>NW_004624866.1:5409223-5475144 GCF_000247695.1 Heterocephalus glaber
CACATCTTTATCCAGTTTCCAGTTGATAGGCACCTGGGGTGTGCAGAAACATAAATTCTTTCCTTATGACTCTTGACTTTTCCTTTTATGAAATCCATTTGTACCATAACCACATCAGGGTGAGCATCCTTATTGAAGTTATTCCTGTAAAATAAGCATAAGGCCATTTATAAAACATTTACTGGTGTTTAATCATGGTCAGCCAATCTGCAATAATGAAATCAAATATAAATTTAACTGAGATCAGTTGGTGGGAGCTAAAAACCACATATGTAAACTATGTCTGAATGGAATAGCCTCTTAAGTAGAATAGCTTCCAGTATATAAAAAGATCTCTAAGAGGGATATATCAAAAAAATTTTGTAGTTTAGGAAATAAAGATGAGACTAAGAACTGATTTGCAATTGAGAATCAGAATGGTTGTGTATACCCTAGAACTATGTGGTTTTAAAACCATGGTTACACAGTGGAATCCCCTAGGAGCTTTAAAACTGCTGGTGTTCAGGTCATTTTAGTTTAATTGGGCCAAAGCTCAGGCCTGTGCAGAAGGATTTTTAAAGGCTGCCAAGGTGATTCTTATATGTAGGCCAGGCTGAGAAGCACTGCGCTTAATGATCGCTGGTCCTTACTTCCCATGTATGGTCCTACAGCTTGCCTCCACTGGCAGCGAATTTAGACCCATTTCACTTTATCTAATTTGTTAATTTTCCATGGTGGGCTGAGGTCTCATTAGGCAGTTTGATTGCACATCCTCTGAGGGCTTCAGAAAATGAAATGTAGCTTGGGGATCATTGGAGGGCATGAGACTAAAGTTCATGGTAAAAGCATCCTGCTGTGGAGGGCCAATAAATATTCACTTTTGGTTAAGTGTTAACTCCTGGAGGCTGTTGATGACCTAAGACAGGTTTTTGTTTTTTTTGTTGTTTTTTTTAAGATTAGACAGAATTTTATTTTATTTTTTGGCTTAAATTCTTTTATTGGTACGTTTTAGGTGTACAATACATTTACATTTATCATTGGGTGCTTGTACCTGTACACGATGTATCTTGGTTCTCATTTTTCCCCATTACCCGTGTGCCCTTCACCCCTCCACCCTTCCCTATTTACATACTTCGTTTCCATTTTTTCTTCTTTTCTCATAATTTTTCCTTTCCATTCTTTCCTTTCCCCATCTCCTCCCACCACCCCTACCCCTTTGGACTTTTTCCTATTTCAAAGACAGGTTTTTTAAAAACAAAAAAACCAAAAAAAACCTCAAGATTTTCTTGCCTTTAAAAAAAAATCACTGGTATTCAGCAAAGACAGAAAATTATTTAATTTATTGCCAATACATTTTGTTAATTTAGACACTATGAACTTAGAATTTCTGATATTCTGAACAGAATGTTAGCAAAATTCTGTAGTTTTTTTTATTCTGTAGTATTTTTAAAATGGTTAGTAGCTAAACCAATAATATAATTTAGATTATTGATCATTCCACTCAAGAGTATTCTTTGAAGCCTCAATAGTGACAATGTATATTACTACTAAAGCAAGAATTCATTTTATAGTCAACAGAAATAATAAAATCTCCAGGATCCAGTCATTTTTAGGAAGAGCAATTAACAGATTCTATTTTAGCTTTTGGTGAGCGGGTATGGGACAAAATGAAAGCTGTTATAACTGCTAATTGTTATAACTTGGGGGACTTTGAAAAATTATATTGGGATGAATATGTGGCTTGAAGTTTCTGCTGCTGTCTTGTCAGGATCTGAGCTAATATCCGATATGCTTTTTAGAGTAAATACAAAGAGAACTTTGAGAAAGCAAAAGGACAGTCATACGCCAGCACAAGTGACACTCCAGAACTTCGAAGAATCAAGAAAGTACAAGATCAACTCAGCGAGGTGGGTTGCATTGCTAAAATAAAGAAGAGAGACATTTCAAAAATATGCCTAGCACTGGGACTAGGGCTTTAAATATATGTAGAAAGAATAAGGGATCGAGAAAGCAGAAGTCATAGATTATGTTGCTGTAAATATGAAGCCAGAGACTTTTTGTTTTCAATTTTTATTGCTAAAAGCTTAGTTTAGCGGCTAGCTTGAGAGGAGGCTATGAGATGGAAACTTTAATTCATTGTAGTCCTCCACACTGAAGCACGGTGAGGTCGAGAAGCACCAGGCTGGAAATTTGGCCAGGAAAGCAGAGAACAGTGAATACAGGTGTCCTGTGGATCTACAAAGATCATGGTGTCCCAGCTAAAATGCAGAAGCTTTGCTTTGTGATGCAGACTTAGGGCCACTGGGTTGATGCTCTTTATTTATATGATATTCTTTACCATACTCACATGTTTATGCTTGTCAAGAACTCTAATCTTGTATTATTTCCACAGGTTAAGTATCGAATGGATGGTGATGTCGCTAAGACGATCTGTCACGTGGATGAAAAAGCAAAAGATATTGAACATGCAAAGAAAGTGTCGCAGCAAGTCAGCAAGGTAAGATTATGGCATGGGTGGTTGGGATATTCAGTGTCCCACAGTCACCTCTGCTGTGTCTTAAGGAAGGGACAGACCCGATCCGGCTCACCAGTCCCATGGACAGTCCCCACATTCATGAAGGGGGCTCCACAGATGGCTGAAGTAGCCCACAGGAGGGATAGGTGGATTAAAGCTTCCATAACTTGCCCGAAGAGTCAGCTACAAATCAGCTGCAGGGAGTTGCTGCCCTGAATGCAGTCTCACTGTTGCTGGAGTCTCTATCTGTTAAAGATCTGGGGAACTAAATTTTTATGAGAAATTTCCAAATTACAAATGCAGGCCACTAACTATTAAACATTTTCAAATACCATGCAAATTAAAAGAAATGTGTCCAGCGGCCAAATTGAGTCAATGATTGATTGGTTGTAACCTTTGAAAAGAACTTATAGAGAATCAGAATCCTGAATCAGTTGAAAAAAATTAGAATTTCAAGAAAAGATTCCTAATATGGGTGACGTATCGTCGGATGTGGACATAGCCAGCGTTTTCCTGGTAACCCTTAGGCAGCCTGTGTGTGCGGCTGCCATCCCTACTCCCCTCTCTTCTCCAGTTCTTCTGCCTACCACAGGTCTTTTGCTCTTCCTGTCTAGGTTTTATACAGGCAGAACTGGGAAGACACCAAGGATAAGTACCTGCTTCCCCCTGACGCCCCTGAACTTGTCCAGGCTATTAAGAACACAGCCATGTTCAGTAAGGTAAGAGCCTCTGCTTCACTGCCCTGTCTAGCTTCCTGTGTAACCCAACCATATGCTTTAAAGCAACCCTTGATAAACTCCTGACAATCTGATATATAATTTCCCAGGTTTTTTGTGAGTAGCTTTGAAACAGGAATGAGCTTGCAAGAGTCAGCCTGAGCTTTTTTCAAGGACAGTTCTTGGGCTGAGTGGTGGAGAGTCCTTTGAGAACCTGAGCAGCCTCAGAGGAACATGTTCCTTGGAAACACTTAAGATTTCAACAATGTTCTAGATTTTTCTGTAGACCCTGTGTTACACTTTGGATATCCCTGGCTATCACTTTTTTATAGAGGTTTATTTTGTGACAGCTATTCCAAAATCAGGCACATCAGGACAAGCTATTAACAAGAATGTCTTGAACTGAATGGAAAGAGAGAGGTTCTCTGTGAATTTCATTTACCTTTGCTCTCACCTTGCCCTTGATTCCTTATACCATTGATGAATAAGTTTAAAACAATGTATTTCATGTAAGTGTGATCTCATTTTTCTCATAACTTTTCATTCTTTTCTGATTTAGAAACTGTATACTGAAGACTGGGAAGCAGACAAAAGTTTGTTTTACCCATATAATGATAGCCCGGAACTAAGGAGGGTTGCCCAGGCCCAGAAAGCTCTCAGTGATGTAAGTGAAGTGCAGTTGACACCATTTGGGAGTATGGAGTCAGGGAGATTTGGGTTACGTCTTTCACAGATGATCACTGCACTTTTGTTACAAAGACTAAATGCCATTATTGCAGAGGAGCACATTTAGAATCATAATTTATAATATCTAAATTTATATTAGACACAATTTATACTTTATGTTAGATAAAGTATTATGCATGAATACCTGGTGAGATAGAAAAATATTACCAGAAATTTTCATGATTGCCCCTGAGAATTTATAATCAGGCTTATAAGATGAAATGTTACATATCAGCAAGAAAAAATTAAAATCAAAGCACAATGCAACAGTCTAATAACTTGGTATGAGAAAGGATACACGTCAGTACTCAGGCCTGTGGAGGTAAAAATAGGGGGAGGAGTAGTAATGAAGAAGAAAGGTATTTCAAGCTAAGGGAGTGCTTGGACCAAACGACAGGGGTGAAATGACTCTGAAGTGTTAAGGAATAACGTAAGTGAACAATGTTTTGTTTGGAGGGGATTTATGAGCTTGCTGGCGGCAGAAACCTAAAAATCAGACAAAATAGCTTTGACATGATAGGGTAAGCAATAAGAGGATCCTAAGAGTCTGGAGGGAAAAACAATATGACAAAAATAGAATCTGGAGACATTCTGATTGTCACAGTGTGGTGAATTAGGACTAGCAAAAACAAGAAATCATCATAATTTGTAGAAGTCTATTTTAGTACTATAGATGGGTCAGAGAGATGTTAGGGAACAAAAAAGAAATGAATCTGAAGATAATAAGTATTAACAAGTGGTAACTGGGTATTGGAGACAAAGGAGAGAAAGAAGTCATAGATGAGTTTATGACCATAGGCAGATGGCCTGAGTGAATATAGGTACAGCTGGTAAAGATGCTTTAATGGAGAAAGAAACTGACTTGAGTTAATGGAAGGAACAGATGAAGGCACCCTGTGAGTAAATTAGAAATTTTGTACTTTGCTTAGATGTGAGATCAGGGCAAGAACTTAATATTTAAGAGTCATCAAAACAAAAGCTGTAGCTGAAGACACAAAATGTATGAGGATGAAGAAGAGGGCACAGCCAAGGGCAGAGTGTTGGAGGATATTCACAGTTAGGACATCTGGAAAACTGCCTGCAAAAGGATGAGGGAACAACAGAGAAGTTGAAGGGGAACCAGGAAATGCCATGTCATGTAAGCCTAGGGGAGGTTTCCAAGAAGACACTTAATCTCCTGGGATCTCCCTTAATCCATAATACAAAGATGAAGGATTACCTCCTCAATCCATTTGGTGTATGGACTTTGAACAAGTGAAATTGGCTACATTTTGGAGATATCACAATATTGGACATGATGAAGGAGAACATACAGTAATGAAGTAAAATATTCCCCACTTCTACTTGGCAGTTAGGATATAGCTTTTATTTCTACTACAGACCCAAGTATGCACTATCAGTTTACCAACGAGGCTATTAATACTATTGTCAACACCACAAGTTTCTACAATTATTGGGCACAGCCTCCTAAACAAGCTGTTGTTCACAGAACATGCCACTGGGTAGGCACATATACTTTGAGTTAGGGGCTTGGATTTGAGGCTGTTTTTCTCTCTCTCCTCTGTGTCCCTCTTAACTCTACTTACCATGGTTTCTTTATTATATAAATAAAGGCAAAAACTTTGCAGATACTAAGAGATTCTTCAAGCTGACCTACAATGTAGAATTCTAAATAGATAGAGCCTGTTATTGTGGCACATGCCTGTAATCCAAGTACTGTGGGAAGCTGAAACAGGAGGATCACGAGTTTGAGCCCAGCCCGGGCAATTTAGCCACTTCTTGAGACCCTGTTGGGGGGAAAAAAAAAATCTAACTAGTCAGAATTCTGAAGAAAGTTCCTGAGAAATAAGGGCTTCAAGAGCTGATTTCTCTGAAACATCTTGACAGGATGTCATACTTAATCAGCATTTCTCCTGTTTAAATGTTGTCTTCTCCCTAAGGACTTACCGAGCCATGGAAAATTCCACTTGCTCTTTACCGAAAACAAAGTTCTTCACTTAAAGGAAGTTTAGCTGTAGAATTTATACATTTTAAAACCATCTTTCATATCCCACTTGATTTGATATTCATGAAAGCTTTTGTTATATGCACTAGATAGATACTATTAGGATAAGATATAGTTAGAATTGGTTAAAGTATAATTAGGACCATGCAATTATCTACCTCCTTTTTCTAATAAAAATCTTGCCATGTAGAAGAAAAAATAATCTGTAGAAGTGTCTCAGCTGAGTAGTAGAAGAGCTGGGAGGGTAACCCTACCCTTCAGACCTCCCCTCAGGGCATCAGTCTGCAAGACACACATTCAGAAATCAGAGATTAAACCTTCCCTTTAGTCAGGCACAATGCGGGCTACAAGGAGAGGACTTTCCTCTGCCATCCCAGAGCCCCAGAAGGGGGATGGGTGTGTGAACCATCATGATGATGTCACCTGATAACCTTAAAAGAGAGAAGGGCCATGTCGAGTAAACCCCAAGAGAAGGACATCGCATCTGCCCGAGGAGTCAGGGAGGGAAAGCCATGCTGTCCTGAGATGTAGAAAGGTGCAAAGGTTCTTAGGAAGGTGGGGAGAGGGAAGAGCTGGATATTCTTGAGTGAAGGAACAGCATGTACAATGCCCTGGGGAACTTGAGGGCTGATTTATGAATAATTGGAAGTGTTTAAGATTGGTGGGGAAAAAAAATCTGAAAGAGTCAGAGTGGGGGGGATGTGTGATTCATGGACACTGTATATATTTTTAGGTGATAGAAGCCTTTTCTAGGCTGAAGGGAAGGAGTTCATGAAAAAGGAGGGATTGAACCTGTGAGAAAGAGAAGGGATGACCGATAGAGCTAGACACAAAGGGCAATGGAAGGAATGGTGCAGAGTGTGAGCCATGCCCGGTGGGGGTGCTGCTCCTTGGAGCCAGGGCAGGGAGTGGAAGTGGCGGAGATGGGTTGGAAAGATGTAAGAGGAAGCTGGGAATGAGCTGGACTTGATGGGGGATCTAAGGGCAATGTTGGGATTTTAGACTAGCTACTGGCACTAAGGCTGACCAGAGACACATAGTGGAGATGTTTAACCTTTATTGAAGTCAAAGCAGCCATTGAATACCATAAAGTCATAGGGTGCTGGGCACAGAGCCCCAAGCACGATGTTGTTCACAGAAAATACTACTGGGTAGGCACATGGATCTCATGCTGCAGTTCAAAGGCTCTCTCCCCTCTACAGCTCTCTGTCCCTTTCTTTATCTCTGTGGAGCACAATATTATTGTCCCATTCATACATTTGTATGATTTTTCTTCTGTAGCACTCAGTATTACTGTGTGATTGAATTGATCCAAAACTGGAGCTTGGTTAAGTGGGTAGGAAGAAAAGACGAAAGGTTGAGAGTTGAGGTAGCTGACGAAAAGAAAGTTGCAATTATAAATTACAGCATGAAAACGAATGGAAGGAAACAGGTCTAGGGCCAAGAGTCCCGGAGAAGAGGAAAGACTCAAGGAAATAGAAATAATTAGCAATACTAAGAGCAAGTCCATGTAACATGCAGAAGATTATGGTTACAAGACACACTAAAATTTAAGACTTCAAAGAGTAAAACATCATCCCTTTGAAAAATGCCAACAAATGCAACATAATAGTATAATTAACTGTGGTTCATGAACATCTCTGTTTTTTGTTTTTTTTTTAATTTTGTCAGATTGCCTACAAAAAAGGTCTCGCTGAACAGCAATCTCAGTTCACCCCTCTGGCTGATCCTCCAGATATAGAATTTGCCAAGAAAGTAACCAATCAAGTGAGCAAGGTAAGTAAATACAGCTGGTACACTGTCTCTTTTGAAAACTCTGCTTAATAATTTCAACCATTAAGGAAAGAAAATGGAGGTGAACCTGAAGATGAAATACAAAGGGTTTTTTGCATGTGACCCCCCAAACTCTAAAGCAATATATCCACCAACAGCATTACCTATGTGAAAAAATATTTAGCCAGCTTGATAATTCAATAACTTTTTTTTTTTTGGTACTGGGGATCGAACTTGGGACCTTGCGCTTGCGAGGCAGGTGCCAGAACTGCTGAGCTAAATCCCCAGCCCAATAATTCAATAACTTCTAAATGTCAAGGTCACCTCATAAAAAAGGAGTCTGTTCGAGTATCACTTGATTAGTTTTACTTGTGAGAGTGATACTACCAGAGTAACTAAGTAACCATTCCCTTCCATGGAGGCTCTAGTTTAATTCAGTGTGAAGACCCAGTGTAGGGTTATGCTGTCAGATGAGGGCAAATACGAATTCATGAGTGGGCTCTCAGACATAGCTTAGTTGACAGCAGTGGGCAGCGGACTTCTAACTTCAGGTCCTAGCAAACAGCTTAGGCTGTCTATATTTAGGGTGATAAATGAGCTCTGAGGAATGCAGCCCTGACAAAGAATGCAGGAAGACAAATGTTCAGCTAGTGAATGAGCCTATGTTAAAGTCCTGGTCCACATCGGGTAACTTTCTCCTGGGGTATTGCTGCTTTTAAATACCTTTCTTTGCCCTCTGTGGAGTTGAGTCTCAATTTGGTTTTCTGCTTGAATTTTGATGGAATCTCAAGCTTTCTATTTTAAGGGTCAGGTATGGTGGAATGCTTATGTAATCCCTGCCATTGGGAGGCTGAGGAAGGAAGATAGACAGGAGCGTAAGTCTATTCTGGACTACATAGTGAGTTCAAGGCCAGACTGAACTACACAGTGAGAGCCTGTCACACATTCTATCTTATTTCTTGAGGGGAAAGTTATTTCTTTAGTAGAGGAAAAAGAAGAAAAGATAAAAGATGAAATCTATTTAGTAATGTGTTTTGGTGCCTGATTTTGCATCTTACTTAGCAGGGGCTGTTTAGAAAAAGGATCTCCCAAGAATAGTGAAATTTCATGAATAGGAGTACCACCAATCTGACATTTTCCCCAGGGCTAAGCAGAGATTAACTTGAGAACTGTGCAAAAAATGGTGGCTACTGAAAGCCTCTATAGTGGAAATAAGATTGGGAAGGACAATTTACCTTCTTAGAAGACTTTTTAAGTGATCCTTTAGAAATAAAAAGGAATCTATTTTTAATTTTTATTTAAAGCTTATTTTAAAAGAAATCTTAGGAAATATTTTTTCACTTATTTGGTTATGCAATGTAGGAACCTAAAAGTGAGTTTAAAAAATTCCTTTCAAACTCCTCCATAATCATTCTCTCAACGGCTTGCCATTAGATTAGCACTGTGCTTTTCAGGAGAGTAGCCACTAGCTGAATGTGACTATTAAGCACTTGAAACGTGACTAGTACAAACTGAGCCTAATTCAATGTGGGCTTTTATAACAAAATGCAGTACACAGGGTGACTTAAACAACAGACATTTATTTCTCAGATCTGGGGGCTGGAAATCCAAGATCAAGTACTTAGTGCCTGGGGAGGGCCTTCTTCCTGGCTTGCAGACAGCCCACCTTCTTGTTGTGCCCTCCCAAAGTGGAGGCAGAGTAAAAGTTCTGGTCTTATTTTTCTAATAAAGACATTAATCGCATCATGGGAACCCCACCCTCAAAAACTCACTGAAAATGAAGTACACCCTAAAGGCCCAACCTCCAAAAACGGTTGCATTGGGTTTTAAATCTTCAGCATATGAATTGGGGGTGGGGGGCAAATTCATTCCATAACACTGAGAGCCCTATATCAATGTGAAATGGTTCAATTATTATTTTTATATTAATTGTATGTTGGAATGATAATATTTTGGATCTGTTGGCTTAAGTAAAATGATTATTTTCCCATCTGTTCCTTTTTGTATTAAAAAATGTGAATACTAGAGTGGCTTCCATTTTATGTCTATTGGATTACACTACTCTAGTTGGATAAGATGACAGTGCCGGATCCTTTGAATCATTGCCATACTTGGGTTTGCCATTGAAGAATAATAATGTGAGCTAAGGGAAGAGTGGCTGTGGATAAAGGTCACTGGATTTGGCCATAGTGACATAATTCATCCTAGTCTTACCCAGATTTCCAAGTTCTTAATGACTATTGTGCATCCAAAATAATAAACATGTTGGAAAGTAATGCTTGAGCTTGGTAACAGTCCATTCAACAGCCAACCGTCCAGCAAGAGAGGCATGGGCCTGCCAAGGGCGACTCGTCTGTGTAACTCTCTTCCCTTCTTTTGGAGCCTTCTCCACTATCAGTCTACTTTGACTCATCTTTCAGCATTATTGGATTACTCTTTCCCTCCTAAATAGGTAAACATCTTATCCACGTAATCTCTTGGCATTCCCTTGCCAAACATCTTCCAGATCTACGCTTTAAAGGTCTTATAGCCCCCAGTTCAGATGGGAAGGAGCACATATCTCCAATGATTATATTAATGTTTTCTGTTTACCGGCCTTCCTAACTATACTTGCCAGAATCATTTATTTTACTTTGTCTTTGGCCAGTGTCATCAGCTACATGCAAGCAACTTGTCTTGGCTCAGGTGCATCCTGTAGCTCTAATGCAGATGGACAGACTTGTCCATATCAGCAGGTATTTCAGGTGAGAAAAGAAGGCACCCTATGATCAGCTAAAAGCCAGGTGCTGAATGCAACATGTGGAAGTTCCTTTAGTTTCTCTGTGCCTGCCTCTCTGCATCCCTCTAGATTCACAATAAGAAGAAAATAAAATTTCAGGCTGGAATTTGCAGTTGATAAACACAATCTTTCAGCAACATGTTGTTACACGATATGAAACTCTGATCTTCTGAAACCATGGAAATGCCTATCATGTAGAATTAGGAAGGCTCCCATTGATTTCATCAGAAGAGATTTGACTGAATCAGGAAGGCAGCTCTGGGCCCCTGTGGACAATAAAAATATCAGTTGGGATCTCCTTGACCCCCGCTAAAAACATATCTATGAATGGGGCCATCAGAAGTCCCAAGGTATAACTACCCACAGAAAGAGACCAATTAACTGACTGGCTTTGTATTCCTTTCCATCTGATAACCATATCAAACTACAAATGCAGATGTGAAAAGTAGAAAATGAAGCCATGTGTTTAAGCAGACATTCGAGTGCTTAACGTGCAGCCCAGTGAAGTAGCCTTAGTTGACTTCTGAAAAGGAACAACAGTGGTGTGGGGGAATCAATCTTACTGTATCTGTGGACATGTGTCACCTTCCTTCCTACAGAACGTGTCCCGAAGCGTGTTGTTAACTTAATATACTTTCCTCTTTTAAACAAACAATCCCAGAGAAAGTTAAATCGGCTCTTTCCTCTCAGTTTTCATTGGTTAATTCCAACTCCAACTCAAAGGGAGAGAAGTGTTGGAGAGAAATTCTTGGGTATCACACAAAATGCCTAACACATAGAGTGAGACTCCTTGGCGTCGCGAGAGGGTCCCATGTGGACTCTTTCCCCCGCTTCCTCTCCCTCCAGCTACAGAGCTTTGTCCTTTCAACTTCTCTCCTACCTGTGAATGAAAGTGAAGGTCATAACTTCCTCAGCAGTTAACAAGCTGCAGCCTCCTCCTGTGTAGCGAAAATCTTCCCAGATTTGGGAGTATTCAGGAGTGGACTGCAAACAGTCCATCTCTATCCTGACCTATTTCAACTGTGCGGTAGGAGGAAATAACATTTTGGTTTGTGGAGGTTAAGAAGAGATGGGATTGGGTGGTCTGACACTTTACTTGGCATCTTGTTTGATATCTTTTTAAAAATCATATCTGTCTCTCACTGTGAGAATTGATCTCAATTTTCCTTAATCTACATACACAGTAGCTGTTCTTAGTAATAGTCCAAGTTTTGGCCATCATTAAGAACCTCTGATGCTCTACAATTTTAAGTTACGTATATTACCAAGTTCTCTATATCCTAGCTTTGGGATATATCCAGCCTGATTTGCCCTTTTCAATCCTAGAGTTTTTCCTTCTTTGATAGAAAGCAGAGGAAAAGACAGTATCCCTACAAAAAAAAAATCAGAGATTAAGAGATCTTAAGCTGAAGTATTTGTACAGTAAGAATCTCCGAGATTTTGAGTGCCTGTGAACATGTCATAGCTTTCTCAGATTCCTGAAGAGGTCTTGCCCTCCAAAAGATTAGAAACTCTCAGTTAATCCAAAACAATTCTATTGACTCTAGTTCTTTAAAGTTTCAAAAGAGGAGGGAAGTTAAATCAATTGGTAATATAATGCAAATCTTTTTTTTTCTTAAATTCTTTTATTGGTACATTTTAGGTGTATAATGCATTTACATCTATCATTTGGTGCTTGTACCAGTACATGAAGAATCGTTGTTCATATTTTTCCCCCATTACCTGTTTTTCCGCCCTTCCCTCCCTCCACCCTTCCCAATTTACATAGACTTCATTTCCATTTTTTTTTTCTTTTCTCATAATTTTTTCTTTCCCTTCTTTCCTTTCCCCTTCCCCTTCCCCTCCTACCACCCCTACCCCTTTGGACCTTTTCTTCCTATTTCAAATTATCAATTATTCATTTTAATCATTTTATCCCTTATTTACACTTTCAGTTTCTCACACTAGAGAAACTATTCAGTATTTACACATATGTGTCCTATTTATTTCACTTAAGAGTATGGCCTCAATATGCATCCATTTAGCTATAAATGTCTCTGGTTTCTTGTTCTTTATGGCTGAGTAGTACTCCACTTTATAAAAAAAACCACATCTTCTTTATCCAGTTTCCAGGGCACTTGGGCAGTTTGATGGGCACTTGGGCTGTTTCCAAGCTTTAGCTATTATGAACTGTGCCTCTATGAACATGGGTGCACATATATCACTGTGGTATGATTCTTTTAATTCTTTGGGGAAGATCCCCAGCAGGGGAATAGCTGGGTCAAATGGGACCTCTAGTCCTAGTTCTCTGAGGTATCTCCATACTGATTTCCACAGTGGTTGCACCAGTTTGCACTCCCACCAACAATGGACAAAGGTTCCTTTCTCCCCACGCCCCTGCCAGCATTTGTTATTGGTTGATTTCTTGATAGCAGCCACATAATGCAAATCTTAATCCCAGTAAAGATTTCCAATGAAGAATTCACTCTTTCAACTTTCTTTCCTCTGGAGTATCTTACTTTCTGTTATGATGATAGCAGTTATTACAATTACTATAATGTGTATTTGCTTAGCACTATAGAGTTTACAAAACCCTCTCCAGTGTACGGTCTGACTTAATCTCCCCAGCAGTCCTCCATGTAAATGTGTCCTGGCACTTGTGGTTGAGGAATTTGAAGCTTGGAGAGGCTAAGTTGTATCTTTCATATTGGTGGAGTCGTCTTGGGGCCAGGGCTTCTGGACCCAGGTCCAGGGCTCTAAAATTAATAGCTACGGAACCCATGCAAGCTGAGTGAGTTGGCACACGCCTGTAATCTCAGCATCCAGGAGGCTGAGATACGATTGAGCGTTCAAAGCCAGTCTGGGCTACACAGTGAGTTCGAGAGCAGCCTGAATTAGTGAGACTCTCTCAAACAAAAACAAGCCATAACAACAACAAAAACAATCCCCCCACTTGCTATTAATTACCATATTGAACCTTTTTGAGAAGAAAGGGGATGGGGCATTTGGGAGAAGTCTGTGCTTCCTTTAACCCAAGTTCATTGGCTCTGCATATTCCTTACCCTTAGCACTTGTTCTGTGAAAGGTATGTAGAGAATTGCTCTTGTTTTCCTTGAAGGCTGTGGTGGAGGGGTAGCTATGCAAACATCGTGAGACTCATGTGATTATGTCTTCAACACAGTTCTGTGAGCCACAGAGAGGAGTGGCTCTAACCAACTCTAGATCCAGCTTGTGGACCTGGGTTTGGGGTTGGCAGGGTTAGCTCTATTTCAAGAACCTTAGTTCAAGGTGGTTTATATTATAGTCTTGGTTCAATTTACGGAAGTTGAACAAACATCTGTGAGATAACTTCTGCGTGCTGCAATTTGTGTGAGATTCAAAGGGTATGAAAATGACAAAGACATAACATACCTTTTCAAGGAGCTCCTGACCTAAGACAGGTGGGGTTAAGATGGAGCAGCAGGTCAATTTTTGGATTATTGCAAAACTTATTAAATTTCTTCAAGCGTAAATGAAGAAGAGTTACTCATTAGCCTGCATGCTGAGTTTTTCTATAATTGTTGCTTTCTGGGTAACCAGGAGTTTTGTTAAAGCATAGTAATTAATGGCTAAGATTGCTTGGCATGGAAATCTTGGGTTGATAAGTTTTATTGTAACTCTAAATTATAGGGGATGACTTTGGACTGTCTTTCCTCCAACATTTAGGAACAGTTGCAAGTTCTGAATTTACTAAGTTCCCAAACTCATTAAAGGGAAGGGGAGTTTGTATTCTCCCTATTTTCTAGCCCCCTTTACTCAATTTTCTGGTTGTGTAAGTTGATATTATTGCACTGAAAGCTTTCTTGAAGGTATTTATTAAGGACCTAAGAACAGCCTGGTTAATAATTTTAAAAAGTTGCCAGGTATGGTGGCACATGCCTGTAATCCCAGCACTCAGGAGGCTGAGGCAGGAGGATGGCCATGAGTTTGAGGCCAGCCTGAGCTACATAGCCAGATCTTGTCTCAAAAAACCAAAAAAGAAAAAAGATATTTAAAAGTTAATCATTATTACTCAATTTACTATTTTTATTGTCAAGTCCTGTGCTTTGCTTATTTTAGGTTTTCTTTTCTTTTTTTTTTCTTAGCAAAAATACAAAGAAGACTATGAAAATAAAGTCAAAGGCAAATGGAGTGAGACACCTTGCTTTGAAATTGCAACTGCCAGAATGAATGCTGACAACATCAACACAGTGAGTAGGAAGCAGTGACCAGATGCCCTGGGAGCGATCCTCTTTCCTGGATGACTCTAGCCACCCAGAGCATCTGAGGTCCCTCTTCTCAGGGACAAGAGACTTGATGCACAATTCCTGTTAAAGAAAGAAATTCCACAAACCTTTCTTTCTTTTTGAAAAATATTATTTTGACCAATTTTTATTATTTTGATCTCAATTTTCATAGGAACAACATGATGACAACCTCTTAATAATTGCAAAATGCAGTTAGTGGGAGTTAAAGTGGGCCTTTAAAAGTTTTATTTGCCTTGAGAACCAAACTGCATTTGAAAAATTGATTAATGTAGCCATTTCACTGGAAATCAGAAACCTAATTATTCTTTTTCTCTTACTTTTCTGCTCCTGGATTTCAAGAGCTCTTTTCTAGTGGTCAAGGAAGGCTTTCTAATTGTTCCTCCAGCCTATTTAATGTTTCCAAATCTCTGTTAAATTGCTAGTCATTTTTGTGCAGCAGGTGGCAGAACCACTGAGCTAAATCCCCGGCTAGTCATTTTTGCAATGGCACTACAATCTTTAATTTTAATCTAATCTGCCTAAACCCAGTGAGTGTGGCTTTGATATCTTCTCCAAATGTCCATTGTCCTCTCATGTAAATCTTTGCAGTTTGTTTCCACAGCAGTACTCCAGTATGTTTAATATTTTACAGAGGAAATATCAAGAAGATTTTGAGAACCTGAAAGACCAGATCTACTTCATGCAGACTGAAACACCAGAATATAAAATGAATAAAAAAGCTGGAGTGGCAGCTAGCAAGGTACTAGGAAACTGTCCCATTGATTTTGATGGTTTTAGTAGGGTGAATTGCTGAAAAATCCTCGTTCTTGTATATTATGAAAAAAGAAGGGAAGTTGGTTTCAGTTGAGACCAGTGGATCCCAGGCATTTAAAGAAGAGTAAAATGAAAACCATAAGAACAACAAAAGTACTTTGGAATTATAATAGGACTACTTAGATTTTGGGGGGTCCTGATGGAGTATAACAACCCCTAATTATCATCTACAATATTTCATGGAGTAAAGAGCCCATTGCTATTGAGAAGTAGAAAGACCATAATTTAAGTTAGCAGGGCTTCTCCTACTAGGAAAGATGAAAGATACCTTATAAAATGTACCAATAATTAGAATGAATAATCGATAATGCAAAATAGGAAGAAAATGTCCAAAGGGGTAGTGGGAGGGGCAGGGGAAAGGAAAGAAGGGAAAGGAAAAAATGATGAGAAATGGAAAAAATGGAAATAAAGTCTTTGTAAATAGGGAAGGGTGGAGGGCTGAAGGGAGGGCTAGGAATGGG
This sequence comes from Heterocephalus glaber, assembly GCF_000247695.1. Next base: position 5,425,256 of record NW_004624866.1, read on the forward strand.
GAAAAAATAAGAACCAAGACGCATCATGTAAAGGTACAAGTTCCCAATGAGAAATGTAATTGTGTGGTATACCTACAATGTACCAATAAAAGAATTAAAAAAAAAGAAAGATGCCTTATCAGAAAATACATGCTCCCACACTCAGTGCCATCATTATTTTTCTTATTTTCTTACTGATTGGTAAAAATCCTGCTCACAAAAACTGTAAATCCATATTTCCATATGCTCTATAGAATGGGTTTGGTAAGCAGTCTGACTCCTTGGCATTCTAAAGTGAGGTGTTTCCTGTAAAGAACATAAACTTTGAAACCAAGCACACTTAATTCTGACCTTTGGCTTTGCCCAAGCTTTGGCTTTGTCAGAGGAGAGAAGGCAGGAAGGCTATTGTAATACCCACTTATAAGGCTATTGTAATATCCAGCTACAAGACAGTGGTGTTGTAGACCTGGAGGCAGCGGGGCGGGTGATGAGAAGTATTTTGAAAGTAGGGCTGACCTGATTTCCTAATGAATTGGATGTGGGAATAAGAGAGAGGTTTGGGTGTTCAGCTGGATGGATAGGGTTTCCTCTATCGAGATAGGAAGACTATGGAAGGAGAAACACTTACCTTGGAGGTGAAATAGGAACTCATCTTTAGACATGTGAGATTTGAAATTCCTTCTGGACATTCAAGAAGAAATGTCAAGTGGTCAGTTGCAGGTGAGGCCTGAAAGGGTAGGTTGATGGTGGTTCCAGTTTCTTTCCTTTAAATATGTGCTGGCAGATAGGCAGCTGGATATTAAGAGCTGGGTGAAAGCTCTATAGCACCAAGCCTCTGGAACATGATGTGCTGTCATTATTTGTGTATCTTTTCTTTTCCCACTATTTATGTATCTTTCTCTGAGGGCAGGGACCATGCGTTATTCTTTATTGTGTCTGTCCCAGAGCCAGGCACATAATCAACTCCCTGTAGGCTTTTCAATGAATAAATGAATGAGAAGAAAAAGTATCATGAAAATCTATGCAATATCTCTGTTGCTGTTACTATGAGTTCTATGAGTATTTTTCTCATAAAATGTCAAGCTGCCATTTTCATAAAGAGAAAATTGATTTGTGGAACTGTCATAATAGTCATAATGGAGATGAGGACAAAAATAACCTGTGAGGTACTGTATCGCTTTCTTTCATCCTGCAGGTAAAATACAAAGAAGACTATGAAAAAAATAAAGGAAAAGCAGATTATAATGTACTTTCTGCCTCAGAGAACCCACTGCTCAGGCAGTTGAAAGCTGCAGGAAATGCCCTAAGTGATGTGAGTATATTCTTCTTGAAAGGTGTTTTCTAAACCTTACCTGCAAGAGAGATGAAGTTTTTCTCCTTCTATAATGACTACATACATATATAACTTTACAAATACTTTATGGCTATGGAGTAGCAGTTTCATTGGAACTAGCTAAGCATAGAAAGGCAGTGGGCCTCTGGCTATGATTTTCTAGGCTTCTGGATTTAGTTTCATGGGGAGGAAAAACCTCATCTGTTTATAAGCTCTGGGCATCTGGGCCTCTGTGTGGTGTTCAAAGAGCACATTGTACATGTGCTGTGATTCTGACCAAAGCAGAGGATCAAATACAGATCTTAGCCCCAGAAAACATCATTTGCAGACCATAGAACTTAAAAGATGGTTCCCTACATCTTCACAGGTTACTTTCTACTTGTGGAATGGCTAAGTTCCTGACTAAGCCATTAGATGTAAAATAGATTGGGTAAATAAGCCTTAGCCTGGCATTAAAAGACTAAGCCGGCGATTTAGCTCAGTGGTTTCGCCACCTGCTGTGCAAGCGCAAGGACCCGAGTTTGATCCCTGGTACCCCCCCCCAAAAGACTAATGGGCCAAAACAAATGAGATTGTATAAACACACACATGTATAACCGTGCACACACAGACTGAATAGGTGATTACTTGAGGATTTTCCTTATGGTTAGATTGTATTAAACTTACTTAATAGTTGAAGACTGCAGTTTTCTGAGTGGGTTAGTCATATTTTCTTTACCCTGGAATTAAGTCAGCACCATAGGAAATGTGTGCATGTGATTTGGGAGTGGGTAGGTGATGTGGCCCATCAGCAGGTGTAAATGGATCTGTCTAAATAGCTCTGCTGGGAAATCAATGCAAAGCCCTTCTGCTTTCTAAATGAAGGACATCTTTATCAAACATATAAAATCCCAGGTTTTAATCTACTTTGTTGGTGAAAACAGGATTATAGACATTGAAAATGAATAGAATCATTTAAATTTTGAAAACTCAACATGAAAAAATGGCAATGATCTGCTTTCTCAGCTGCACACATAAAACCAATAATTGATTCATGTTATTCAAGCTAAAGATAAATCTTATCAGAGAAGAAGAGTTAGGAATGACTCATAGCTTGAATTCTCATATAGGCCTTATTTTTCAGGAAAATTGTATAATAGAAGTCTCCCTGCCTTGTTACAGGGTAGAAGAGTGATTAGGCATTTCTCAACTTATATTAATTGTTTCATGGTTTGTTTTTTAATCAGGCAAGCTGCTGTTTCTTGATTGCCTTGTTTACTGTGGCCTTAGTGAGGGAAGTGTGTTTAGAGAGACAAAGTAACTGAGAAATACATGAGATTTTTCCAGTGAAGGGCTTGGTCAGAAGTGGCATATCAGTTTTTTAACTTTTTGAAAATGTTAAACACTTACACTTTGTAATAGTTGTTAATAGAAAAAGCTCACAATTTATGACACTTTATGTTTGATTGTCAGGTTTTTTTAAATTTTTTTTTTAATTTTTATTTTTTGATTATCAGTTTTTAAGACAGTTGACAGGTAATATCTTTTGTTTTGTGCTGAAAAAACACAACTGTTACAATCAGTGTGGAAGTGACAGGAATCTACTTTAACTGATTTTTCTTCTTTGACAGAAACTATACAAGGAAAACTATGAAAAGACAAAGGCAAAGAGCATAAATTACTGTGAGACCCCCAAATTTAAGCTTGATGCAGCTTTGCAGAACTTCAGTAGTGATGTAAGCAATCCTGCCATCACCCTTTCTGTTAAAAAAGACCTGTCATTTAATAAATAATTTAATCAAAGAATAAATGAAATATATTTTGCCTTGCAGACCAAATATAAAGATTCCTACTTAAAGAATATTTTGGGACACTATGTAGGCAGTTTTGAAGATCCGTATCATTCGCACTGCATGAAAGTCACAGCTCAAAACAGTGATGTAAGTTCTGAGACAATTGTTTGACTTCCAAAATAATAGATTTTAGGGGCATGAATATAATGGTTGCATCCATACATTGGATATGTTTCTCCTCATAGAAAAACTACAAAGCAGAATATGAAGAGGACAGAGGCAAAGGCTTCTTCCCTCAGACCATAACTCAGGAATATGAAGCAATCAAGAAACTAGATCAATGTAAAGACGTAAGTCTGTAGTAATAACTCCAAATGTTACTGCTCTCTGTAATGTCTAGTGGTCAAGATATATTTAAAATTATGATATTTTCAAATAAACACAAGCAAGGAAATTGTAAGAAATAAAATTTATTTTGTGGTAGATGTACTTGGCACCTCCATATTTCAAGTGCTAATTCTAGTTTATTTTCTTAAAGAGTTACTGGAAATTTGAAGACATGGGAAAATTTCTCATACAGTTATGAGAGCATATCTCATAGGTGTTTTATTTTTTTTTAATTTTAAAAATTTATTTAATTTTAAAGACCATAGGTGTTTTATTAACTACCAGTTTCATTTGTTTGAGGGGGTTGGTGTTGTGCTTGCTTGGCTCAAAGGCCACTTTGGATTTGACAGCAACTGCTAAACCAAACTCCTTCCTCTCTCAGCATACCTACAAAGTCCATCCATCTAAGACAAAATTCACTCAAGTGACCGACTCTCCTGTTCTGGTACAAGCCCAGGTCAATTCCAAACAACTAAGCGATGTAAGTTTCTCAGAATACCCAGGAAATCCAATTTTGTTTCTTTTTTGTGGGGCTGGGATGGAATCCAGGACCTCCTGCTTGCTAGACAAGTGCTCTACCACTGAGCTACTTCCCCAGCCCAAAACATACAATTTTTTATTACATTTATAAAAATGTAAGTTATAGTAAGTTGAACTTTTAAGTCTTGTAATCACCTAAAATATTTTTCCATTTGGTTTCTTTGAATCTTATTAGGCAGGTAGCACTTTGGGGAAAAATTTTCTTTGAAGGAAACTAAAATAGTTTAAAGCATTGAAAAGAATATGAGTTCTAGAATCAGACAAAACTTCCAGTTCTGTCATTTATGGATAACTGACCAAAACTATTTAACCTCTCTGTGTCAAGTATTTCCTTTTTGTAATTTGTGGCTGTTTTGAAAATGAAATGCAGTAGATGTGTGCATACCACACACCATGGTTCAGATGAGATATTCAACACATGAGATTTCTCTCTCCCAATAAAGTTTTGGGAAAATAGAGACATTGGGACAAGTTCTTTCATATAAATTTTATGTGTGAATTTCAAAATTTATATTGAATTAAATGGATAAAAATAAAAATTTTATAGATTTATGGCCAGAAATGAAAGCTTCAAGTAGAGCATCCACAACCATGATGTGTGTGCGATAGCTATAGAAACGCTTCACCTGTAGGTTAACAGTGACAATAAAAAGAAAAGCAGGCTGTGTGCCGCAGACTCTCAGGGCCAGCTGCAATATGCATAAAGGTGAGAGAGCCACTTCTGGCTCTGTTAGGTTCCTGCCATGGTGACAGATGTGTAACAACTTTACAGGATCCAGCACACAAGTTCAGTAATGCGGGGTGTCCTACCTAACCTCTGCATCTCTCTTTTGTTTAGTTGTTTTTGTTGCTGTTTGTTTGTTTTACTTCCTTGGTTTTCCAGGACAGGATCTGGCTAAGTAGTTTGGGCTGAAGTAGTTTAGTAGAATGGACTGTGCAGTCCAAGCTGGCCTCAAACTGGCAGGGATCCTCCTGCCTCAGCCTCCCCAGTGCTGGGATTACTGGCGAGCACCACCATGCTTGGCTTGAATTTCTTTTTTGATCTTAGCAACTTTGTCAGTTACTTCACAAAATATATCACACGAGAGAAGTTTTTATATTCTGGAAAAATTCTTTCTTCTGAAGTAATTGGTTCTCTTTCTCTTTGCCCTCCTCCAACCTCTCTCCCTCTCTCTCTGTCTCCCTCTCTCTCAGCTAAATTACAAAGCAAAACACGAAGATGAAAAGTTCAAGTCCCATATACCTGCTGACACTCCTGCCTTCATCCAGCACAAAGTCAATGCTCATAACCTGAGTGACGTAAGTTTCTCACACACTGCGCCGTGTCATATAATGACTCATTACAATTCAGTGTGCATTTAAATGTAAAGATGGAAGAACTGTGAACATTTGTGTCATAGTCCTGTGTCTCCGCCAGTGTAACATGGGATTCACCTTGTAAAATATGTTGCAATCTTATAAGTAGTTTTTCACTTAAACAATCTTAGCATGTTTTAACCAACCCTCAAAATACCATTACTCATGTATTGGTTAATAGCAGTTGTATTTTTAGTGGGTTTTTTTTGGAATGAGGTTTCTATGTTGCTCAGACTGGTCCTGAACTCCTGGGCTCAAGTAACATGCTCACCTCAGCCTGCTGGGACCACGTGCCACTCACTGTGCCTAGCCCTCTTAATTGGAATTCTCTCTCTTTTCTTATTGGTACTGGGGATCAAATTTGGGACCTTGTGCTTCCCTGGCAGGCAGCGGAACCACTGAGCTAAATAGCCGGCCCTTAACTGGAGTTCTTAACGTTAGATCTTTTAGCCATACTTTCATACAAACCATGCCATGATTCATTTTTAGGGCCTGGTTATTTTTAGATGTAATTTTATTACATTTATTCCCCAGGCCTATAATGTCTTTATTTCACACAAATTATGCTTACTTCTACATATAAGAGGACTTACAGTAATGAGAATAAAGGGCAGAAGATCAGGTTTCCCTGATCAACTTTGATTTTTCAAACTCAATTTTATCGAAAAAAAGTGTATTAAAAAAACACCCTTGGATGTCCTAATTTCTTCAACAATTCTACAAATGAGTACTAAGACTATCTAGCATCATTGTGGATTATAATGATTCATGAAATAAACTTTGCAGAAGATTTACAGATCAAATGAAAATGATGCCTTTATGTCATTAGAAGTCAGTTAACTATAGAATGTCTGTACTAATGTATAAAGCATATTCAGTGTTAGGAATCAAACATTAGAATGAAAACTAGAATTAACTTAAGTGATGAAAGATTGCAGTGGAAAGTACAGAAGCCTGATCTTGCAGAACTAGAAGCTCTTGCTTAAAGAGAATTACTTAAAATATGCATAATTCCTGATATAATGAAAAGGGACCATTTGTTCTACATTAAGGCAAGATAATTTGTTGCCATTAAGTCTTCAAATGTGATGACATGAATGTCACTTTTGGTGATTCTCTTGGTGCAATTTTTCTGTCTAGAATGTGTATAAGCAAGACTGGGAGAAGAGCAAAGCTAAGAAGTTTGACATCAAAGTGGACGCCATTCCCCTGCTGGCAGCCAAGGCCAACAGCAGGAATGCTAGCGACGTGAGCATGGCCCTTGGCTTCAGACAGGGTGGCCTTGGGGGGAGGTTCCCTGCTGAGTGGGGTCCAGTGTGTGTGGTGTCTTTGCAGGTGATGTACAAGAAAGACTATGAAAAGAGCAAAGGGAAGATGATTGGCGCCCTCAGCATTAATGATGATCCCAAGATGCTGCACTCTTTGAAGACAGCCAAAAACCAGAGTGATGTGAGTGTTCTGTAAATCGCTCTTACTCTCAGATGTTGTCTGACATAACCTTGGATTGGCTGTTATCCTAGGTGAGGTCTCAGATGACAAATCAAATGTGAAAGACCAGATGATTAGAGAAGATGGAGTTCCTCATTCCTACTGATATGTCTGTATTTTGAGATGACAGTGAATTTTGCAAAAGTTCCCATAATCTCCTTAATGTTGTTTGCGTCATTAGGAGGAAACCTATACTAGCAATATCGTCTTCCTTATTACTCTTCCTAAAAATGGCTCTATCTTTTAAGAGGCATGAATATGTGTGGTACATGGGCACGTATGTGTTCATGTAATGCCCTGAATTAATTAATGTCATTTGCAAAGACATATGAAGAAAAATAAAAGGCAAGAAGTGAGAAATTCATTTTAAAGACAAAAGTGGTAGAAAAAACTAGACAAAGCATAGGCTCAAAATCAAAGTATTTTACTTTAAGAATTTTATAAAATATTGATCTCATTTTGAAGACTATAAAGTACTACAAATAAAGCTTCTTACCAACATTGCTGTTCTAATTCTTAGCAAGAAATTCTCGCTCTCTTCCACATGATTTACAAATATTCTTGTCTGTATTGAGTATATTTTTTATTTCTATATGAGAATATTAAAGGAAATGTGAAGAAATATATAATACAGATATTAAAAAATAAAACTATGTTTTCATGTATTGGTGCTATAAAGAAAAATAGTACTGCCTCACAAGCACAGGGTCCCGAGTTCGATCCCCAAAACCAAAAAAAAAAAAAAACATAGATCTTAATTATTAAAAGCCAACTTCCAGAAGGGTGATGAAATCTTACATCAAGTGTTCAATTGATTGCTTTTCTAGAACTGTGCCTAAGTAATTATCTAACGTCTACCTTGTAACTCAAGCCTTTTGAACCAACTTTTAAAAAAATTAATTTTCCTCCAAACTCATTCAAATGGAGCAGACCATTTTAAGACAGAAATTTGCTTGAATAGCAGCAGTGGTGTGCTTTAATTTATTCAGTCTGATAAATATGAGGCCAAGCAATAGAAACATACTTATGGTCAGTATAGCACATGAGCCTGAAGCTTATCTATTCTTCTCTTCTGCATGTAGAAAATAGAGGCAGAGAAAAATGCAAATTTTGTTCCATTGGTTAAAGCGCAGCAGTGACATGAATGGCTTTAATTTCATGAGACAATTTGCTTTGTTTAAATTTCTTTTTTTCTTTGACAGAGGCTATACAAGGAAAATTATGAGAAATCAAAGGCAAAGAGCGTGAACTACTGTGAGACCCCTAAATATCAACTTGACACTCTGCTGAAGAACTTCAGTGAGGTTAGGAAGGCCGTGGCCACTCTAGGGAGGGAAGGCTTTCCTGTTGCTTGGCAGATACCTTGAATTACATGTGTTTTCTTTTTTTAGGCTAAATATAAAGATTCATATGTAAAGAACATTTTGGGGCATTATGTAGGCAGCTTTGAGGACCCATATCATACACATTGCATGCAAGTTTCTGCTCAAAACAGCGACGTAAGTGTGAAGACAGTTACTCATGCCTCAGAAAGACGTTGTTTCAGAACAATAGCAATCTTGATCTATTTTTGTTCTTTCTCATTATAGAAAAGTTACAAAGCAGAATATGAAGAAGATAGAGGGAAATGCTATTTCCCTCAGACAATAACACAAGAATACGAAGCAATCAAGAAGCTAGACCAGTGTAAAGATGTAAGCCAGCTGCCCCTAATTCTTGAAATTGGGTTTGGGATTCTTGAGACATCAAGTGGTAAATCTAGCAGGAGTTCAAAGCGACTCTAGCACGTAATGCTTAGCAAATGTTAAATTTTAAGTTTTGCTGATTGGATGGAATTGGTGAATACAAAATTTATTGTTAAGAAATCTCTTAATTGTGAAATAATTTTGAGTCTCACAAACGTGTTTTTCTTAGTTTATGTGTACGTGAAATCAGGGCAAAAGGAGGACATGTAGATTTGTGAGAAATGGGTTTTCATCACTCAGCACATTTACAGGAGGTGGTAGGTAGCAAGCATGAACCAGGCTGTGTCCTCGGTGCTGGGAAAGAATGGGGAACCAGGTAAGCTGCCCTCCTGGAGCGTCCATTGGCATGGCAGACACAGACAATAAACAAAGGAAGAGAGCACAGAAACGAGAAAGATAGCAGGCAATGACAATAAAACTAAAATAGAGTCAGGATACAGAATTAAAATAGGATGATGTGAGAGAGACAGTGATTGCATGGGCACCTTAAATTGGGAGAAAAAGAAAGTCTGAGACAGGAATGTCCAGCCACACCGAGAGCAGGAGTATAGATACAGGACAAACAGCCTAAGGAGAGGAGGAGGAATTGAAAGAGTGAGGTGGCTGAGGTATACTGGGGGAGGGGAGAATAGTAAGAGGTAAAGTAGTAGGAGATAAAGGAGGGTGGATTCTGCAGGACTTACAAACCAAAGTCCAGTTTCAGTTGAATGTCAAGTACAGTGGGGAGCCATCGTAGCGCCCCAGCACTGGGAAGATAAACCTAGTGGGTGAGCTGCAGTAGCAAAACCAGAGGTAAGTTCAGGAAAGAAAGGAAGGAGAAAGAGAGGTGGTAAGAGCATACCAATCAAGTTTTCTGGAGCAAAACGTGCACAGTTTTGGCGGGGACCTTTTTATACATTAGTGTACATATAAAGATACACTGTAAAATTTTATTAAAGGGCATCTTCTTTTCTAGCATACCTACAAAGTTCATCCGGATAAGACTAAATTCACAGCAGTGACTGATTCTCCTGTACTATTGCAAGCACAGCTCAATACCAAGCAGCTCAGTGATGTAAGTGTCTTGATTTATGTAAATGTAGGTGGCCTGGAGTGTGTGACTTATTAAAAATGTTAGCATTTACATGCTTCATCTTCATGGACTCATCTTCCATCCCTGTAAGGTCATTTTTCAGAATTTGTCTAATAGAATGCAAATGAAAGTACGAGATGAATTGTACCCTGAAGAAACCTGTGTTAGATAACAACAACAATAACTCACTGATTTTTAATAGGCATACCTTAATAGGATCTGTCACATGCACACTAAAACTTCACATCAGTTTAAACAGTGCCAACAAAGGCATCCATTCAGGCAGGTAACAGGCAAACATTCCTACTCTTGTGCTTGCTAAAAAAGATGTTACAGAAAGAAAGAGAGCACACTAACAACAAATACTTAGGGGAGCAAAAAAGGAAACATAGAGAATGATGCTGCAGAATTGAAATAGGATGATGTTGCAGAAAGTGCCAGGATGGGCATTTCACAGGAATGGTCAGTGAAAGTCAAAAGCAGGAATGTTGCAATCACACCAGGGTCACAGAAAGAGCAATGAGTTTCTCAAGCATTCACATTCATGCGATCACCTGGTGACGCTGTTGCAATGTGGATTTTGATGCTGAAGTTCTGGGGGAATTATATATTCTGATTCTCAAATAAGCTGCTACGTGCTACTGCTGTTGCTCTTATTGATAGGCCACACGGTAAGCAGCAAAGTACTAATGTAGCTAAAGTCCTGAAGTATAGCACACCCTCTCAAGATAGGAAAAGGAAAGACACAGTTCATCCTACTATGAAATCTGTTTTAGTCACATAAATTGGCTCATGTAAAATCAGATAAGAGGTTAATTGCATCAGTGTCACTTAGAAGCCATACCAGTTCAAATGCAACTTTTCCTAGCATATTTTGTGATCCAGTGAAGAACAGCTAGGCCCTAGCTATATTGACCAAGTTGATCTCAGCCAACTGCAGATGAATACCATGCTCTATATGGTGTCCAATCACCAACATTGTTCTTGTTGCACTGGTTATACAACAAGCTCTGTCTTGGAGGTACTTAGTGCACAGTTCTCCTCAGTGTTGTGCATTTGCCTTTAGCTCCAAAATTCATCAGCCTCATTCCTCTTTACACTTCCTTCATCATCTTTAAAAATTTTTAAAGTTCTGTGTTTAATTTTTTAAATAAAAATTTATATATCTTTTTAAGGATGTTAATATTTTATTGAAAACTGCTGTTGGTTTTATTACTGCTCTAATTGCAGAATGTCATACATAAACTCAAAGGAATGCCCATCCTGACTCGCTTGGATATCTTAGTCCATTTCCTGTTGCTGTAACAGAATGGCCAAGACCAAGTAATTTATAGAGAATAGAGGTGAAGACACATGGTGAGACAGAGATTAAGCTAGCCAGAGAGCTAACTTTTATAACATTGCCACTCATTCATCCACGATTGATTGACCCATTCATTCATCAGGACAGAGCCCTGTGACCAATCACTTCCATAGGTCCCACCTGTCACATACTATTGACACCTAACTTTAGGGATTAGGTTTCCAAAACATGAAACTTGAGGGACACGTTTGGTCCATAGCAATATCCTCTATTGTTTTTCAGCTGAATTACAAAGCAAAACATGAAAGTGAGAAGTTCAAGTGCAATGTGCCTGCGGATGCTGCACAGTTCATCCAACACAGAGTCAATGCCTACAACCTGAGTGACGTAAGTACCAAAGCCACTGCAGCCTGTTTGAGGCGCATGAAAAGAGGAAATGTTCTGGGTGTTTCTTTAAAAAGGAGTTATGTGGGCCAGGGATTTAGCTCAGTGGTTCCGTCGCTTGCCTAGCAGGCGCAAGGACCCGAGTTCGATCCCTGGTACCAAAAAAACCCCAAAACAAACAAACAAAAAGGAGTTATGTAACTAAACAATTATTGAGATTGTTGCCTATGTGTAAGTAGAGCTTTTAGGACCCACTTGCTTCTAGGACTCTTGCTCAGCTCACAGATTTCACTTTCCACAACTTCTGTTGTTGTCAGAAGCATTCTTTCATTTACCTTTCTGAAAATCTCCAGAGGCTTTGAAAATCTCTCCCATGTAAATATCACATTTTAACTTCTCTAAGTGGTTGCCATTTTATGTTTTCTTTGTATACCAGATAACAGTGTTTAGAAGATTCCCAGAACATTAAAAAGAGTATATGGGACTTGTTTAGTGGTAGGGAGGAAGAAATTAGATGATAGATAAACCAATAGTTACACTAGGATTTGGTAAATAATGTTTTTATAGGTGAAATACATCTGTATATGTGGATTGTTTTATGCTTCTTTGTGTTTACTCAATTAATCTGTGTTCAGTGTTTTCTGTAATTCCTTTGGTGCAATTTTTCTGTCTAGAATGTGTATAAGCAAGACTGGGAGAAGAGCAAAGCTAAGAAGTTTGACATCAAAGTGGACGCCATTCCCCTGCTGGCAGCCAAGGCCAACAGCAGGAATGCTAGCGACGTGAGCATGGCCCTTGGCTTCAGACAGGGTGGCCTTGGGGGGAGGTTCCCTGCTGAGTGGGGTCCAGTGTGTGTGGTGTCTTTGCAGGTGATGTACAAGAAAGACTATGAAAAGAGCAAAGGGAAGATGATTGGCGCCCTCAGCATTAATGATGATCCCAAGATGCTGCACTCTTTGAAGACAGCCAAAAACCAGAGTGATGTGAGTGTTCATCTTGTTTTCCCTGCTTACATGCTGGCTGGGAGTGGCATGTAAAAGGATTTCATACCCATGGGCTCTTTATAGTCACAAAAGTACTGTTGGAAAGACGCTTAGAAGTAGAATGGCTTGCCACACCCTTGCCCGTCTCACATTTGAGGATAGAAATTACTTACTGATACTTTTATATCCATTGTGCTCTGTAAAGTACCTACATTAATATTTAATAGAAAATCAATTGTAGCTCTTAAATTCCTTGGAAAATAACACTATCTTCTCATTGAAAAATAGTATTTAAAGTGATTCTAAAACTGTGTTTACCTTAGAAGAAAATCAAGAATTATAAACGTAAAATCTGAGTATAGCTATCAATTTTTTTTATCTTTAGTAATTAGTACTGGTATAAACCTAAGAAAAATACTTCATTAATTATATAGGTCCCTTGAGAATATGATTAAAACATTGGACTACCTATCTAGTAAAAGAAAATTGTCCTTTCAGGTTCTTTGCCTGAATTTCAGGGAATTCATGGATTTTTAAAAAAATATGTATCTAGCATTTTCTAGTTACAATTTTTACTATAGAGAGGCAAATATGCGCTATTGCAAATTACAGTATATAATGTGCTTATAAAAAATTTAAAGAACCCCTTAAGAGTGATAACAATGTTCAACATAGCTTACACATATTAGTTTTTCGTGATGAAGAAGGATGTTTATGTCATTTACTTTGATGTTAATTTAGAATTTTAAAATTTTTATTTGTACTATGATTTAGACATCCTTCTGTGTTATGTCAGTATACAGAGCTCACATATGTAACACTCTGTTCCCCAGTTCCTGATGCTTTCTAAACTCAAAAAGATTGTAGCTCCCTTTTCATATCACATGTATCTTTATCATTTGCTTTTCATTCTGTAACTGAATGCATTAGAACAATAGGCACAAAATATATCAATGAATATTTGCTAATTGATTGATGTTGACACCTGAAAGAAATAGTAATACATAACATACAGGCTATATTCTGAGTTGCAAGCATAGAAAAGAATTTGGTTAATATTGTATGTGCATTGGTATGTATCAGCTAGTGTGAACATGGACAAATTCTACATGAGTTAAAATAATTTAGTAAAGAACACTTCCACATACCAACTACTTTTGTGACATTGCTTTATCAATCTCATTCTCATAAAAAAATAGCTATTTTTAAAATCTTCTTGTGTACCATAATAAATTTCTGTATTTTATTTTCATAATCCAGAGTCTAGATTCTACAATTAAGTTATAGATTTATTCAGCAAAAATGGCTACCCACAAATTATGAGGAGGAACATCAAATTCCTTAAGGCAAAAAGAATCAGATCATTTGTGAAAGAAATTGCTGAAGATTTATAATGCACTCCTGTTCTTGCTAGCTTAAGTCACTGTCTTTAACAGATGATTATAGTTAGATAGGGTGGGATAATTTCTCTAAAAGCAGTGGGTCAGAATTTTTCTGCTAAGGTAATTGGGGAGTGGATAGGATGAAGCTGGAATCTGACCTACTTAGCACCCTGTCCTACAGTCCAGAAAACCACCAATGAAGGTGTCTCCTAAGGCCCAGCCAGGACATTTGGTTTATGAGAACACTGTGGCTGAGCATCAGGGTTACACTAATGGCCCAGTTTCACAAACTTCTCTGAGATCTCATAGCTGCTGCAATCTGAAGCTTTTTAAAAATTATTACCAAAATTAAACTTGGTGTGAAAAAAACCTTTGCTCTTCTCCATGGGGTTTTTCTACTGTCAAGAATATAACATCCAGGGCTGGGGATTTAGCTCAGTGGTTCCACTGGCTGCTTTGGAAGTGCAGGGGACCGAGTTCGATCCCCAGTACAAAAAAAAAAAAAAAGAATGTAACATCCAGGCTGAAAAATCATGACTATCCATTTAAAACTGACTCTAGAAAGCAAGGGGGCTACAATCCTATTTATGAAGTAGATATTTTATAAAATCAGAGGTATGAAATTATTGTCGTGTGATTTTCATTGATTGAAAAAATGCTTCTCGATGGGAAAACTCTTCAAAGGTTAGATTATAGTAATAGCAATAATACTTGATACTGGTCCTCGAGAAACCATGAAGAAGCTGTGGCCCTTTCCTGATGTCTGCTGCAACTCTCTGACGGTTGCCTTTGATCCAGAAAGTATTTGAAAAGATTCTTCCATGTATGATTTTCTGGGGCATTTTGACAAATGGCCAAATTTGGGGGCAAAATAACTACTCAGGTGTTTGTATCTGTTTCTCCAAATGGTATTTACTGTACTTTTCTGGAAATCCATTAAGGATTTGTGGTAATAAGTGGTCATTTCCTATTTACAGCGTGAATATCGTAAAGACTATGAGAAGTCAAAAACTGTCTACACAGCACCTCTTGATATGCTCCAAGTCACTCAAGCTAAGAAATCTCAAGAGATTGCCAGTGATGTGGACTACAGACACATCTTACACAACTACAGCTACCCGCCGGATAGTGTCAACATGGACCTCGCCAAGAAGGCATATGCACTGCAGAGTGACGTGAGTAGCCAGGCTTTCTCCAGCCCCTCTTTTGACTGTGGAAACCAAGTTTCTCAATGGAGCATTGTTTTTGGCCCTTCCCAGAGGCATCTGTGTTGTCCTTGGTGCATCCACAAGTAGGTAAGGGGAAGTTACTCTTGTAGTTCTGTAGGAACACAGCCTTGAGGCTTAGGGACACTTGGACTTGGTCTGGACTCCATTTGTGCTTCCTTTTGGGAAACTTAGCAACCTTGCTGGAGTAGCCTTGCTGATAAATTGGAATAAAACAAAAGAATTGTTTTAAGGATTTAAATGCAGGCCAAGTTTGCACAGTACCAGTCAGGTCCTCAGTAAATATTCATTATTGTTATCACCACCATTATCGTGATCATCCCATTCATCATTATCAATAATTTTTATATAAATTATTATTTTGCCTGAAAAGGGAATATCCTAAGTCATTTTCTGCATCCCTTTTAGAAGTGAGTTTTTTCTGCAGATCAAAACTTCTTTAGGCAAATTAATTTATCTGAGCTACAGAATTAAATACTTTATTCTAACAATTCTAATTTTAAATGTGGTAAAATATACATAATATAAAATTTGCCACCTTTGGCATTTTTAAGTGTATAGTCCAGCAGTGTTAAGTATAGTTTCATGTTGTTGTCCAACCAATGTTTAGAATTTTGTGTCGCAAAACTGAAACTATATATCTACTAGACAAAACTCCCCCTAAACCCTTGGCAACCACAATTTCACTCTCTAATTCTATGAATTGTCTACTGTAAGTATCTCACTTATATGGAATCATAGTGTTTGTCTTTTGTGACTGGCTTATTTCAATTAGCATAATGTCCTTAAGGTCCGTCCATGTTGTAGCTTTGGTCATAATTCCCTTCCTTTTTATGGCTAAATAATATTCCTTTATATGTATATACTGTACCACATTTTGTTTGGCCATTTATCTGGTGGTGGATATTTAGGTTACTTTGACCTTTTCACTATGAGAATAATGTTGCTATGACTATGAGTGTATGAAAGTCTTTTTTAAGATCTTGCTTTTAAATTTTTTAGATATATTTCCAGAAGTTGAATTGTTAGATGACATGTTTTATATTTCAATTTGGATCATATAGTAGTTTCATTTTTAATTTTTTGAGGAACCACCATACTATTTTCCCTACTGGCTAAACAGTTTTACACTCCTACCACTAACAACTCTATTATACATACTAGTATCTTATTTGTTACTTAATTTTTCTGTGTTTCTTCATGTCAAATAGATTTTAAGCCATTCAAGAGAAGACATGAAATATATTCTTAATTTTTTTAATTCTAGTTAAGAGGCCCACACTGAAGGACAATGTGAATTTTGTATCTTGAATATGTTTTAGGTATTATCTATGGCTAGACAACCAAAGTGGTGCATTCTTTTAATAGTATCAAGTAACTGTTCCCCAAATAAAACTGCTTCCTTAAGCAAATTAATGAGTGCAACTATTTCAAAGTGTTTTGTTAGCCAAACACCCTGTGTGTTAGAGAAACACTCTTATGCTGGACAGTGCATATGAAGTACAATGTGTGAACACACATGGGACAAATAGCTACTATCAAGTCTTATCTAATTAGAAAATGGACAAAATTACCCACCTTCAATGTGACCTTTAGGCCTAATTTGACAATAGAAGCATAATATGTAAAGTTCCAGGCAAACATCTTACATTTGATGGTCTAAATACAATAGTTTCATTTATTCTTTGAAATATAGCTTTTTTTTAAAGATGGGGTCACATTATATAGCTCAGGCTGGTTTCAAACTTGCTATGTAACCCAGATTGGCCTCCAACTCAGGATCTTTCTGCCTCAGCCTCCCAAGTTGGGATTATAGACAGGTGCCACCACAATGGGCTGAAACAGAGCTTTGAATTGGGGATTTTCCACATTGGAGTTAGAATTCCACATACTTCCATTAAGTGGAAGTAAGGATAAAATGAAATATAGGCTAGTTAGAAAAAATAAAGCAAAAATCTAAGGACTATTAGAATCTCTCACCAAAGAAATGCATAAAATAATCTTCATATATGGAATAATGAAGCTGCCCAAAAATCTTAAAAGCATTTGGGTGAAATGTTAATGATGTTACATAATAAGAATAGCACTGAGCCAGAAAGGTAACTTTTCTTTCGGCGTTTCAGGTTGAATACAAAGCTGACTACAACAGCTGGATGAAAGGCTGTGGCTGGGTGCCTTTCGGGTCCCTAGAAATGGAAAAGGCAAAGCGAGCTGCCGACATCCTTAATGAGGTAAAGCTCCTGGGTGTGTCAGAGAGAGGTTTGTGACGGTGTCATTTAAAACTCTCAAAACCATGGGAAGTGTCTCCTTTCTGTTTCATTGTCTGGTCGTGGTTGCTGAAGAAAAAAGATATTTAACCGCAAGTGTGAGTTATCTATCCAGGTGGATCAACAGAGTCCTTTATATTACCCAGATAGATCATGTTAACCATTCATAGTAGAAATATTTTAACAGCTTTATTAAGGAATAATTTACATGCCATAAAACACCTATTTTAAGTGTACAGCTTAACAGATTTTAGTAAATTCATGTAATTTTACAATCATGGCCACATTTGAATTTTAAGGCTTTTTTCCTTTTTCTTTTTGGTACCAGGGATCAATCTCAGGACCTTGTCACGCTCGGGAGGCAGGCATGAAGCCACTGAGCTAAATCCCCGGCCCACGAATGAATTTTAACATGTGACTAGTATCCCCCACCCCCATTTCTGCTGTCATCCTCAGACCAACTGCTGATGTGCTTTCTATCTATAGGGTTGTCTTTTCTATAAATTTCTTTTTGATCTGGCTTCTTTTGCTTCTTATAATGTTTTCGAGGTAATCTGTTTCTTCCTGTGTCTATAATTCATTCTTTTTTTTAAAAAAAGTTGAGTGAGATTCCTTTGTGAAGATAGATATACCACATGTTGGTGGCCTTCTCACCAGTTGGTGGATGGATGGGTTGTTTCCAATTTGGGGTGATTATGAGTAATGGAGCTGTTACAGAAATCTTCTTTGAAGAATTTACCATATGTTATATTCTTGATGATTCTGAGGTAGTATATAAATTACTAGTTAGTCTAAGAAAATATGATGATGGTGTTGAGGCTCTTATAGCAGCAAGGCTGTCCCTTTTCTGACATCTGCGGAAAACTCACTGTTGTCAGGTGACTGCATCATCTTAGAGGGTGACTGCAGGATGCCACGGGCTGAGTGAGACTCGTCTTTATTATTCTTATTGCATGATACTTTTATTTTTGGTGAAAACAGTTTTGCCTACTTGGAAATCTTTCAGAAAAAGGTTTTGTGGATTGGTGGTTTTCAGAAGATTGAAGTTAAAAAAGCAATGTTATTATTATGCAAAGGTGAGATATCGAATACAAGGGATAAGGATTGGGAAAAATGGAGAAAAATCTAGGAATAAGGGTAGCTTCTTACTCCAGTGCTGACAGAGTGACAGGGAAATGATGGTCCTAATAACTTGTTAGTGTGGTGCAGAGATACCGGAAATCTCCTTGCTTGCTTTCCTGTTAATTCTTTAAAGAATTCTGTGATGTTTCTGGATCCTGCTTAGTTTTTCACGTGATAAGCAAGAAATTGAGGCAGTAATTTAAATCTGGTTCCTGAGAGTTGTATTGGTCTGTGCTCCCAAATAATCCATAACTAGATTATTTTAAACATTGACTTTTGTGATATATTCATTTTTCACCCAAACCAATCAAGACTCTAGTATTTTTACATTATAAAATTAGAAAAAAATATCTTCCTTATGTCTCCAAGACAAATTTTAAGGATTTCAATATGTTAGCCTTCAGTGACAAGTAATATAATCTTTCTTTTTGATTCACCAAACAGAAAAAGTATCGCCAACATCCGGACACACTCAAGTTTACCTCAATTGAAGATGCTCCTATTACAGTACAGTCTAAAATTAACCAGGCGCAGAGAAGTGATGTAAGTTCCTATCTCTACTTTAATAAATGTTAACTGATCCAAACATAATTTGTATTTCAAATTCACTGGCCACCTGTAACTGTTGTGCAATCTAAAAGTCTCCCTTGACATGAACAACTGCATATTTCTACTGCTGTTCATTTAAGCACACCTTATTCATATCTTTTGGGTATTATGTACACTCCACTGGCTATCTCGAGAAATGACCAGAGGAATGAATATAGACACTACAACCAATAAAGGAGTTACATTTAAGTCAAAGTGAGGGCAAAAATCATGTATAGTAAAACCACCCCTATGTCCCTTTCATTATCCACAAAATGTAACATAGCTGTTTCATGTCTCCATCCTATTACCCTTTCCTATGCTCGTGAAAGTGTCTGCAGGTTAACATTTTTATTGGGTCACCTCCCTGGGCTGAGTTCCACCAGGTTCCCCTATGTAGGTCCAGAGGTTCTAGCATACACCAAGGGATCTTTGCCAAGACTGAGCTGGCACTAAGATAGGATTTTATGTGACTGCACATGTGCCCCTGAGTCCCTACAGATATGTACAGACGAATGTGGACAGTATAGTGTCATTCCTGAAACCACCGCTGTTCGATATGATCCCCTCTGAAATTATTTTCCTGTACCATTAATTGTTTCTCTCTACTTTATTTGTGTATACATTTTTCTTTTCTAGATCGCTTACAAAGCCAAAGGAGAGGAAATTCTGCACAAATACAGCCTGCCAGCAGACCTGCCACAATTCATTCAGGCTAAAGTTAATGCCTATAATATCAGTGAGGTGTGTGTGGACTCGGGCTGATGTGTGTGTTTAGCCCCCACTAATGTAGTCTTGGACTATGTCAAATGATGTTTTTCTTCCAGAGCATGTACAAAGCAGATTTGAAAGACTTGAGCAAGAAGGGCTATGACCTGAGAACCGATGCGATTCCCATCAAAGCTGCCAAGGCTGCCAGGCAGGCAGCCAGTGACGTAAGTCTAGCTAGCTGTGGTCACGTGCGTAACTAGAAAACGTGGGTGGGCTTAGTGTCTGCCAGGTTACCCCAAGTTACTGCTGCTGGTGTCCCTGATTGAGAACAAGTCTAGCTGAAAACTATTCAGGAAAGAAAGGTCCCTAAACAGATCCAAAGTTTCTTGGCAGAAAGGATTGGCCTAACTGTCTACTAATGGGTCCCGTCAAGGCCCCTAGTTTAGAATCCCTGCGCAAAGTCACACTGCTTCTCTTAGGGAAATGAAGAAGCAATTTACCATTGAAGTCGTAATAGTCTCCCGATGGGAGAATTTTATCTCAAAGCTTTTTGAGTTTGGATGATTTTCCTGTTTTCCCTTTCCTCTCTTTTCTCTTCATTACATCTAGAGACTGGTGAATTGGCATCGAGCTTTACAGATGCTAGTAATCATTAGTCTCCCTTAAAGCTCAGGCTTTTAAGAGGCTGAGAGTGTAGCTCAGTAGCAGAGCTCATGCTTAACATGCATGCGGCCCTGTGTTCAATCTACAGCACCAAAAACAATAAAAAATTATTTTTTGCCCTCTTTCAGTTTAGCCCAAAAACTGATTTTTTTTGCATTGAGATTTGAATAAAATTGGCTCAAGCCCCACCTGTTGTCCTATACAAAGCCTGGCAAACCCTGTGAGGTTTTTATTTCATAAGCTCTGTGACTCTTGGTTTGCACAGAATAGTTTTCCTTGAACTCACCTGGGCTCTTCCCTGGTGAATCTACTTCTCTTTCTTCGCTGCATGACCCAGAGATGGAAGAGCTGATTTTTTTTTATTCCCTTGAACATACCAAGCAAATATTACTGATTGATATGAGGTTAAATTTGCACCAGTGTAAATACATTACAATTAAATAACCAGTACCTTGTCCTAAACCTTCCAACCCAGAATTTCTCAGTGATGCCCTTCCTCTCTGGCTCTTTTTCTGCCGCCACCCCGTTCCCCCATATACCACAAATATTCCCTCACATCTCTGCTTCTGTCTCCAGGTCCCTTCAGGCCACCCCAAGGAAGCTAATTTCTCCTCACTTTGTTATTCAGAGCTGATTAGTGTTCACCTGTTGGCTTTGAAATTCCCTTTCAATAACTAAGGACTCATTAAAATTCTACTACTACTAAAATTCTCTGACTAATCAAACAGCTAGGTACTTGAAGCTCCAATTGCACAATGTAATCAGTAGAGATTGTGAAATACTTATCTTTTCATTTTTCTTTCCCCATGTCTCAGTTGAAAGGAGTAGTATGAATACCTGCTTTCTTGCAGATATGAATTAGGATAACGTTTCCACCTCAACCTTTCTTGGGTGGACAGAAGTAGCTATAGACATTTAAATTCATTCTAAATGACATTTTTATTTTACATTTCAAAGTACAGTTGGCCTTTCATATCCTCAAATCAAAAATACTTGAAAAAAATTTTTATCTGTATTAAACATGTATAGACTTTTTTTCTGTCATTATCCCCTAAACAATATATAAGCACTACATAGCATTTACATTGTACTAGGTATTATAAGTAATCTAGAGATGACATAAAGAATATGAGAAGATGTGCATAGGTTATATTCAAATACTCTGCCATTTAATACAAAGGACTTGAATATCCATGGATTTTTGTGTCTGCAGGGCCTTGGGGTGGGGCTGGCAGTCCTGGAACCAATCCTGTATGAATGCTGAGGGATGACTGTATAAGTAACTGAATATCTGTTTGGTTATTGACACACAGTAATTTCTGGGATCTGAATTAGTTCAATCATGGACTCATTGTTAAGTTGAAGCTTCAAAATTACATTTTAAAATATGTCCCCCTTTGTTTCCAATAGGTTCAGTACAAAAAAGATTATGAAAAAGCTAAAGGGAAGATGGTTGGCTTCCAAAGTCTCCAAGATGATCCTAAACTGGTTCATTATATGAATGTGGCCAAAATACAATCGGACAGGGAGTATAAAAAAGACTATGAAAAGATGAAGACCAAATACAACACACCTCACGACATGTTCAATGTTGTGGCAGCCAAGAAAGCACAGGATGTTATCAGTGATGTCAACTACAAGCATTCTCTGCACCATTACACCTATCTGCCTGACGCTATGGACCTGGAGCTGTCTAAAAACATGATGCACATACAGAGTGATGTAAGTGACCCACACCACCCAAGGGCACTGCCTTTCCTGTCAGAGCTGCTGCCAGCCCCCTCACCCCTCCTCTCTCCCATTGCTGCAGAACGCCTACAAAGAGGACTATAACACCTGGATGAAGGGCATCGGCTGGATCCCCATTGGCAGTCTAGATGCAGAGAAAGTCAAGAAGGCGGGTGATGCCCTGAACGAAAAGAAGTACAGGCAGCACCCAGACACCCTCAAGTTCACCAGCATCGTGGACTCCCCTGTTATGGTCCAGGCAAAGCAGAACACTCAGCAAGTCAGCGATGTGAGTACAGTGAAAGAGAGAGGGCAAAGGGAATGAAGGGAAGCTCTCAAAAAAATTCAGTATCAGCTCAACGTTTTTAATTCTTCTGAGCCAATATCTTTTCCTTTTAAATGTCATTTTATATAATTAATTTAAAAATAAAATTACAATTACTTTTAATTTGTACATTAACATTTTTTCCTTTAAAAAACATTTTTTATCTTTTTAAAAACATATTTTCCTTTTTAACCACTTTTTTTTTGAGACAGGTCTCGATGGGTAGTTCAGGCTGGCTTTGAACTCACTATGTAGCCCAACCTGGCCTTGAACTCACTGTGATTCTCCTGGCTCAGCCTCCTGAGTGCTGAGATTACAGGCATGAGCCACCATGCCTGGCTCTTAACCACCTTTAAAAGAATGTGTTACTGAATAAGCTTTAACTTGGTCCAAAAGTGCTAATACTAAACACACATACACAGAATTTAACTTTAAATCACAGACACTTTATTGTGCCAGGTTCTTTGTTTGTAATTAATTCTATGTTGAGTTGTTTATGTTTGCTTTTTATATATAAAATATCAATATAGGGGAATGATATACACACATGTATGTTTTTGCTTCTTAGAATCAACATACACAGTGACATTTTGACTTGTTTCAGTGACAATTAGTGTTGTTTACCTGCCTAAATATGAGCAGTATATATGCTGTGTCCAAAGTCAAAATTTTTATCTTTCATACAGTTTTTTATCTCTCGTGAATTCTATCTGCTAAACATTTTCTTCCAAAAGGAAAGTTTGATATAGAAAAGAGCCACAAGGACACCAAAAACATTTGCTCATTAATTCATTTAATGAATATTTTTGAACATCTCCCATGTGCCAGGCACCATATATAATGTGCTGATGACACAAAGACAAAATAGTGGAGGGTTAGTAGGATATAGGAATTAACAAGATGGGCCGGGGATTTAGCCCAGTGGTTCTGGTGCCTGCCTCACAAGCGGAAGGTCCCGAGTTCGATCCCCGGTACCAAAAAACCCCCAAACAAACCAAGAATACAGGACAAGAACATAAGACAGAGGTGTGGATACAGACAGAGCATTGCATATAGAGAGATGACTACTGCAGAGAGGCATAAGTTAAGTAAGCACAAGGGAAATGGGTAACTGCTGACCAGAGGTTCCTTGGCAAATTAGGAGAAGGGCATATTTCTGGCCAAAGGACTATCATAAAGACAGTAAAGGAATGAATGGAAGGAAGTGAACAGTTCAGGATTGTGACCCCATTATTGGACTCATACTAATTTGTAGGATCTGGATATGGGGGAGGTGAGAGGAGATGTGGGAGGTTTTTAATCTTTTCAAAGCTAACACTCTCAGGAAAGTGTGGAGAGTGTATGGGAGAACTGAGAAACCGGAGGCCAGAAGGTGAGGTAGGATATTACACCAAAGGGAAGACTTCGTTGGGGTTCAGATAAGGCAGCAGTAAGGAGAGAGAAGGAAGGGTTTAGGGTTCATGAGCTTTTTTAAATGTTTAGACATTGTTCCTAAAAGCAGTGAGGAATTAAAGATAATTAGATTCCTAGAAATTACTTGGTATTTGGGAAATAATTTAGATACTAACCATTTTAGACTTTGCTTGTGTACACACAGATATAGATAGGCTATTCCACATAATCATCCTTGAGAAAGGGGGATATATATTCTAAGTGGCAATTAAAAGACTGAAAATCTACTTGTGATTCTGGATCTTGGTTTTAGTAATTAAAAAATGCATTTATTTTCTATTAAGAGAAGGGTGCACTAAGATCCATTCTTCACATAAAGTAAAATCTCACATCACACAATGTCTCTTAGTGAAAAGTGTATGTAATTCTTTAAAATGACAAAATAAGATAAATATGAAATGGTAAACTTTATAATTATGCTGAATTCATGTATAAGCACCTTCCTATGAAGGGGAAATTATTATGTACTTTTATTGATATAATTCTAATTGGAATATTTTTTAACAAAAAGAAGACTCATTCTAACTTTTCCTCTGTAGGGATGAAAAGCCAAAAATGAAATAATAATAACAAAAAACTTAAGAACTGTTAACTATACTGGCAAAGAATAAACTTATCCTGCTTTGGAGAATTCTGTTAGTCATGTTAGGATTTTGCATTTTAATTTACTTTTCTTGCATTTCCGGCCGCCAAGGATTTCCACTTTGTTAAGGGCTTTTTCCTTTTTCAATTTTAATATACAAAATTGTTGAGTTTTCCTAAAAATAATATGATGTTTATTTTTTAAATGGAAAAATGTCTTTGATTTTTTTTTTTTTTTGGTGGCACGAGGAGTTGAACCCAGGGCCTTCCTCCTAAGCTATATCCCCAGCACCTTCCCTCATTTAAAATTTTTTTATTTTCAGACAGAGTCTTGCTGAGTTGCTAAATTGCCCAGACTGGGATTGAATTTATGATCCTCCTGCCTCAGCTTCCCAGAGTGCTGGGACTGCAGGCATACACAACCGCACCAGGCTCCTTTGATGATTTTTAACAATAGAAACAAATGAGAGATTATGCTAAGAATAACTCCTTTGGTGTGTGATTGATTTCACTTTTTGCACAATGTGTAATGCTTTTTTAATTTTGTGCCTGTGTGTTGCAGATCTTATACAAAGCTAAAGGAGAAGATGTAAAGCATAAATACACAATTAGTCCTGATCTTCCACAGTTTCTCCAGGCCAAGTGCAATGCTTACAATATAAGTGATGTAAGTAGGATCTTTGATGGGGTATAAATCCAGACCTGGCAATAAAATGATAACATTTTAGAGAAAGGCAGTGCCTCAACAAGTACGTAGTACAGTTCTCCACATAGCCCCCAGTGGAGCATATCCCAGGATGATGGTTCTTTAATTGCCAAGTTGGTCCTTTCTAAGGTAGGACAACAGTATGGGACATAATGTTCTTCTTTATGTGGAGTCCACCATCTGTTCCCCTAGAACTTCTACTTAGTTTTCTAGTTTTCATGTGGAGGGGGAAAAAATGACAAATGAAAATAAATGAAATCCTTATTATTTTCTAACAATCATAAAATTTCTAAAGTTGATCACTAAGTCTTCTCTTGATCTTCGTTTCACAAGACTGAGCAGCTTTGTTTTTCTCACGGTCCTCAAATACCAGCGTTTCCAGAACCTTTATTACTCTCCTCTGGATCCCCTGCAGTTTCTCAGTGTCCCTCTTCCACAACGTGCCAAAACCAGATTTGGGAGAATAATTAGTGCATTGTCCAGCAATTTCCTGCTAGACACGATGTGTGATACTTTGCTAGAAGGGTATGTGGAGTTAGGGGATTCCTTCTGTCAGATTCTGTCTGACAATCCCAGAAACTGAGAAATCGCTTCCGCTGGATGAATACACAACATGCCGACATCCTTTCTGATTTTCCACCCCAGGTCTGTTACAAACGGGACTGGCATGATTTAATAGCCAAGGGCAACAACGTCCTGGCCGACGCCATTCCCATCACTGCAGCCAAGTCATCAAGAAACATTGCCAGTGACGTGAGTAAAAATTAGAGGTGAAATCTAAGTAACTGCCTATTTAAAAAATAATCAAATGTGTACTTGTTTAAATGGATACCTCACTGAAAACAATGTTGACTTAATGACATTCACATTCTGCACAGTATTGTTTTGAAAACCTGTCACTTTTTCGACATCTTTGTGATTCTTTCCAGTTGACCCTGCTTGGTAGAGCTGTCATAACCTTGACTGAAGCTTCCTCCCCTGATGCATGGGCCGGATTACCTTCGCTGACACGTTTCTCCCACAGCCCGTCTTTATTTTCAGTGGGAACACCCGGGGTGACACATGTTAAAATCAAATGACTGCCTGCATTATAATTGTATTAAAAAGATTGAAAAGATGTTATATAAATATACATAGTTTTATAAACCAACTGAGAAGACACCACCTTTTCAGGATACAATTTTGATTTGGGTAAACTGGTACCTATTTCATCTGTAATTAAAAAAAAAAAAACATGTACTTACACTTCTTCCCATCTTTGGGAAACAGAATTTTCAGAAAGCATACATGGCTTGCAGGCTACTGTCAGATGCTACTCCAGGGGCTATAGTCTTGGCTGAGAAAAGAGAAGGAAGAAACCAACCATGTGTGTAGCCCACATAAGGGACAGGGGAATAAGCACTCTCTTTCTCACATACCTATACTTACATACTTGATAATCCTTTGACTTGCTAAATCCTCGTTTATAAACCCGTACTTACATTGCAGTGTAAGGAGAGCTCAGTGTCTGCACACTTTAGGTGGATTTGAATTCTCTTGTATAAAAATTGAGGTTTTGACCTGCTGTTGAATACTCAATCTATTTCCCATTGCTGATCCCAACAGTGAGAGACCTTGACCAGGCTAGTTTTTTAAAATTAGGTTTTACTCATGAGAAACCCCCACAACAGTTCCTGCCTTTACTGTAGCTCCTTAATTTACTTACAGCTGCTTTGGCTGTGAGAGAAGCTGCTGATAATCAGGTTCGGTGAAGGCCCAGCTACCTACACAGCGAGCCATTTTGGGAAATCACATGTTGGACTAGAAAAAGTCACATCCCCGAGAAACCATGAGATACTTGGAAGGAGTCATGTTCATAGTAAATGTGAAACTTCATTTGGTTTTAAATGTCATTCTACATCCAAACCACCAATAGGAGTCAAGGCAAAGAAAAAAATGGTCTTGAATTTATAATAACATTCTCTTGAAATGCAAACCATACCACCAGCAGAGTTTGAAATAAATGTTTTAACTCAGGGCTTTCTGGCGTGAGGTGTCCTTTGCATTTCTTGAACACTTTTCCAGAAAGTTACAATGTCCTGAGTGCCTAAGACTTTGCTAACCAAATTTTGTCTCTGCAGTATAAATACAAAGAAGCATATGAGAAGTCAAAGGGAAAGCATGTGGGTTTTAGAAGCCTCCAGGATGATCCCAAGCTTGTCCATTACATGAATGTGGCAAAGCTGCAGTCCGATCGTGAATACAAGAAGAACTATGAGAACACCAAAACCAGTTACCATACCCCTGGGGACATGGTTAGCATTACAGCTGCAAAGATGGCCCAGGATGTGGCCACCAACGTCAACTACAAACAGCCGATACATCACTACACGTACCTACCCGATGCCATGAGTCTTGAGCACACAAGGAATGTGAATCAAATTCAGAGTGATGTAAGTGGATATAACATAACAGACTCAGAAATGTTGGGATGATCATTCCTCTCCATTTTATTAGGCTTCAGAACACAGTAAGGTATTTGAAAAATGCACTTTAGAATCAGCATTTGTTGAAAAACTACCAAAGGCAAGGTAGACAAGCTATTTTTTTTTTGGCTTTCTGTACTTATATCATAATCATTGACATCTTTATTATCATAGATGAAAGATAAAACTGTTCCACTAACTGTGTGAGACACCACCTTGCTTCTCAGCCACAGATGTTCCTATGGGCCTAATTCAACCATGTTACTTGTTTAATACAAAGTAGGAGAATTCTTGAAGCTTTATGAATTCAAGAAAGTTTTTTTCTTCAAGGTCACCCTGTTATACAGGCACATCTATGTAATGAGTCATCCAAAACGCATTAGAAAGGCTTTGTTCCTGCAGCATGATTCATGGAGAGCTGAATGGGGAAGTGTTTAACATTGAGAGCATTTCTTTCTGCAGGAACCAGATTTCTGTAAGAATTGTCCTCTATAAAGAGAAGAAATGTTATTCATTTATTGGAGCTCAATGAAAATCTTTTTACCCAGCTGAAATTGGGAATCATCTAGGTGGAAAGTACAGGTGAAACTTGAAGTTTTGGAGTCCACAGTGAAATCAAAAGAAAGCCCAATTTATTATCAAAAGAAACAATTTTTTAAACAGTACCCATGGAAATATATGACCTAGATTCTTTTCTGTGCTGTATAATGCATTCTAACAACATAACTGCTCTTTTTTATGCCAAGTTTCAGGTAATAAGCTCTGTGACAGGCATAGTTAGACATGAGCTGATTGGAAAGAATTGCTGCTCGTTTCCCTTGGATAAAATTACAGATCCCAGAAACATCCCTTGAATATTTCCTATGATGCCTCCTCATGTGAGCTTACTCTTTTACAGAATGTGTATAAAGATGAGTACAACAACTTCTTGAAGGGCATTGGGTGGATCCCTATTGGCTCTTTGGAGGTTGAGAAGGCCAAGAAAGCAGGTGATGCATTAAATGAGAGGAAGTATCGACAGCACCCAGATACTATCAAGTTCACAAGTGTGCCTGACTCCATGGGCATGGTTTTAGCTCAGCAGAACACAAAGCAACTAAGTGATGTAAGTGACTTCCCTTCTAAAGGGTTCATTCATTAATAACCTCCTGTGATTGGGCTACCCCACCATCTTTCTTAATTCAATACACGAGGATGCATCTATGTTAGCAAATGAACTGCTTTCAGAAACATAAGAGACAAGTTTTACTTTTGAAGCAACTTGGACCTTGAACATAGGGAAAATAGGTGGGGGAGAAGAGGTCTGTTCCAAATTTGCTTTATTTTCCAAATGTAGAGAGTCTGACTTTTCACAAACAGATCCCTGCCCATTATACACATGAAGTGACATTACCATTATCATCAGAACAACTGCAGAACAATCTACTTATTGCTCTGAGCTCCAGTAGTTCTAGTTGGATACTAGGGGAGAGGCACAATGTCCTAATCCCATGGCATAACAGCTCCATGTTTTGAGAGGCCATCATAGAATAAGGTCTTCTGGAGAACAGTTTATTTGCAGTCATCTTGGGTCTCATTTCTGAACCCAGGACCCTTGTTCTTTCAAAGGCTAATTAGAATGCTCAGTGCCTCTCATCATTTAGTAATTTCAGAATTCTTCTAAAATGTCTCCATCAGAAAGAAATAAGTAAAAGACAAAGGAAGAAAGACTTTTTGTTTTGTTTTGTTTTCAGCCCCAAATTTTATAAGGTAGGGAATATTTTAGTTGCGTTAGATCTGAGGATTATCTGAGGGGCTTTTTTAGGGGGTGTTGACACAGGGTCTCACTGTGTAGTTCAGGCTGGCCCTGAACTCACTATGTAGGTTATGTTGGTCTTTGAATTTGGGGTAATCCTCCTGCCTCAGACTTCTGAGTGCTGAGATTATAGGTGTGTGCCACAAACCCTGGCCTATCTGTGGGTTTTATTTCTTAGTGTAGTCCCTGCTCTTACATTACTGCAGATCTTTAGGATTAATTCTATTTTAGTTGCCAAAAATGGTATAGATTATTTTTATTTTTTTTTTACTGAGCAAGGTGTCCCTTCTCATTGAATTTTCCCAGTTCACTTGGAAAACTGTACACTCAGTATATTGTCTTCCCTATCCCAATAAAAGCCATCAACATCTACCTAGTAAGTACAGCTGGAAACGTAGTGGTCTCCTTTAACACTCCCTCACAGTCCAGTACATCTACGAAGACAGCGCCCTGTCCTCAACATCTCCCAGCCAACTAGCTGGAGCATCTGTCTCTCCTCTGCCACCAACCCTAGTTCTGGCTTTCTTGTCTCTACTGGAGGCACTGCAGTGATCTGCTGCCAGGACTCCCTGCCTGGGGTCTCACACAGCTACCTGAGAGAATGTCTTAAACCAAGAATCGTGTCACCTCCCTTGAATATGAAAAACCTGTTAGGACCTTTTTCTGGGATTTAAAATGTAAACTTATTAACTTGGCTGAAAAGATCCTCCACTCCAAGGCCTGCTCCCTGCTCTGTCTACCCTTCTTGGCTCCTCTGGGCACATCCAACCCCTTGTTTCAGGTTGCCCCCAGTTGTTCAAAGTGGGCAGGCTCTTCTTCTGCCAGCAAGTCTCCCCTTGCTCCAAGTTTGAGTGTAAATTTTACCCTCGCAGAGAGCCTTTATGACTATTTTTGTTCTCTACTACAGTTATTCTATTTAAAACACCTCACACATTTTTGCTATAGTTTGTAATTCACATGTTTACTGTCTGCCTCTTCTAGACTGTAAGCTTCAAGAAGACAGTCTACCTTTTTCAGCACTTTACACCCTAGAGCCTAACACCCTTCCTGGACCTCAGTCCAGTGAACATTGGTGGAGTAAGAACGTGACTATGTCAGCCAGAGACCCCTCCCCGCCATACTGTAGGCATTTGGCTTGTATGTGGAAAACACAAATGATAGCTTCCAAAGGAGTGGGTGCTTGATGAAGCTCACATTCTGTCGGTTTATGACATTTGGACATTTCTTCCTTTGTTTGCAGCTGAACTACAAGGTGGAGGGTGAGAAAGTGAAGCACAAGTACACAATAGACCCCGACTTGCCTCAGTTTATTCAAGCCAAGGTCAACGCCTTCAACATGAGTGATGTGAGTGTTTGGCTGGAGCCAGTCAAACATTGCTTCCAGGGCCTCTCCTTTCCTGTTTGGGTCCCTCTTACACTGCGCAGTTGAAGGGCAGCAGACTGCACGTGGAGCCTCTGAGTCCCCAGATGCCCTGATCACACAATGTGAGACCGGGGCCATCATAAGACTTTGCTTACTGTAGAAGTTTTTCAGAGCTTGGCCTGGGACTCATTAGCGGGTGGTAAAATCAGTCTAGAAAATGCTGTCCCATTTTTGAAGAAATGGAAGAAGTGATTGGAAAATGTGGGAATACATAGTCTATCATAAGACTAAGTATTGCTTTGTACTACTTTGGTTTCAGTTATTTATTAAAGCTTCTAAAAGAGTTTAATTTTCTTAAAAAACTGAATAAGCCTATTTTGGGTAATCTAGACACAAAATTGGTGATGGTGTTTAAATCTATTATTTGTATTGTTTTCTTTTTAAAAAATCTTGGTAATTTTTGAATAACACTAGCTTATTTCTTTCTTTTTTTTTTTTTTTTTTTGGTACCAGGGATCAAACTCAGGTCCTTGCAACTTGCAAGGCAAATGACAAAGCCACTGAGCTAAATCTCCAGCCCTGTTTTATTTCTTTACAGATGTCCTAGTCATTCTTCCTAACATTTTAGGCTGTGATTTGTCCCCAAATGTACATTTTTAGTAATCTTTTTTTTTTTTTTTTGGTACCGAGGATCGAACTCGGATCCTTGCACTTGCGCAGCAGGCGGCGAAACCACTGAGCTAAATCCCCGGCCCTTTAGTAATCGTTTTTATGCTTTGGCTCATTAAAAAATTTCCCCTAATTTTATAAGTAATATTTAAGCAATAAGATCAATTAAAGCTAGGTGGCATTACATTTAAAATTTTAATTTTAGCTTCTATACCTGACAATGTATAAATTTAAAATGCTTTATTCTGTAACTTTTCTCAAAGGTATTATGTGCTTATTACAGAAAAGTTGAATATATAGACAATTATGAAAAGATAAATTGACATCTTATGTTATTTCACATTCGGAACGTTATTTTTCTGTTATTTTGTTATGCAAAAATATGTTTTTAAATTATACGTATCTGATAGAGATGTAAGAGATGAACTAATATCCTAATTCTGTGATTCTCTTCACAGAAAAGGATGTGTTATGACAGGTTTTTGAAGGACCATTTTGGCATCCTTTTTCATTCCTTTTTTAATAATGGGAAGTCACAAAATAATCTTTCTTTTTTTCTTAAAGGCTCATTATAAAGCAGACTGGAAGAAAACCCTTGCTAAAGGCTATGATTTGAGACCAGATGCCATTCCCATTGTTGCCGCAAAAAGTTCAAGAAATATTGCGAGTGACGTAAGTCCAGTTTGAAAATAGTAAATGGCCTCTCCATATCTTCTCAAAATCTCTGCACGGGTGTATAAGGCTATTAATTACCTAAGGAAGCAAATAAAAAATTATGATGTAAAATACTTCCTAATATTCTGAGTACCAATAATATTTTTGTATTTCTCGATTTAAATATCTTTAAAAACTTAAGACAGTTGTCACAAAGAAATAATTAGATTTTTTAAAATTGTCGAAACTTTGAAACTCACATTACTATCATCGTGAACCTAAAAGCCCCTTTTAATTTGGATTTTGTCAAGAAAAAGTCTATACAAAAATACCACTAAATCAAAAATGTCTCTGAATATTTTAAAAGAATATGCTCTTTTAATTTTATAATTTCTACAGAGTTATACAATAAAAAAATAGGATATTAGCTTTTGTTTTTTACAATGTATGTTATATTTTCTCAATGAATCAATGAAAATGTCTTTATAGGGTAAAAAATTCATTAATTTCAATACTTTATATTAGGGCTTTGCTGAAATTGTGATTATGCAAATATTTTATAAGATAATGCAAAACCTTCAATGCTTGAACCTTCAAGCATATTCAAACAATCTACTTATGAACAATCTAGATATAAACTACAAATTAGTCCTTTTTTTTAAATTTTGTTTTTTGTTTTTGGTACTGGGGATCGAACTCTGGACCTTGCACTTTCGAGTCAGGCAGTGGAACCACTGAGCTAAATCCCTGGCCCTAAATTAGTCTTCTCTTAATTGTCCTCAGAACAGGTTTCAAGACCACCAATTAGAATTATTTTGGTAGTTATTTGTTTAAAAACACAACAAATCTAGATGTTACCTAGATCCAAACTGAGTTTGGCTTTTGCTTGTTATATAAATTCAAACTTCTACCCTATCAAATTTCTGTCCTTTTCTTTCAAATAGTGCAAATATAAAGAGACTTATGAGAAAGCTAAAGGCAAGCAGATTGGATTTCTTAGTCTTCAAGATGATCCTAAACTGGTTCACTACATGAATGTGGCCAAAATCCAATCAGATCGTGAGTACAAGAAAGGTTATGAAGCCAGCAAGACTCGGTACCACACACCTTTGGATATGTTCAGTGTGACCGCTGCAAAGAAATCTCAGGAGGTTGCTACCAACACTAACTACAGACAACCCTTCCACAACTACACGCTCCTGCCCGATGCCTTGAATGTGGAGCACTCCAGGAATGCCATGCAGATTCAGAGTGATGTATGTGCCGGGCACCAGTTGGCAGCAGAGTTAGGCTTTTGTGTGTACGGGTGGCAGGGAAGCACAAGAACCACCCACTCCATTCTAAACCTGTCTGAGCTCACTGTTCTTCAGACATCTCCTGCAGAATTTGAAGTTTTAGGATTTCACTTATTTGAACAACATGTGAATATAAATGTGCATATATTTTAAATTTTGGAGCATATGATGTATGAAAATTTTGAAGGCTTAAGTAGGTGACTTATTCCCTTCCCAATGCAAAATTCATTAACTTTTTATTTCTTTTCTTCAAGAAAGTCAATTTTTAGAGGAATTATTAAGTTAGGATTTTCTGTCCAAAAACACCATGAATACAATTATTTTCATGATCATATTTTTTTCCAAAAGGCCACAGAGTAAAATTCACCTTTCTCTTCCTCTCTTTTGTATTGTCCCTTCTTTTCTCCTTGGTAATAAGTCATGTAGCCAAAGAAATGCAAGTCTTGCCTCTTTCTGAAATGAAACTTCCTTTCTTGTTGTAAAGAATCTCTACAAATCCGACTTCACAAACTGGATGAAAGGGATTGGCTGGATCCCAATAGAGTCCTTGGAGGTGGAGAAGGCAAAGAAAGCAGGAGAGATTCTTAGCGAAAAGAAGTATCGCCAGCACCCGGAGAAGCTGAAGTTCACATACGGCATGGACACAATGGAACAGGCACTTAACAAAAGTAACAAACTGAATATGGATAAGGTAAGAGCCCATCTGCTAGCCTCCACTCGATCCTCAGAGTGCTCAGGCCATTAAGCCCTGCACTGGCCTTAGACTTCTTCAGTATGCTTTTCTTTCTGGTGGCCATATTGGTGGTGAGAACTCCATTGTGTTTAGAGCTTTCTCTTTTGTATTGACTTTCAGGCCATCTCTCCACACCACATTAAGGGTACAACATTATGATACAGCTCCACACAGCAATGGAATGAAAGCAAAATAGCAATTTTTGCTTCAATGAAAGAGGGGTCCCTCATTGATGATGATTTTTCCCATTGTGTATTTGCTGCCTTCAGCCATCTTCCTATTTCATCCATTTTCTAATATCAAATTTAATCTCTTCTACCATGAGAATGTAAATCTCTTTTTGTTACTATTATAACTACAAACTTGTCCTGCTCTAAATCCCCCATGTGACTTTCTTTTCATAGAGGCAGTATACTGAAAAGTGGAACAAAGATAAGACTACGATTCATGTCATGCCTGATACTCCAGACATTTTACTCTCCAGAGTAAACCAAATCACCATGAGTGAGGTGAGTAGATCAGCAACAAAAAGTCGGGGAGGAGGTGGAGGGAACTAATACTTCGGAAATGTCTGTCTTCTACATGACAGCCACTTTAGAATCAGTATCCTCATTCAGACCCAAGTAATAAGATGCTCTTTGTCTTCTGTTTCATTGTTTAGAAACTGTACAAAGCTGGCTGGGAAGAAGAAAAGAAGAAAGGATATGATCTGCGGCCTGACGCCATCTCAGTAAAGGCTGCCAGAGCCTCTAGAGACATGGCCAGTGACGTAAGCACGTCTC
Organism: Heterocephalus glaber; assembly: GCF_000247695.1. Next base: position 5,460,106 of record NW_004624866.1, read on the forward strand.
CTAGCCCTTCCTTAGGCTGAACAGACAGCAAATGAGCTGAGCTTGCGTGTGTTCGAGAGCTGGGGCCAGCTTCAATCAGCTGGGGGGACAACAGGCCCCATCACACACACGTTGCCTCCCTTCATCCTCTAATCAGGCCCAAGAACCCTCTAATCGTTTGTTCATTATTCTATGTAAAATGTGACTGGGTCTTGTTTTAGTAAGTTGATTTTTGAGTTTTCAAACCATTTATAGACAATTCTGCACAAATGGTAAGTGTGAAATCTACACATTTCACCCCGGGGACCACAACCAGGCTCTTTACTCACTTTTTTTTTTTTTTTTGGTACCCGGGATTGAACTCAGGGCCTTGTGCTTGCCACTTGTGCCACTGAGCTAAATTCCCATCCGTCTTTATTCACTTTAAAGAGGCACTATCAGCAATTGTGCTGCAGCCTTTTCTGTGCTTAGTTGTCTGAGAAGGAAGAAATGTTTCCTCAGTCACCCTAAGCCAACTTATATTTATGTCTCCTTAACTTTGAGATTATTTTCTTTCCATGGACTCAAATAGAGGACAAAATTTGAAGTACAAATCTCCCTGGCCATGGTGACCTCTCTGTGCCTAATTCTAGAGGAATTCTGAAATCCTTTACCGAGGCATCAAAGCCAATGGCACCAAGTGAATGATATTTGTTCTCTTCCTTTCTCTATTTCTATTGTTGTGTTTTCTTTTCTGTCCACAGTACAAATACAAGCAAGCCTATGAACAAGCCAAAGGGAAACACATTGGCTTCCGGAGCCTGGAAGACGACCCCAAGTTGGTGCACTTCATGCAGGTGGCCAAGATGCAGTCAGACCGGGAATACAAGAAGGGATATGAGAAATCCAAGACATCCTTCCACACTCCAGTGGACATGTTCAGCATGGTGGCAGCCAAGAAGTCTCAGGAAGTGGCCACTAATGCTAACTACAAGAACATAATCCATACCTACAACATGCTTCCTGATGCCATGAGCTTTGAATTGGCCAAGAATATGATGCAGATTCAAAGCGAGGTATGTGAAAGCCACAACATTTAAGCAAATCATCTGTGACCATAGTAATACCATTTTGAAAAATCTTGAAAGAAATTCATGTGCAGTTTCCTGACCTGGTATTCTATTTGTTGCCTGCGGTAGAATTTAACTCTTTTAATAAAAGCAGATCAACTCAAGAAACTAAAGTCTTACTTTCTACTTTAGTTTCTGCGAGCATTGTTGAATTTTGAATAAAGCAACAGAGCAAATGAGACTTGGTTTCAGGAAAAATGTATTGAAAGAAATAAGTCTAGCAAAGGGCATTGAGTACATTGCGGGATCCTGACAGGAACAAAAGTGAAGAAACTCTGAAGCTCCAGCCCCTCACTCCCAAGCAGCTTTCAACCCACTGCTTCTATCTTTGTAGTTGCCTATTTTATTGATGAAATATTGAGGAGTTGTTGACTGAGGTAGCTTTTGGGATGAATACAGCTGATGAGGCCATTTGGTGGCTAGATGGATCTAAATTACCAACCCAAAGCAGACCACCCTACATCAAGCCTGCGTTTCTCTTTGTGAATGTGAACTTGACCTATTGTTTGCCAGGGAGGTGAACCAGTGCCTAATGAAAGGGACTGTGGTACAGTTGCAGAGAGAAATGTCAGGGCTGAGGGGGAAATAAACACACCAAGGCCTGGTGAGGTTTCTGTCGTGTCTGAGGGAAATGGGATGGTGGCAGACGATCAGATTTAGGCACATAGCGAGAAATGGGCCTTCCCGATGCTCTAAGGGAACTTAGAAGTTTTGGTATAGGGGTCAGCATAGTCATCTTCACAAGGAGATAATAGTCAAATAGAAGGTTCATCTTTTTGGCATTTCTAGCACTTTTTCTTTACGAAGGCATTAAGAAAAGCAAATCACAAAGACCTTTCTGTGTATTTTTAATTTCTCATGCAAAAAATGTAAAAAAGAAAGTGTTAGGAATAAAAATGTTTGAATTTCAACTTTTTATTGGTTGAAAACTGAAGTTTTTATTTCATCTCAATATTGAATTTTTTCCTTTTTGGCAGAATCAGTACAAAGCTGACTATACTGACTTCATGAAGGGCATTGGATGGCTCCCTCTGGGCTCTCTAGAAGCTGAGAAAAACAAGAAAGCCATGGAGATTATTAGTGAAAAGAAGTACCGCCAACATCCAGACACTTTGAAGTACTCCACATTGATGGACTCAATGAACATGGTTTTGGCCCAGAATAATGCAAAAATTATGAATGATGTAAGTCTTTCAATAATGTAGTGTTTCATGTACATCAGAGAGAATCCAGGTCTCTTTTTTATTTGATCCACAGGTTTTGCTAACCCAGTTACAAGGGATCATATTTGAGCTTTACTTTAGTTTGGAAAAGGGTCTTAGAGCTTAAAAAAATAATAATTTCCAAGTAGTACCCCCTCAATGTCTGCTGAATCTTCCTATCTTACTGGCATAACAAAATAGGTAGGAACTCTTTCTTTCTTTGATTATACATCTTGAAGATGAGCCAGTCCCATTTGTCTAAGGTAAGGATGAGTAGAAGTTCATAGCACTGAACCAGCAGAGTACCTGGAAACAACTCTGTGTATATGTGCTGAGTAAGCTCTTCTAAAGATTTTAAATACTACCTACACTTTTCCCCCCTAGCAACTCTACAGACAAGCATGGGAAGCTGACAAGACCAAAGTCCATATCATGCCTGATATCCCTGAGATTATTTTGGCAAAGGCAAATGCAATTAATATGAGTGATGTAAGTACAGTTTCCCGTTGGCACCTTTCCTTTTAGCTTGTTTGAACCAGTAAGAACATATGTAACTAATCAATGTCTCTTTCAATCATATGAGTAAATGCTTAAAAAATAATAGAATCCATAAATGAGAATCGTTCCCTTTCTAATCTCGCTCTGTTAAGAGTTGAGCCTATCAATGGAGGTTGGGACAAGCAGTTAGGAATTTGAAGAGTGATTGGATTTTGTTCTGGGGCAGGAACTCATCAAACTAAGAGGCCTGGCAGGAAGAGAAGGGCTTGTGGCCAGGAGAAGAGGAAAAGAAAGTGAGAGTCTCGTGAGCTCACTGTTAGAGAGCCCCTCCACCACACTTTGGAGATGATCCTAAAGAAGGGTTAAATGGAAAGGGAAGATAAACAGTTTGAAGAAATTGGGGCAAGCTCTACAACAAGAAATATGGAACACTTGTTAGAAAATGCCTTCATGTTTTACTTCATTTATTATTCTTCCTAACCATAACTGCTATGAAATCCTCTGATCCTTTTCTTTGTTTGAATTCCACAGTGATTTGGAATTGCTGACTTTTAAAAATTTTAGAATCTATATACTTATATGATTAAAAGTTAGTGAAGTTTCCTTTTGATAAATGAAGATGACTATTACTTTAGTTTTCCTTAAAATTTTACTTGATAAAGTACATCAATAAGAATCTACTTTACATCCTTAATGTATATTTACAGTCTTATAGAGATCAGTACCTTTTACTTTTTCTGGTGGCTTCTTAATGTTTGAGTTTGTAATAGCTTTTTTTTCCAAACACAATTATGTTACTTATGAGAGCATTCAGCCCCTAAACCACCAACAAAGCTTTCTGCCCAAAATAAAAAGAATGCCACAGTGCTAGTTTACTCTTTTGGAGTAAATCCAGGCTTTCTTATGTAGAGAAAAACTATTGCCTTTGCTTATCTTTACAGAAACTCTACAAACTTTCTTTGGAAGAGTCTAAAAAGAAAGGCTACGATCTCAGGACAGACGCAATTCCTATCAAAGCCGCCAAGGCCTCGAGAGATATTGCAAGTGATGTAAGTGTGAAGGAAAGCAGTACAAAATAATAAGGTCTGAGTTCTGGAAACACTGAGTGGGTAAAACAAAGAAAAAAAGTGTGCCTGTTGACAGTAGCCTCACTGGGTCCTGTGAATGTCTCTTAGTCTTGTTTATGTGTTTTCCCTGGTATTTCTGGAAAAAAAAACAAACAGAATGCTATGTTATGCCCCATAGATCTTAGCTCTCTACCTCAAGGGATCTAGGTGAACTTACCTTGATTTCTGTCATCAAAACTATGGCTTGTGGAAAGTCTTTCTTGGTGAAAGGCTGTGTTGTTCTTGTCTCTGTCTCTTACGATCTGACATCCTAACAGAATGTCTCATGTAGCATTGAGTTGGGAGTGCTGATTATTTGGGCTGGTGACAGCAATTTTTAAGTAATCAGAAATTTTGCAAACCAGTTGTTAACCCACTGTAGCTTAATGTCAGCTGTGGTGAGAGTGTTTATACCATAGAAACTGTCAAACACTACGAATCAGTGCCCTCATCCCATTCCAGAAAAGGCCAGTGCCTCAGTACAACATTGTCACAACATATCTCCTGTAAGAAACTTAATTCATTCACTGGATTATTTCCACCAGAAATTCACTCCCAGGGAGCATTTAATGACTGAGGGTGTTGGAAGGAGCACACTGCTGTGCATGCTTTCTTGGCTGCCTCCCAGTTGTACTTTGCTCTTCCGTCTCTGTTCTTTACCACCCCCACCTATACAGCACTTCCCACACCCTCTCATTGTCCTGAGGATTCCACATTCTCCCTCCGTGACACTGCATTTGTCTTTTCTGGCTCCTACTTCATGAAAAGATAGGCAGAATGAGAAATTTTCCATGTATCATGATCTCCCCTTAGAAGTTGAGGTGGTAAATAGTAAAAATTTCTTCCACATTATGTCAGTTTAGATACTTTTAAAAGTAATAGCATTATGCAAATATAAAGCTACTCTAAAATTATACTGTGTATTTTATAGTTGAATCTGTTCTCATCAGCAAATGACTGGCTGTTTGATTTCTCAGGGTAGTATTAAACTGTTTAGATCATGTGTTATTTTTTGTATTCTTATTTTTGTAACAACAGAGTATATGCATAAGTCATTAAGTATAATACAGCATCACAAGTTCTGGGTTCTAATCCTTAGTCATTGCCGCAAGTCATACATAATCATCTATAACATGAGGGCAATAATAAAAATTTTCCTATTTACCTTACAAGGTATAGTTGTAAGAATCAAGTTACAAAGGTAAATGTCCAAAACATGTTTTGTATACTGTAGTGCTCTATACAAGAATCATTTTAGCCAAGAGAATTATTACTTATACATTGTCATATTTTCTTCACAGTATAAATATAAGTACAATTATGAAAAGGAGAAGGGAAAAATGGTTGGTTTCCGTAGCCTTGAGGATGATCCAAAATTAGTCCATTCCATGCAAGTGGCTAAGATGCAATCTGATCGAGAGTACAAGAAAAGCTATGAGAAGACAAAGACCAGCTACCACACCCCTGCTGATATGCTTAGTGTTACAGCCGCCAAGGATGCCCAAGCCAACATCACCAACACTAACTACAAGCACCTGATTCACAAGTACATCCTCCTTCCGGATTCGATGAACATTGAGCTGACCAAGAATATGAATCGTATACAGAGTGATGTAAGACTCTCTTTCATCTGGGTGATTTAGTTGGATTCTTAGTATGGGAAGAAAGATAACAGTCCTACATGCCCTAATTTTGTATTTAAATTGATGAGGTAGAGTTTGCCTTTTCTCTTTATAGAACGAATATAAACAAGACTACAATGAATGGTACAAAGGCCTTGGCTGGAGTCCAGCTGGTTCCCTGGAAGTGGAGAAGGCCAAGAAAGCCACAGAATATGCCAGCGATCAGAAGTATCGCCAGCATCCTAGCAACTTCCAGTTTACAAAGCTGAATGATTCCATGGACATGGTGCTAGCCAAACAGAATGCTCATACCATGAACAAGGTAGGAGAACTTGCCCTTCCACATGGCTCTCAAGTGAGGAAAGGCTCTGGGCCTTGTTTTGGGAAATCCAGCTGAGGTCTACTACTTCTAGCAGTGGAAGACAGTTCTGGAGCATCTCCTTATACCATTTTATAAGGCCCATCTCCTGTATTTCCTTCTTTTGCCCTTCTAATTGGGGTAGAAATTACTTTGGATTTTTAATGATTACATCTGAACTACTTTCAATGCATTCTAGCTGATAAAAAAATATCTGAAATAATATTTTAAAAATCTGAGTTTGTTTTCTAACATCTCTTGTTAATTATATCTTACTTTAATTATTATTCACTATTTCAAATTGAGTGTATTCAAGTACTCGGTATATTTATTTTTTCCTGTTTTTCCCAAACAGTTATTCAGACTTCAGATATCTCTTTTTTTTCCTACTTTCTAGCATTTATACACTGTTGATTGGAATAAAGATAAGACCAAGATTCACGTGATGCCTGATACACCAGATATTTTACAAGCCAAGCAGAATCAAACACTATATAGTCAGGTAAGTATATTACTTTTGTGCTTTGTCATAAAACTTATGAAACTTATAAAATGATTTAATAGTGATGTTAGTGCTTAAGCAAAAGTGGAAGTGAATGACTGTAATTGCTTAGCCTAGGGAGATTGCAGAATATAGTGAAGAGCAAGGGCTTTGGCTAGGACTATATGCTCTAAAGAGACATGTACTACCTCTGTTTTGTTTATCTCTGTGCTCATTGTGCTTGGAGCAAAGTAGGAAATCAACAAATGTTGAAACAAACAAATTACATCACACAGACTTGGTATGAGTTTTGGCTTTGACATTTAAAATTTGCAAATAATGGGCAAATTTTCTACCTGTCTAAACCTCAGTTTGTTCATTCCTAAAAGTAGGACCATAAAAGTGCCCATGACATTGGATTGCCATAAGGACCAAATGAGAAATTTCATGTAAGGCTCTGGGCACAGTACCTGGCACATGGAGAGTACAGGATGACTACTTACTGTTTTTGTTAGTACTAGTTTTAACTGAGGAGGGTTAACTCACTTATTGCAACTTATACAAGGCATTTCACCATTTACTTTTATCATTTAGGTAATTAAAATATTATATTGATGTTTAAAATTGCCAAGATTGTAATTAACAGATAGAAAAGTGGTACCTGATATATCAGATATGACCACATCATTGCTGAACAATAAAGGCCATGTTCAAATATAGCACAAAGTGGGTCTCATCTCAAAGCCAAAATGAAAATAAAAAATGAAGCCAGGTCACATGATACTAGGTCAGAACTTTTCCAAATCTACCAAAATCTACCACCTGTTTTGTTTTCATCCATATCTATAGAGATAGGATAGATGATGTTAGAATCTGATATCCACTTTCTACTTAAACTTTTGCTTAATAATCTGTCATGATTTTAATATAGAAGGAAGAATGCTAATGAGTTTCTTTAATTTTTAGAAATTCTATAAACTAGGATGGGAAGAAGCTTTGAAGAAAGGCTATGATCTCCCAGTTGATGCAATTTCTGTACAGCTGGCCAAAACATCAAGAGACATCGCTAGTGATGTAAGTACTGGTTTGAGTTATATAAAGGTATAATTTTATCTGAATCAGGTAACTTAATATTGGTAACTATTTTTATAGATAAACTTTACTTTTGTTGTTCCTTTTGTCTTCCTTTACTTATCCAGAACACACTCTTCTTTGTCCGTATTTGAGCATCAACAGGGGCTTCCTGGATTATAGGAAACCTCTAAGATCTAGTGCTTCAAGATATTACAAAGAAATCAGAGATTTCAGCTTTTTCCTACTTTGTCTGAAATTAATTTTTCTGTCTTCTCCTTGTCTGTTTTAGACAAATTCAAAGTGCCAGATAATAAATCAACCTCTATAACCCCTGCCATATTTAAGAACTAACTGTTCATTATTTTTATTTACCCCATCCTTACTATGTTAGTCAGCATTCCATGGCTGAGACAATCAACTTAAGGAAATCAACTTAAAGGAGGAAAGGTTTATTTTGGCTCCTGATTTTCAGAGGTTTCTGTGTCCGTGGTCACTTGGCATTGTTGCTTCTGCCTGTGGTAAAGCGGAACATTATAGAAGGGAGCATGTGCTAGAATAAAGCAGCTCACTTCGTGGCACATGAGAGGCAGAGAGAGGGAAGAAGGGATGGAAGGAACAAGAGGGAGAGCAAGATTTTACAGCAAAGCCCCTCCTCCAGACTCACTGTGTATGAACACAGCATACTTGATGAAATCAGTGCCCTCCTGATCCAGTCACCTCATGAAGGCCCCATCTCTGAACCCTGCTGCATTGCAGACCAACCCTTCAACACAGCCTCTGGGAGACATTCTAGATCCAAACCATAGCACTTGCACTTACGTAATTATAATAAACTACCTTGGGGTGTGGAAAACCCAGAAACATTCAGGTCCTTAGATTTAAAGTCTAGGGGTCTTAACTCCCTAGAGTTTCTGTTGGATGTCTGGTTCAAAGTTCATAGAACAAGGGCTTTTGTGCTCCAAAAGGCAGTGCCTAGTTATGATTCAAAGGGTAGTTAATACCTCTGGTGAGGAAACTAGCTATGGTCCTTACTGAGTCATTATATGTTAATAAATATTACATTGTATGCTCTGCATAGACGTGAATATATCGTTTAGTTGATCCCAAAAATTAACCAGAAAAAAAATCAGAGGACCTTAAAGAACATAAACTCTTAATCAAACTTTTTAAAACAAAACAATGAGAATTTGGTTCAATATACACAGAATGGAAAGAATGCCTAAAGACAGGACCTGACAATAAATTCTAAGGATATAAAAGGAGATTCTTTCTAACTCAATTTTGCATTCCAGAAATACTGAAAATTAATTTGATGATACATTATTATCCACTTTCTGGCTTTCAGGTCAATATCTCATTAAAATAACCAATGTCATGCTGAACCTAAAGCAGTACTGATGCTTGAATGTGCCCCAGAAAGTAAATTCATTTTTCATTTAGCATTATATGCTAAAGATAGTTTAGGAACTGAAGAAATAACATCAGCAATTTGTGAACAAAGCAACATTTGATATTACCTAATTTCTTTTCTTCTGAACCTATTATTTGGAACATACCCTAAAATTAAATCAACTATAAGTGAACTTTCTCATCATTGTAAAGATTGTATTTTCTTTCGGTTTCAAATGGTTCTTGTATCTATAAAATTGCAGAAAATAAGAGCTATTTTAATATATAATTTCATAATTTAGAATAATAGAATTTAAGGTTTATGCCATTTGTGCATGTAAGACAGAGATCCCAAACAGAACAAGCTTATATGACATATGACAGAGCTCTGAAAATCCTGCAGTTGAATAAAGTAATCTGAAGTTTGAGGCCTGTTCATTAAGTCATGTACCTTCCTAGTTTTTCTGCCATTCAGTCTGTTTTTCCCATGAGATTATCATTCCCGTAAAAATATAACAAGGACTTTATTAAATGCTATCCTAAGTCAGTATACACAATGTTTAGCACATCCACACACATATTTCTGCCTCTAATTGAACTAATTTCTCAGATAACTTCTCTTGATACTCAGCTACATTAGGTTGTTTGGAAACCTCTGCTTAAACAGGTGTTGCTTAAGTAACAAAACAGTTTTTTTACTAAGATAGACTAGATATCCCTTCTCTTATTTCAGTTTTGGAAAACCAATATGAAAACAAAGAAAACTGAGCTTGACTAGGCTTTTGTTTGTGATACTAAAAGAACTATGTTTCCTCCAATTGAAGTTCAAATATAAACAAGGTTACCGGAAGCAACTTGGACACCATATTGGATTCCGGAGCTTGCAAGATGACCCAAAACTTGTATTGTCTATGAACGTAGCCAAAATGCAGAGTGAAAGAGAATATAAGAAAGACTTTGAGAAGTGGAAAACCAAGTACACAAGTCCTGTGGACATGTTGGGTGTAGTGTTGGCCAAGAAATGTCAAGCCTTGGTTAGTGATGTGGACTACAAGAACTACTTACATCAGTGGACATGCCTGCCCGATCAGAATGATGTTATCCAAGCTAAAAAAGTGTATGAACTACAAAGTGAGGTTAGTGTCTATTAAATTCAATAGTTTATAAATATACAAAATGAGGTCAGTGTCTATTAAATTCAATAATTTTTATATTCATATTCTACATTAGTGGTTATTTAATCATAGCAAAACAAAAACTAGAAAGAAGAATTTTCATTCTTATTGAATGCACCTGCTTATTACACATAGATTCACCTAAGGTAAGGGGTGCAGGTAAGCACAGGACTTTGATGGCTTGCTTTGTCCTTTCACAGAATTTGTATAAGTCTGACCTGGAGTGGCTGAAAGGCATAGGATGGAGTCCCTTGGGTTCTTTGGAAGCAGAAAAGAATAAGCGGGCTTCGGAAATCATCAGTGAGAAGAAATATCGTCAGCCTCCAGACAAAAACAAGTTTACTAGCATTCCTGATGCCATGGACATAGTTTTGGCAAAGACAAATGCCAAAAACAGGAGTGATGTGAGTAATTCTTTAGAAATCAATAAAATAGATGGTGGTGCCTGCTACCTGGAAGTTACTCGGTAGCATTTGCTTAGTGAGTGAGTGGAACAGCAAAGCATTGCACCACGTGCCACAGCAAAATGTTTTATACTGGTTTGCTTTAGTTGAATTGTTAACCCCTCTACACATAGTTTATTATTAATTTTAGTCACTCAAAGCTTGCTTATTTATTTAACCAGGCTGTAAGGAGAAAGTTATTGAACGTACTTTTTTCTTTGAAACTTGAATTCATTAAAGCCCTAGATTTCTTGTTGTTGGAAGAGATATAGTTTATGCAGGGAAGAGATTTGAAGTAACTTACAAAAGTACAGTGGAAATGTTATAAAAGTGTATTTTCCGACAAGTACTTAAAATGCATATAATGCTGAATTTAGATAAATTGATAATACTATAGCACACAGTAAGTAAGTATATTTTTCACCTTCAACTTGTTTCCTTCTCCAGCACTGGAGAAGAGCTTGATATATAATAGTTATTCAATAAGTATTAATAGAATAAAATAAATGAGAGATAACTGTGTAATAATATTGTACAGAGAAGGAAATGATTACTCCTCACTATTAAAAACCTAACCCTGAATATTATAGAAAATTGAATTATGTTCCCTGAGATTCTAGAACTTTGGTGAGGAAGTTTAAGTATACGATAGTCATCTTAATCTTAGGCGGATCTAAATATATATACCATATATAATATGTTATAAATTTTACATAAATAAATTGAAAATTTATGTAATATGTATAAGCCTATAATCATGTGCATAGTAAGTATTATATAGTAAACATATACATAGTAAATATATACATAGAAATCTTATACATAGTAAGCATTAATAAACTGTGGCTCCTGTCTTCCTAACCAATTCTCCATAGACATTGCTGTTTTGTTTCTAAGTTACAGTAAATGCTGACCAGTAAGCTTCATTATGAATACCTAAGTATCTTTTTTTGTTGTTCTTATCATGCAGTTTGAATCCAAAAGATTGACTATAAAAGTACAGAATTACAAAAAATATTTCCCATTTCTTAAAACCCTACTTTCTTTTCTCTCCATGAAATAAGAGAGAAAAACTGAATTAGTAAGATTACCAACAGAGAAGCTCTAGATCATAAAATTGATCAATACATTCTTTTTTAAAAATTATTTTATTGGTACATTTAAGGTATACAATACATTTACATTTCTCATTGGGAACTTGTACCTTTACATGATTCATGTTGATTCTTATTTTTTTCCCCATTTGACCAATACATTCAGACAGTAACTCCTATACTTGCAGGGATGCTGCAATTTGATTCCTCTCAGGCCTCAGGACACTCACATAGGACGTGGGCCAGCTGGGCTCCGGGTCCTGCTATTTCTTCCTTTGAGTAGACTGATCCATCTATCCCAGTATAGACCACATTACTCCCACCCCCCGTGTTCCATAAGATAAAACTGGCACATACTACTGAAGAAATAGTTTAGTGGTTCTCCACCAGGGACAGTTCTGTCTCACAAGAGATCTTTTGACTACATATAGAAATATTTTTGCTGGTCACACTTGAGGATGGTATGCTACTGGCCCCTAGTGGATAGAATCTAGGAATGCTGCTAAAAATCCCACAATGCACAAGATAGCCCTTTCTTTTTTTTTCCCTTAAATTCTTTTATTGGTACATTTTAGGTATACAATACATTTACATTTATCATTGGGTGCTTGTACCTGTACATGATGTATCATGGTTCTCATTTTTTCCGCATTACCTTTCCATTCTTTCCTTTCCCCTTCCCCTCCCACCACCCCTACCCCTTTGGACCTTTTCTTATTTCAAAGTATCAATTATTAGTTATTAATCCTTTTAGTCCTTATTTACACTCTCAGTTTCTCTCACTAGAGAAACTATTTGGTATTTACACATGTGTGTCTTATTTATTTCACTTAAGAGTATGGCCTCGATATGCATCCATTTAGCTATAAATGACTCTAGTTTCTCATTCTTTATGGCTGAGTAGTACTCTATTTTATAAAAAAAAAAACCACATCTTCTTTATCCAGTTTCCAGTTGATGGGCACTTGGGCTGTTTCCAAGTTTTAGCTATTACAAACTGTGCCGCTCTAAACATGGGTGCACATATATCACTGTGGTATGATTCTTTTAATTCTTTTGGGAAAATACCCAGCAGGGGAATAGCTGGGTCAAATGGGACCTCCAGCCCTAGTTCTTTGAGGTATCTCCACACTGATTTCCATAGTGGTTGCACCAGTCTGCATTCCCACCAACAATGGAGAAGGGCTCCTTTCTTTCCACACCCCCGCCAGCATTGGTTATTGGTTGATTTCTTGATAGCAGCCATTCTTTGTGGGATGAGATGGAATCTCAATGTTATTTTCATCTGCATCTCTAGAATGAGCAGTGATGTTGAACATTTTTTCATATGTTTATTTACTTCTTTTACTTCTTTGAGAAATGTCTGTTCATTTCAGATGCCCATTTTTGAATTGGGTCTTTGAATTTGGGGGGGGGTCTGATTTTTTTCAGTTCTTTATATATTCTAGATAGTAGCCCTTTGAGTTACAGCTGCTAAAAAATTTTTCCCACATTGTAGGTTGTTTGTTAGCTCTGTTGGTGGTTTCTCTTGCAGTGCAAAAGCTTTTCAATAAGATGAAATCCCAGATTTCATCAGTTGATTCTTTCTGCTAGTTCCCGTGCTACTGAGGTTTTGTTCATAAAGTCTTTTCCTATGGCAGTATCTTCAAGAGTTCTGCCTAACTTATCTTCCATCAAGTTTAGTGTTTCTGTCTTAATATTTAGATCTTTAATCCATTTAGATCTCAGTTTAGTGCATGGTGATAGATATGGGTCTAGTTTTAATCTCTGACAGGTTGAAATCCAGTTTTTCCAACACCATTTATTAAATAGGCTAAGATAGCCCTTTCAATAATCATCTAGTATATGACATCAGTAGTTATGAGGCTAAGAAACTCTGATGTTCTTAATCAGAAAGGCTGGTGTAGGGCCAGGGATTTAGCTCAGTGGTTCTGCTGCCTGCCTTGCAAGCACAAGGTCCCAAGTTCGATCCCTGGTACCAAAAAAAAAAAAAAAGAAAAAGAAAAGAAAAGAAAGAAAGGCTTGTGTAGAATGGGGATAAATGTAGTATATGAAAATTAATGAACTTTCTTCTATCTTGGTCTTGAAAATCTTAATCAGTTTCTCTGGGTTGTATGCACTGTTGTAAATACGTTCAAAAAGAAGAAAAGTGCCAGCCCATCTTCCACTGTACAACTCAAAGGGAATATGACAAGTCCAAGGGATTAGTGTAACTCAGAACTTCTTATACTGGAATAACTTCAGTCATACATAAAAGGTGGAAACTGTATAAATTATATATATATGTGTAATTCCACCCAGACTTCACAAATATTAATGCTTTAACACATTAACATTTTCTTGTTCTTCCTCCCTCCCTCCCTTTTTTTCTTCCTTGGTCTCATATCTCTGTCTGCATGAGAAAGAAAATTGCTTCATGATGCCACTCATCCCTAAATACTTCAATGTGTATCTTTTGAGAAGAACATTCTCTTACATAACCATGGGGGAATGATCAAAACCATGAATTAATAACACAATACTAGTTAATAATGTGAATTAACCATGAATTAATAACACAATACTAGTTTGCAGAATTTATTCAGTTCGACCACTAATGTTCATTATAACAAAAGAAAAAACTTTTCTCTGGTCCAGGATCCAATTCAAGACCAACAGGTTGCATTTCCTTGCTATATCTTTAATTTCTTTTTCTCTGGACTACATCCTCACTATTTCTTTGCATTTGTGATATTTGTGATAATTATAGACCAGTTATCCTGCAAATACCCCTCAGTTTGGGTTTTTTTGGTGTATTCTTGTTATTAGATTTAGATTGTGTGTTTTCACATAATTACATATAAGTTTTCACATATCGGTTTTCAATTATACATCATGTCCTTCTTGGTTTATTATATTAGGAGGCACATGATATCAATTTGTCCCATTTCTGAGCATTTTCAGTTTTATAACTTGATTAAAGTAGTATTGCTGGATTCCTTCACTACCAAGTTATTATTTTTCTTTTGTAACTAATAAACATCTTGTGGGAGGGTTTTCTGACACTATGTAAATATTCTGCTTTTCAAACTTTCACCACCTTGTTTTAGTAAACTGTGAGATTTTTGTCTGTGTCCTCTTATCTTCTGTTCAAGACAGACATAAGAATGGATTTTTTTAATATTCTTTTATTGGTACATTTTAGGTATACAACACATTTACATTTCTCATTGGGAACTTGTACATTTACATGATGCATCTTGGTTCTTATTTTTTCCCCATTCCCAGCCTTCCCTTCACCCCCTCCACCCTTCCTTATTTACAGAGACTTCATTTCCATTTTTTCCTTTTCTCATAATTTTTCCTTTCCCTTCTTTACTTTCCCCTGCCCCTCCCACGTCCCCTACCCCTTTGGACCTTTTCTTCCTATTTCGCATTATCAATTATTCATTCTAATCATTGGTACATTTTAGGTATACAATATAATGACATTCATCATTGGAGATTTGCACCTTTACATAATCTCTCTT
>NW_004624866.1:5476330-5507390 GCF_000247695.1 Heterocephalus glaber
GAGAGATATAGGTCCAGTTTTAATCTTTGGCATGTTGAAACCCAATTTTTCCAGCACCATTTATTAAAGAGGCTATCTTTCCTCCAGTTGAGGGTATTTGGCTCCTATATTGAAGATGAGATGGCTGAGTGTGTCTTGCATTGTTTCTGCATCTTCTAATCTGTTCCACTGGTCCTCAGGTCTGTTTTTTTTTTGCCAGTTCCATGCTGTTTTTATCACAGTAGCTTTGTAGGATAGTTTCAAGTTGAGGACTGTGATACTCCCTGCCATGTCTCTGTTACCTAGAATTGCTTTTGCTATTATGTTAGCAATTGTAATGTTTAATACAGATGAATATAGTAATCCTGTCTGAAACCAACTGTGTCATGCACTAATCTAATAAGGCCGCTGAAAAATTTTTAATTTTCATTTTAGAGACTGTATAGAGAAGCTTGGGACAAGGACAAGACTCAAATTCACATCATGCCAGATACACCTGACATTATTTTGGCTAAGGCAAACTTAATCAATACAAGTGATGTAAGTTTCCAAATTCAGCATGCATTTTCAGAAATCTCATTTTAATTGCTGCTAAGTCAGTGAAGATATTTGAAAGTTCTTTTGAATCCCTAAATCATTTTGATTAATAAACTAGATGTACTTCTGGTTCCTTATTTAATGGGTTTTAGGTGAAACATCAAAATATTTGTAATCCCTCTTTTGGGCAGTGTTGGGAGCTGTTTTAAGTGTTCCTTGCATCTTATCACATCTTATCATAAAGTGATGGTTTATATCCCTCTCCCCTGTATGGCCAGGTATTCTGTGTAGGCAGAGACAATTCTTATTAGATCTGCAGTGCATACCTAGTGTTGTGCCTGACACATAGTAGTCACTCCACAAAATTTCAAGTGAGCAAGCATACAAAATCATGCAGGAGAATTTCATTTTTATATTTATTGTCATCATTGCATAATCTCCTAAAATTTGTGGATGTAAAAATTAAGTATTTAAAAAACAAATTCTAAAATCTAATAAAATGACTTTAACATTAAAGAATGTATTAGAGTAATACCATGAACACTGAAATATAAACCCAGGTGCAAGATCAATAGGCATTTTAAACAATTTGGTTTCTAGATTAAGGTATACTTAAGTTATTGTCTCAATTATTCAATTATGTCACAGATCTTAAAAAAACAAATTATTGCCCCTAAATTTTAGAGCTTTCCTTAAAATATAATATTTTTTAAACTATGAAGGACTCTGTATGTTACCTAAAAACATGTAAGTCTTCTTTGCATCGTCCTGTATTATGAGGCAGATGCTGTTTCACAGTGCATTAGCTACAAAAAGTAATAGCCCCTTTTGCATAGTTTTTCCTCTCTAGAGAACTAAGATGGAAAGGCATCACGCTTTTCTTACAATTTCCAATGAAGCACTCAACATTAATTGGAAAACAGCACCTAAATAATATTTCATCGATCAGTTTACTTCTGCTGCTTTCTCATAAGAATTGGGGAAGAGCTGATATTTAATTTTGTGCATCTAGGTTAGTCACAGCACTCTAAAGTTTAAAACAGGATTATCAGCAATCCGTGGGCATAATTTCCAATTACATTCAAGTAGTCTAAAGCACAAATACTAGTCTCATGAATTCCTAAAATATTTAGCACTTTTGATTCATTTTCCTGCAGTTGTTTATGAAGAATGTTTTTTCTCAAAGTGATCTTCATTTCTCACCAGAAAATCTACCGAATGGGTTATGAAGAGCTGAAGAAAAAGGGTTATGATCTTCCTGTGGATGCCATACCAATCAAAGCAGCAAAAGCATCCCGGGAAATTGCCAGTGAAGTAAGACATTATCTGCTGTTGCTATTTATTTGATTGCAATTTATCACTTCATAGTAGTCTCAATTTAATTTTAAATTGAACAAAATCTTTTTTGTTTTGTTTTGTTTTGGTACTGGGGATCGAACTCAGGTCCTTACGCTTGCAAGGCAGGCGGTGGAACCACTGAGCTAAATCCCCAGCCCTGAACAAAGTCTTTTAAGAGGTAACAAATTAAAACAGAAATGATCCCAGACTTTCAAGGCAGGATAAGAATAAGATCAAGGATACATTCATTATGTATGCAAGTTGTAGCTGAATTTAGCCTTTAATCTTTCCTATCAAAAACCTGAAATCCATAGCTCTGTAGGCTTAATAAGACATCTTGAGACAGTGTGCTTTGTAATTTGCTACAAAGATGGCAATATAAGCTAATTCTGAAAGGAAAAAGACATATTTTTTTCCTTAGTACAAGTACAAAGAAGGCTTTCGCAAGCAACTGGGCCACCACATTGGTGCACGGAACATTGAGGATGACCCCAAGATGATGTGGTCCATGCACGTGGCCAAGATCCAGAGTGACAGGGAGTATAAGAAGGACTTTGAGAAGTGGAAGACCAAGTTCAGCAGCCCAGTGGACATGCTGGGGGTGGTGCTGGCCAAGAAGTGCCAGACCCTAGTAAGCGACATAGACTACAAGCACCACCTGCACCAGTGGACCTGTCTGCCGGACCAGAATGATGTCACCCACGCTCGGCAGGCCTATGACCTCCAGAGCGACGTGAGTCTAAGGTTTTCCTTTACTTAGTTAAATACTGTGACTGCTTTCCTAAGTATCAAAATTCCCCTAATGTGAGGGAAGTTGGGTTTACAGAACTGAGTTCTACTTTCCTAGACTAATGCCCAGGCTCTATCCAGTCACTCAATTGTCTGAAGACACTGTTAATCTACAAAGAGTGAGCTAGCAAAGTCCCATTGCTTTGATTGAAGTGATAAGATTGCTGATCTAGAGAAATAGAGAATTGAATCACTCTGTGTCCTTAAGTGTTTTCCAAAGTATACTTCTAATTGGATATTTTCTTGGTTTACAATTCATACCAAAATTTTGAAATTACCCAAGAATTCAAGCACTAAAATATTATATGTATGTGTATATAAGTGTATATATATGTAGAGTTTTGTTTGTATGTATAATATAAATGCACTATAGTAAAATTATATTGCAATATATAATGCAATATAAATTTTTTATTTCTTTGGGGACATATGCTTACAGTTAGTGATTTGTCATTTGCAATTTCAGAATTTGTACAAGTCTGATCTTAACTGGCTAAGAGGCATTGGCTGGATACCTACTGGTTCTCTTGAAGATGAGAAGAACAAGAGAGCTGCTCAGATTCTAAGTGACCATGTTTACCGTCAGCACCCAGATAAACTCAAGTTTTCCAGCCTTATGGATTCCATGCCAATGGTTTTGGCAAAAAACAATGCTATTAACATGAACCATGTAAGTTCTTTCTTTGCATGTGGATTGTGTGTGTGTGTGTGTAGAAACACTAAAATCTGTTTTTATGAAAGAACATCTCTGTTCAACTTTTTTGCTTACTTACTAAAGTGATTTTAAAGTAAGTGTTGTGCTTCTTACTGACACAAGACATCTAAACCTGAAAATGTCGGAAATAAAGGGCTCACAGAGCAGAATCTCTTTATTCTCATTAAGAGTCAGACTGTTCATTACTGACCTGTTCTTGTCCTGTCTTATTGTTTGTTTTAGCACCTCTATACAGAAGGCTGGAATAAAGATAAAACTAGTATTCATATTATGCCAGACACCCCTGAGGTTTTACTAGCTAAACAAAACAAAATAAACTACAGTGAGGTAAGAAATAAGTACGTGGTGCATAGTATATTTTCTTTACGATTCATTTTACAAATCAAACTGAAGATTACTTATATCTGTTCCAGAAATTATATAAGCTTGGCCTAGAAGAAGCCAAGAAGAAAGGCTATGATATGCGACTCGATGCCATTCCCATCAAGGCAGCCAAGGCCTCCAGAGACATCGCGAGCGATGTAAGTACACCTGAGAAGTGCTTTGCTTTAGCTCTGGCTTGAAGATCATTTTCTCTCTCGTGAATTTATAGTGGGGAAAATAAATAAAAAGGTTAAAGCTGTTGCTAACAGTTCATTTTGTCAGTAAATGGTATAAAATAATGGTAATAAAATGCCCAGCACCAAATTCTAACGATGGCTGAGTCCATAGCAACACACTTTTCAAATATTATCTATTTCCTGCTGAATAAAACCACTGCATACTTGACTATAATTCAGGTATCTTTTTTGGCTTGTAAACACAATGTGTTTTTTTTTCATACACTCAGACTTATTGTAAGGTCCCTTCAAAACTACACCCATGCCTTAACAACTAATGCACCTGCAAGGACACAGTACAGAGGAGTTCCACATTCCAAGTTCCACCATCCATGTAGACCATATATTTCTGCATCCAGTGATCACCTACAAATATTTGTTTTCTTTAAAGGGTTAATTTGCTAACATTTCTAAAATATCCTTTGTTTTAGCTACGAAGATAAAAATTTTTTTTCTTTATTTCTAAAATATGGGAAATAATTATCATAATTTAAAAATATATGGTCAACAAAGAAAGGTTATTGTATTAATGTATACACATATAGTGAAATACCTGCTGCTATTTAAAAATCATCTTTATAAAGAATAATTAACAGGGCCGGGGATTTAGCTCAGTGGTTCCGGCACCTGCCCCTCAAGCACAAGGTCTGAGTTCGATCCCTGGTACCAAAAATAAATAAATAAATAAAATAAAAGAATAATTAACGACAGAAAAATGCTTATATAATAACTGAAAAGAGCAGAAAAAAAATGTATGATGCATGTGCTAATTTTATTCTCTCTTTCATACACATACACATCATAAAATGTTGTCTTTAGTAGTCAAACTGTGTTAATTTTTCTTTTGTTTTTGGTGCATACATTTCACTTATTTTCTAAATGGTTTGTAAGATGCATGTATTATATATTATTTATATTCAAAGAAAATAATTATTTTTAATGACTAAGAATTGCTCTTGATCAAAGTTAAAGGAGATGAGTAGTTGACTTTTTCTTCTAGTTCAAGTACAAAGAAGGCTATCGAAAGCAGCTTGGTCACCATATTGGTGCTCGAGCTATCCATGACGACCCCAAGATGATGTGGTCCATGCACGTGGCCAAGATCCAGAGTGACAGGGAGTACAAGAAGGACTTTGAGAAGTGGAAGACCAAGTTCAGCAGCCCAGTGGACATGCTAGGGGTGGTGCTGGCCAAGAAGTGCCAGACCTTGGTGAGTGATGTGGACTACAAGCACTACCTGCACCAATGGACCTGTCTGCCTGACCAGAACGATGTCACCCATGCTCGGCAGGCCTATGACCTCCAGAGTGATGTGAGTACTGAGGTTCATAAGAACACACAAAGGTGGGGATTTAGTGAATTAACTTTGCTTGGAGAAGTAGCAGTAGGTAGCACCAACCCCAGCAGCCCCTACAAGGAGGGAATAGCATGCCTGCTTTCCTCATGAATGTTAATCCTTTAACCCTCCACCCTACTCACCCACCAAACTATATTTTAGTATATGTGCTGCCAAAGTGAGCATTACCAAACTATATTGTAAAGAATGCTTCTATTTGATTTTAGGTCCCTTAGAGAAAATGCATTCCTAATGCAGGGATCAATATTTATTGAATATTTGTATCAACAGAATATGTACAAGTCAGATCTCCAGTGGTTGAGAGGCATTGGCTGGGTGCCCATTGGCTCTTTGGATGTGGAAAAATGCAAAAGGGCAACTGAGATTTTGAGTGATAAAATCTATCGTCAGCCTCCAGACAAATTCAAGTTTACCAGTGTGACTGATTCTCTGGAACAAGTGCTGGCCAAGAATAATGCCATCACTATGAACAAGGTGAGGCTTCCAAACTAGACAACCAAGATAGGGTTCCTGAAGCTGACTCAAAGAAAACCATAACTGAGAAAAAAAGGAGTACAGTATTGAGCAACAAAAGGCACCTACCATCCACCTCACTATCCTCTGTCCTTGTCTGTGTCTGCATCTGTCATCTAACTGAAATATGACATTTATAATTTAATATTCACTTCAGTTAGTTTCATGGTTTTGATAAAATGCTGTATTTTACTGGAAAATAGTCTTTTCATAAAAGATATTTATTTTTGATTTCCTTTTAATAGTATTTTCATATTATCAGAAGGCACTTATAAGTGTTCCACTGTGAACTGATTACTTGAAAACATATATAAAATACATAATGTATGCAAAATACCATAACTTGTCTTTTGTTTGTTTGTTTCTAAAGTTATTATGGCCCTAAAATTCCTATTATTTATACACTGAATTTTTTCTGATGGTGTTAAAATGTTTTCCTTTATAGCGTTTGTACACAGAAGCCTGGGACAAAGACAAGACCCAGATCCACATAATGCCAGATACACCAGAAATTATGTTGGCAAGAATGAACAAAATCAACTACAGCGAGGTGAGAAGAGTGGCTAATTCATTGACATTTGCACAGCGTGTCTTATTTCAGTTGACATTCCCTGGCGATATAATACTAAAATGGCAGAGATGTTCTTAATGTTTTATAAAGAACCTTTTTTCTTGCTTCATATGAAAAGCAACTCCTGAGTTTCTGAATCACCATCATAAATGTCAAACTTTTGAGTAATAAGAATCATCATTTCGGGGAATTAATGATTGAAGAATTACTGATTTCAGCACCAATCATAAGAGCAAGTTGATCATTTTCTTTTGCAAGTAGATCATTTTTTATTAATTTTTGAAATGAGGTTAGCAATAGACCAATACACATGCATGTATCTCCTGTTGATGCTACAGCAAAGCTTGAGCTGATATATTTTCCATGTATAACATATTACATATTGTTCTTAAATTGTAACTTAGGGTCAAATTTTAAGATTTTTTTTAACGTTAAGATTAAAGTCAAAGACTAAAATCACAGTACCACCAAATCTCACACACACACACACACACACACAGAATACCAATGAAAATCTGTCAGTGAATATATTAACAAACTCATGGCCTTTTTACTTCTGGTGAGCACAGGGCCACATGGTCCCGTATTGGAATCCCAGATACATAGGTAGAGAGGTTTGAAAGAGGTCCTGTCCCCTCTTCCAGTACAGAACCCCACTCCGCAGGTGGTTCTGCCTTTGCTTAAGGGCCCCCAGTCACAAGGACCTTATCTCATAAGTCAGTCCATTTGTTCTGGAAAATTCCATTAGGAAGTGCTTCTGAGGTATTCAATCACATTTCTCTCTACAAAGACATATAGTTCTCTGAAGGCAGCAGAAACAATCTGTGCCCACCCATGAAGATAGAGACAGCCACCAGGGTCCTCCTCTGCCACACCCCACTCTGGGTCCTCTCTATAATCCACACTTTCCAAATTCCTGACATGTCCTCCCTGGGAAAAATGTGACTCAGAACTGAACAAGATACTGAGAATGAGGAATGACCAGAGTAGAATACAGTTAAGGATCACATTTCCTCTTCTGGACATTTGATGTTCAATTCTGCACCCTGTGCTTCTGGGGTACACTGGCTGCTGTGTCACTGCTGGTGCACATGAATTTGGGATCACCTTAAACTCCCAGACATGTAACATGAGCTAAATCTTGGTCTTCTGTCCTGCATTTATGCATTTAGCAATTTAAATCTTGGCTCAACGATTGACATTTATCTCTGTGTAATTTCTTCTTCTTAGATTGAGGCTATGGGCTTAAATCTGTGGAGATTTTTGTGACTCTAAGATCCTGTCAGCTGATGTATTAGTTTTTTCTCCCAGCTTTGTGCCGCTAGCAAGTAAAATGTTTCTGACAGCATAGATCAACAAAATATTACTTTTCTGTGGCATATAACTTACTTTAGATAGAATAACAACCATCTTCAGTAATTTTATTTTAGAGACTCAGATTATATTTTAGTGCTTGTATAACTAGTCCTTAATTGTCACTGAAAATTAAAAACATTAAATCCTATTTTCAAATCAGAAAGGATTTAATTTTTTAACCAAACTTACATTAGAGTTCCTTAATTGTTTCAGGAAGGCAAATACTGCATGTGCAGGAATTTCAGGAGACAGAAAGCCCCTGTAACTCTCCACTCAGAATTTCTAAAATGTTTAACTCTGTCTTTGCTGAAAAACAGCACAGGTCCTAAAATACATCTGGTAGTTCAGCCAGACCCAATAGAGAGCCATTGACTGAATGCCTAACCTGCCTAGTCTCCTTTCTCTGTTTTTTCTCTACCAATTTACATAGTTCAATTTATTTGTGTTTCCATCTCATTTAGGATAAGAAGATAATGCAAATTTATTATGTCACTCTTTCCTCTCAAAGATTTTTGTTGTTTCCTATTTTCTATAGAATCAAGCAACACATTCTTAAAGGATTTCTGGCTCAACTTGAAGTTCTTTTCAGTCCCCTCTTACCACTTCTCTCTGGGGCTTCATCCTACTTCCTTCAACACCTGGACACATCCATGTCCCTGTGCTCTGATTCATGTGATTCTCTCTCCTGTTGGCTAGAAACCTAGCTCATCATTCAAGGTCCAACTCATAGGACACTCTCAGCAAGAACTTCCCTGGTTCTTAGTTCAAAATAAATGACTGGAGGGCCGGAGATTTAGCTCAGTGGTTTCACTGCCTGCTGCACAAGCTCAAGGACCCGAGCTCGAGCCCCAGTACCAGAAAGAAAGAAAGAAAAAGAAAGAGGGAAGGAAGGAAGGAAAGAAAGACAGACGGACTGGGTGTTTAGTGCACTTTCCTGTTGCTGGGAAACAATTGTGTGGTTTTTTTGGTACCAGGGATCGAACTTGGGACCTTCTGCTTGCGAGGCAGGTGGCAGAACCACTGAGCTAAATCTCTGGCCCCAAGGGAAACAATTCTGGGCACCCAGAACTTATAGAAGGAGAGGTTTACTTTGGGATATGATTTCAGAGTGTTCAGTCCATGGTCAGCTGGCTCTAAGGCAGAGATATCATTGTGGAAGGGTGCAGCAGAGTCTCACCCAGAAGTGTACTTTACAAATCCCCTAGCTTAATTGTCATAGACTCCTTCCTGGATCTCTTTCTTGATAATATGGTTAAACCACTTCTTGTGGTGTGATTCTCAGTTCTACATGTTATGATTCTTCATTACTTCGAACACACACTTTAAAGTTTAAGGAGATCAAACCCTCATCTTTGATTTCCACGTACCCAGTATTGTCACCAACACAAAGTTAGGGGAGAATAAATGTGAATTTAATTAATTGCCATGAACAACATTTCTTCCCTGTTTGTTACCTTAGGTCTGTGAATTTCAGCTTAATTTTTCTAGTACTTCCAAACTTGATTGTTTTAAGTAAAAAATTTTTAAACAGCATAAATTTTCATTAATTCCACATAAATTATAAAATGAAAATCAGGGGCAGTGATCTTCAGAGGTATCCTTTTAATTTTAACAAAGTGCAGAAGGCTTAGAACTTCAAAAATGATATTGTGGGCGCTCATAGGTAATTTAGTGCATTGTTTACAGCCTCTATCAGTTTTTGGATATAAATGTCAACATTTAACTTTTGTGGCCCCAATTCAGAGTCTGTATAAACTTGCCAACGAAGAAGCCAAGAAGAAGGGCTGTGACTTGCGAAGTGACGCCATCCCCATCGTGGCAGCTAAGGCCTCCAGAGACATCGCCAGTGACGTGAGTGGTCCATTCTGCTCCCAGTGTGTGAGCAGCATGATGTGGCATTTTCACTGAACTAAACTTTTACAAAGGACCTTTGAAAATATGTCCTGATGTGCTTCTGTTGGGAGCATTGCTCCCAACATACTTCTGTGGGATTTTTTTGGGAAAATCTAGCTTTGGGGGAAATGGAAAATTTGATGTTCATAGAAAGGGTTTGTAACCTGTAGGACACAGTGTCTTCAGTGAAAACTGGCTCACCAAGAATAGAGACAGACCCAGTCATGTACAAACTGCTAGAGTGCAGTTGCAGGCTTACAGATGTGTCTACTCACAGAAAGGTTTCTAGAAAGTATATACTCAGAACTTAAGTTCTCCCAGTGAGAATCATGACCTGGCTTTATCCAACATTTTCATATGCAATGTTCAGAAAACACAGAGACACTTGCTGTTATAATTTGTCCTTGTAAGATTATGAAAAGGAAGCAGTTGATCAATATCAGAGGGAAGCTGCTGGTGGCTGTGCAGTGCCACCCTCCAGAGTAAAACTAGCATCCTCTCTTGGTGCCTCAAAGATTCTTGAGGAACAGACCACTGCTGCAGAAATCAAGGCCCACACTCAGGAGGATGACCTTTATGTGGGTGTATCACAGTGACTGTCTTTCATTTGTGGATGTTATCCTCTTCTCACCCCCAGCAAATGTTCATATGTCAATAATAGTAAATAATGATTGAAAAGTATTGAGAACTCTGTGTGCAGAGTTTTATGTGCATTATCTCACTCTTCATAATTACCCTGGGCTATTGCTATCACTACCCACATTTGTGAATTAAGAAACCTTTCTTTAAAAATCAAAGTTTTAGTGGGTAGAGAGTTGGGACAACAGCTTCATTCCTTTGTACTGTGCTATATTCTCTCCTGCTGATGGTTCTATACTTTCTACTCAGTTGGCTTTGAAGGCAGAAGCACATGTTGGAGATAATTGGCCTAGTGAAACCTAAACCCATGACCTTGTTAGAAGTGTGCTCTAACCATTTGGTTTGCTATGTCAGCTTTACTAATTAGTTTTCAAAATGATGCCCCAAATTTGCCACAGCCACTGAATGCATAAATCCAATATAAAATTTACATTTTTTCAATATAAAATTTTTGCAATATAAAATTTACATATTTTCTCCTCTGTTGCTACTCTAGGTGGTATTTGACCTAAGTACAGTACTTCAGGCTTACTCATTTTACAGCCATTCATTACACAGCTTATTAAGCACACAGACCACCTGTGCATCCCTTTCCTGACCCACATTTTTGTATAAGATCTAATTCTCCAGGCTTCCTGCTTCAAATGACCTCTCCCTGATTTCCACAGGTGACCTCTCCCCGACTCTGTGTGCTTCTTTCCCCCAGAACTAGTCTTTCGGCCGGTGGGCCATAGGTGATTTTGAGTATACACTATAATTATATTAATTTCATCTATTTTATTACATCTAGAGGCTTCCAGGGTAAATGTAAGGATGTGGGCTGGAGTTGGTGCTTACAGCAAAAGTCAGTTAAAAATATGATTTTGTACAGATTTGTGACCTCCAAAGGTTTATAGTAAAGATCTGATTTATACTTTTTTATTTCAGTACAAATACAAAGACGGTTACCGCAAGCAACTGGGCCACCACATTGGTGCACGGAACGTTGAGGATGACCCCAAGATGATGTGGTCCATGCACGTGGCCAAGATCCAGAGTGACAGGGAGTACAAGAAGGACTTTGAGAAGTGGAAGACCAAGTTCAGCAGCCCAGTGGATATGCTGGGGGTGGTGCTGGCCAAGAAGTGCCAGATCCTCGTAAGCGACATAGACTACAAGCACCACCTGCACCAGTGGACCTGTCTGCCGGACCAGAATGATGTCACCCACGCTCGGCAGGCCTATGACCTCCAGAGTGACGTGAGTACAGTATCTATACCACAACAGGGTGTAAAAATATTTTAAAACTATTAAAAATTATCTTTTATATACAACCCATTAGCCTATTCAAGCTAGGATTTATTGCTAAGTAAATAAGATTTGAATCAGTGTTTCAAATAGTTGTATTGCTTATTATAAACATATCTGTAGTCCTTATAAGGAAGTAAAGTTTCTACACTGGCATTGGTCTTAGGAAACAAAGCAGATATTGTGCATTGTTAGAATTCAGGGCCCACCAGATGGAGACATTTTCTTTTTTTTTTTTAAAGGGAAATGAAATGACACATTTTTATTAAAAAGAAAAAACTAGTCTAGAATTTGTTGTTGGTGTGTCCTTGATAAATGAAGGAGGTTATAGTTATTAGAGCACTAATACCATCTATGCCAGTACATGTTATTCTTAGGAAATGAAAGATGCCTCTGTGCTGTGTCTGTAACCATTGGATTGTTTCACTGACACTTGCTCCTTTAGTGTGGCTGTCTTTACGGAGGGGCCACATGGTAATGTCAGAATCTAGTGCCTATCGAAAGCAGATGCACTATCCCAAATACGAGTATGAGAAGCACATTCACTGCACTGCATATTTTATAAACATTTGAAGGAATTATTAAGCATTTGGGCACTTTGGAGAATAAGACAAATTCACAGTAATTATACGTTAATTGCCCTAGAAACTGTGCGGCCTGCCTGGAGAACTCCCACATCTGTTTTGTAGCTTTCAACACAAAGAGCTCTGTGTTTTGTAATTGTCTGGAAGAAGAAAGGCTTCACCTACACAAAGGTAGTTTAAAAGGGTTGATGTCACCCATAGAGCAACAGCCCTGCCATCTGTCTATTTCTTGCCGCCCTTTCTGGATTGCCCTCCTCCCACTGTGGCTGGCCCTAAAATGTGGGAGGCATTTGCAAGGTAAAAAGCCCTCCAGTGACATAAGATGTTATTTTTTTTATTCTCACTGCTGTTACCTAGGTGACAACTAGTCAGCATAGAACAAGTCCAGTTGGCTTTTTGTCTGCAAATTAGCCGTTTATATTTTTCTACTTAGTTGCTGTTACCAGTGAAATCTCTCTAGTAGGTAGATCAGAGATCTTGTTGCACTTTTGTGAAGTAATTAGAACTTTAAGGGGTATCTAAATCTAAAGCTCTTTAGCAGAAAACATGATTAAAAGTGAAGTGAGAATGATATAGCATGATGATTCTGGAAGAGTCTGTACTTCCTATTCTGGGAAACGCAGTGAGGGAGGGACTGGGACCCTAGATGTGGTCATTCATTGCCCTGAATCTTGGACAGTATTACAGCTTTCAGAGATCTGCCTTAGGACATCCGGAATTCTACACCATTATTATATGTCATTTTAACTTCTTTGTTTCTCTTTTTTAAAAAGAGCATTATAAATATTTTGAAATATAAGAAAAAGTACATAGAACACAATAATAATTCAGCTCAGTCTAACTACCAAAAAACTTATTCCTACCTATATAATTTACTTATCTACATTGTTTCATATGCTGTTTCTTTATTTAATATTATGTACATATCAATTCTCCATCCCATCAATATTTTTACAAAATGAAGATTTTTAATAGCTGCAGAGTGTTTCATTTGGCGAGGCCTAAAACTGATGGCCTGTTGGTTATTGTATGTGCTTTGCCTCCCTCTCATTGGTATTCTTCCCTGTGCATGTGGACATTATAGTCACATTCACTGAACTGATGGAAGATATTAATTGGGATTGCTCTTCTCCCAACAAGCTAAAATGTTGAGGAATTTTTTTATTTTGGCTCGGAGACATTTCTGGGTCATTTTCAAGAAATAGTTCCTCTTTTAGTCTGCTGAATGCAGGAAGCTTGTTTTCTATGAAAAGGAAATGGGATCACACTTTATTATTGATGCCATTTACATCTTTATCCTCATTCAATATGGTGATTTTGATGAGTATCTGCCTTTTACCCCCTCTTCTTAGAATGTGTACAAATCAGATCTGCAATGGCTGAAAGGCATCGGCTGGGTCCCCATTGGATCAGTGGATGTGGTCAAGTGCAAGAGAGCTGCAGAGATCCTGAGTGACAACATCTACCGCCAGCCTCCAGACAAGCTAAAGTTTACCAGCGTGCCTGATTCTCTGGAACAGGTGCTGGCCAAGAGCAATGCCCTCAACATGAACAAGGTGAGCCCCGGCTACCTCAAATGTTTCAATATGCCAAAAGATGTCGTTATACTTTAATGACTAGTGAATTCAAAATTATTCATGGAGGTGTAGGGTTACATTTTCCCTTAAATTTTGTACTTGAAATCTTCTAAATAATTTCTATTATTTTCAGTTTGAATCTTAACAATCATTGGTAATTCCCAAATCTCCAGTGGACTGTCTTATATCCAAATCTGATTATTTTTCCTAATTAGGTCAATAATAACTTTTAATTTGACCTTGTATATTTGCTATCTCAAATGTTTTTCAAACATGTTATCTTCTTTTATAGCGTTTGTATACAGAAGCCTGGGACAAAGACAAGACTCAAATTCATATGATGCCTGATACACCGGAGATCATGTTGGCAAGGCAGAACAAAATCAACTACAGTGAGGTAGGGGCGAAAATCTGTGGTGCTACACTTACTTGTCATCATTGTTTGGTTTTCTGCACTTAGTTTTGTTGGATTTCTTGGGCCTGAGCTATCATGGTTCATGTGGCTTTTTTCATGTCGACACTCAGCCTGTCCAACCTTTCCTATCTGGTTTGAATATTATATTTCATAGGATTCTGCAGACAAACTTAAGTCACATTGTCTTTTCAGTTTGTGACTTTTCCCAGGGTGAGTCAGTGGGACTCGGGAGTATTTTTGACATTCCCAAGGGGTAGGATTGCCAGATACAACACTGCCTCATTATTTATACAAAAACATTCTTTGTTATTTACCTGAAATTTGAGTTGAACTGGGTGAGCTATATTTTCATTTGCTAAATCTGTAACCCTGTCAAGGAGGTCTCTAATAATGTATACCTCCTACCTACTTGGGTCCTGAATAAAACAGAAATAAAACCAAGGAGTTGAAACAGAAATCAAAATCTCATTTTTTAAAACTACTATAGTTAGTTTAAAGGACACATTTGTATGACAGACTGCTAACTGAACCTCAGCAGGTTTCCCTACTCAAGTACAGGCTGCAGGAAGCAGGTGTCATCCAGCACCAACAACCAACACCCCCCCCCCCGCCCCGCTAGGCTCTGCTGAAAGACAGGAGGCTACAAGGCTGGTTCTTAGAGGGAGAAAGGGGAGACTTGAACTGAGCATGCTCACTAATCTCATCCTTGCCAACTAGGTAACTCGGTAAATCACCGCACATCTCTAGGACAGAAAAAGACCAGAGTTAAAACAACTGAACTTCTTTTTTATAGAATGGAAACATTAAGCATAGGAAAGAAGTGTTCTCTATCAATAACACTGATTTCTGATTTTTTTAAACACATGTGTTACTAATATAATATAGCCAAAATTTAGAATCTTAAAGTTGAGATTATAGTCACTAACTGTGCTTTAAATATATTTTAAATTTTTGCCTTGTTTTTTAAACATTGTAAAACAGTACATAATTATAAAAGTTTAAGTAACAAATGAATGAAAGTGTGTATATATTTTATAAAAAATAAATAATAAACATACTGGTCTGCCATTTTTTCATTTAGCAGTATGTATGCATTGCTACTTTGTCTTTCAATCTGTATTACTAGATGACATTAATCAATATTGGTATGTGTATCCTATTAGTCTATAAATGATATATATATTAATCTATAATTTTATATAATCGATTAATATATCAATCTATACTAATATCCATTGTTATATCTCACTTGTTTCTAATATATAGTTTTTTTGGTAAGATATAATTTATTGTTCTTCACTATTGCTAGAAACTTAGGTTGTCTCCTGTTGATATCCTTTAAAAATTATATGGGTTGAGTCACTCGATAATCTCCAGACTGTTGCTGTCAGACCTTTTTCTTCAACTCTTGGATTCTCTTTCTGTAGACTCTGTATAAACTTGCCAACGAGGAGGCAAAGCAGAAAGGCTATGACCTGCGAGTTGACGCCATCCCCATTGTGGCGGCCAAGGCCTCCAGAGACATCGCCAGTGACGTGAGTAGCAACAGTGGATATTTATGTGGATGGATGGGTGAAGGGGGAAGCTCATTACTGTGACAGGGAAATGCATCCAGATACTGATGCCAGCTCATTGATTGACTTAATTATTCTTTTAAATTAAAAAATATTTTTAATTTTAAAAATACATTTTTTAACTCTAAGAGTTTAGTATCTGGATCCTTTGGGAGACCTTTGGGAATCCTAAACTTTGGTATGAAGTTGAATCAGAATTTATAATTTTTCATATTTATAATTATGATAAATTCTTCATATCTGGCACATGTAGCCCTCTCAGAAATAAAAAAAAGTACTAGAAAAATAATAACTTGGTTACTTGTATTGGTTCAACACCAGCTAAAGACCTGGCACAGCCCAAACTAGGAAATTCTACCTTTCCCCAAACCTGCTCTGTATTTTTTTCAATTTTCATTGAAGATTACCTTAAGTGGTTCTTACTGAATTCCTTTTCAATGAAGATAGAAAGCCAAAACAAAGAATGATGAACCTGGTTGCTCTTTCTGCTTTCTCTGAAGAAAGTGGTTCCTGTGGTAGAGAATTAAACTTCCATAAATATACAATAGGATTTGTATGATGTTGTTGCCTAAATCATAGAGAAAATATCTGGAATCAGCCCTTACATCACCAATAAAATGTTTTCTTACTTACTTATAGTTCACTTTCTCACTGGAGGAATCCCAGACAAACTTCAGCCAGATTTGATCTCCATACAGAGACAAAGTGTGTCCTTTCAGGGAATCAAGTGACCCAGTGAAAATCATCAGAGCCAGATTTGGGAGGGACAATAGGTGATTTGGGTTGGGATGGAAATGGTATCTTCAGACTCATGAATAGAATTTTACAATTTACATGTAAGATTTCTAGGTTAGTGACTTCACCGGTCAAAGATCTATTATTTAATCTGAAAAGTGTTGCTGCCTTTATTTCCAGAGACTTAATATCTGCCAACCATATGATTATGTAGTTTGGTCTGTCTTCCCATTAAACTATTTCTGTGAGGTCTAATCAGAGCTTAAGATAAGGAGATAAGTTAATATTCAGAAACTCCATTTTTGAGCAAGAATTAGCAAATTTTCAAATAACACAGTTTTAGATTAACAAGACTCTTAACCCTTTCTATTTATTTTATTTTTGAAACATCTCCCTTTTATTTCAGTACAAATACAAAGATGGTTATCGCAAGCAATTGGGCCACCATATTGGTGCACGGAACATTGAGGATGACCCCAAGATGATGTGGTCCATGCACGTGGCCAAGATCCAGAGTGACAGGGAGTACAAGAAGGACTTTGAGAAGTGGAAGACCAAGTTCAGCAGCCCAGTGGACATGCTGGGGGTGGTGCTGGCCAAGAAGTGCCAGACCTTAGTGAGTGATGTGGACTACAAGCACCACCTGCACCAGTGGACCTGTCTGCCGGACCAGAATGATGTCATCCATGCTCGGCAGGCTTATGACCTCCAGAGCGATGTGAGTACTGAGATCCATAGTAACCAAGCTTATGGTGGTAACACATAGTAACAGATAGACAATGGCCCAGGACTAGATAGGACCCTCAGAGGCATGATGTTGCTTGTCTCTATTGCTCTTTTTAACAAATATCCTTTACTTTTTAAAAAGAGAGAACCTAATGCCATGAGTCTTCATATTTTAAAAGACATAGACCTTCCTTTTCCAAAGTTTTCCAGTCTTTATTTTTTATTACTGGCTTTTGTGTTTGATCTCACCAGAACATTTATAAATCTGATCTGCAATGGCTGAAAGGCATCGGCTGGGTCCCCATTGGGTCAGTGGATGTGGTCAAGTGCAAGAGAGCTGCAGAGATCCTGAGTGACAACATCTACCGCCAGCCTCCAGACAAGCTGAAGTTTACCAGTGTGCCTGATTCTCTGGAACAGGTGCTGGCCAAGAGCAATGCCCTCAACATGAACAAGGTGAGCCCCAACTTGAGGGAAAAATAGAACAGTATTATGTGTTATTTAGAAGGCCTATGAGTAATTAAGTTAGTCTTTTGTTGTTGTTGTTTTGTGCAATTAAATGGCTATCCAAATTATAGAGATTTGATTGAATTCTGTTTCTTTATATAAAAATTCTAAATATAAATGGGAGAATTTCTGCTTTGATATCCCTTATGAAATAGCCAGGTAAGAATGTGACAGCTGGGTGGGTACACTGGTGCATGCCTCTAATGCCAGCACTAGGGAGGTTGAGGTAGGAGGATCACAAGTTTGAATCTCACCTGGGCAAGTTAGTGAGACCCTGTCTCATGGGATTGTAGCTCAGTGGTGAAGCACCCCTGGGTTCGATTCCCAGTCCCTCCCTGCAAAAAAGAATAGGACATCTGTTTGTGGGTCAGATTATCTGAAACCTGTGAGTGTTACACATTTTTTTGGTATCAAGCTGTCTTTTTCGCTGGGTACATATCTAGTTAAGCACAGAACAAACAAGTAAAACATAGTCTTTATAATATTTATTAAAAGGAAATATGGAGGTGGGATCTCCAGGTATATCCACATTTAATAAATAAAATCCAATAAACAAAGCCATAGGAAGTATTTGTTAATATAGCCACAGTACACACATGGGTGTGTATATATGCGTGGGAAATAGCTGTGCCTTCCATTTAACTGGAGTGTGGGTAAAATAGTAACATATGTATGTTTGGTGTCATATACTTTTTTTTATATGTTAGTATACATCTGTGTTTAGTTACAATAAATATCCTATAAAATCAAAGAAGTTGAAAGCAATTTTCACATACAGTACACAGTGCACAGCAAGGAGGAGGGCTTTCCACTTCATCATGATCTTTTCGTTGAAATCTCCTGCTTACAAAGCTATGTTTTTCTAATCATTAACCTTTTATCTTTCACAGCGATTGTACACAGAAGCCTGGGACAAAGACAAGACCCAAATCCATATTATGCCTGATACACCTGAAATTATGTTGGCAAGACAAAATAAAATAAATTATAGTGTGGTAAGACCAGCTATTTTACTTCCTTCCCTTGGTCACATTGATTTTTGCTGATGTTGATACGTTAGAATTATGGATTTAATTATCATGTAAGCCAATTAGCTTAGTTTTGGTTTTTATACTCTTTATCCTTCCCTGAGTATACATATCATTATATGAAATATAAGTAGGTAAAAAGATAAACACAAAAATGTTCCCATTTCAGGGGAAATAAAAGTCCTTGCCGCCAATAATTAATGACTGAAACATATTATAACTTAATTTAAAATGAAAAATAATTTTTAAAAATTAAATGATTATTGCTATTTATCAAGTTAGAATTTGTTTCAAAATTTGTTCTGCATGGGTTTTTTTTCACATACCTTACCTGTAAAATGGGATAAAAATCCCTACTTTGAAAACTTGTGTGATGATGAAATGAAGTAAAAAATATGTAACATGCCTACTATGGAGCCTGGTACAAAATAGTTGCCTAATAGACTTTAATTTCTTTCCTTTGCCCTCAAGTCACCATCAAAATTAGATTGGTTTAATATGCTTAAAATAACTTGAGGTATATTTACAAGAGTCGAAATAAGAACCCTAAAATTTACTCACTTCGAAAGTGCCCAAGGCCCATAAAATTGTCTTTTATAATCTACTTCAGGTCTGCTAAACTTGTCTCACATGTCTTTGCAATCCAGAAATCTTTCTGAATAAATAGCTTCATGCTCAATTGCTTTTGTTCACATCAAGAATTTATCTGGCTGATTCAAGAAGAATACCAGTTTCTTATAGGTACAGGCATCTTCATTTAAAAAAAAAAAAGAAGGGAATAATTTTCTTCAGTTTGAAAACACCAGAAAATTTGAATATTGATTCTCAAAACTTGACTGAGTTAATTATTTTACCCATATTATTTACTTTGCCCATAATACAATGTAGTCCTAAAGAAGGAGCACACTTATTTCAAATAACCATGACAAATAAAGCAGAAGTGATTTTGCTCTCTCCAGCATTATAAAACAGACCAGATTGCCAGGCTGATCATGTTTGTCTGGCCTTGGCTTTGGTCACTTGTGAATGAGCAATATTCTCCTGGCCCCAGAGCGCCTCTGTTGGATCAGCTTCTCTCAGAAAGTTTGTTTTAACCTAAAGCAGATGAAATTTGCTTCTATCCCAGATTGTGACAAAGCTCTTAAGCCTCCCTTTTGTTTATCTGAGGTGAGTTGAAGTAGATTTTCTTTTCAACCTGCTGAGTAGATATAAAGGTGTTTTTGAAATCCAAAACTTTTCAGCTATATTTACTTTCTTTAAAATTGCAAGATTATGTTAATTCTTGCAGAACTGTTTTCTGAAGATTAGATTTCAGAATAACTTGTTTGAATTTCTTCTCAAGCCATTACCAATGGTTTATTCCATTCTTCACTCCATAAATGTAAAAGAAACAAATGCATCTTATTTTCTTCTCTTAGATTCTCATTTACTTAGTCTAGGGTTCTCTTGGGTAAGTAACACACCAAGCAAACTTTAAAATACACCCTTGATGATAATGAAACTTGTTTACTTTGAAGCACTGTATCTTTTTCAAATGATGGAAGAAGTAAATCTGTTTGGCCTGAAGAAATGAGATGAATCAAGCACATTTTTCCTACTTACACTATGAGACATATTCAAGCATTTATTCTACAATGGAAAATATAATAGATGAAGTATTTAATTCTTCAGTTATAAGAAACATCTGTAGAAATATTTTAAGAAAAATAAACCCTTTGAATTTTATCTCAAAGATATTAAATTTATTCTTATTTTTACTTTAGCTTTTCCTTGTAAAAATCTCATCTTAAAAGAATGTAAACTATGATATCTTAACAATCCAAGTTATACATTTTCAATAACATTTTTCTAAGATTCTTAAGTAATTTAAATATTAATGCCTCTACATCATATTTAAAATTCAGATGTTAGGCCAGCGTTCTTAATTCAGTCTAATTTGAGAATGGAACATAATAATGAAACAATTAACTTTAATTATTTCTGCTATACTTCTAAAGAATTTTCCTCACATTTAAGATTGTGTCTGTACATTGCCTCAACAATGAAAAGTTCACTAAACAGTATAACGTAGAAAGAAGGATAAAGCCCTAAGAAATTATGGATTATTGTTTTTCCCTTTAAAACCATACGTGATTTCTACATCCTTTTCTAGAGCTACCTACTAATACTATGTCTGCTTTAACCAACTCAATACATTTCTTACAAGAAGAAAGAAAAAACAATTAAAGATTAAAACATTAAATTGTAGATATTTGATTATTATGTCTCTACATAGGGTATGGAGATGAGCTGTCTTCAAACTTCACCTTCCTTTGCATTCGCAAAGGCTTTCCAGGGTTATGCCAGCACAGATCCTGTAAAGCAAATCAGTTAACATAACTCACTTCTGTGCAGACTCTACCTGAAAATGACCCTGCCCTTTAAAGAAGCACTCCATCTCCTCTTTCTCAGTCACTCTTCTTTCTCTTTAAAATAAGAAAGGCACAGTTTAAAGGTGGAGATACTACACCAAAAAATGTGACTTGCGCTCTTGAATTAACAATAGAAATATAACTGTTACAAAGAATATTGCTGGAACATTTGGTGAAACTTAAATAATCACTGTATATTAGATGATAATATTGCATCAATATTAAATTTCTGGTATTTTATAAATATATTAGGATTATGTAAAACTGTTTATTTGTAGAAGATAAATGGTGAAACATTTAAAGGTGAAGTTCATGATGTGTATAATTTTCTCTTAATTGGTTCAGTAATCAAAAATAGCAATAAGGGGCCAGGGATTTAGCTCAGTGGTGCCGTCACCTGCCTCACAAGCACAAGGTCCTGAGTTCAATCCCAGGTACCAAAAAAAAAAAAATAGCAATAAGAAAAATATGCACACAATACACACTCATACATATCCAAATAGGAAGAGAGTGCAAATATGGCAGAAGTGTTAATCAGTTGGTTATTTGGGTGTTCATTGTACCATTCTGGCAACTTTTCTGTAGGTTCAATTTTTCAAAATAAGGAAAATATACCGTTTAAAATATTAAAAATACATTAAACTCGTTGTCTAAATATAATTATACAAAGATTTTACTTTTAAAGGAAGGAAATGGAATACCTGGCCCAGTAATTACTGTGATGCCCATCTGAAGTATTAAAATAAAACTCTGGCCAGGTATGGTAGCATGTGCCTGTAATCCTAGCTCTTTGGGAGGCTGAGGCAGGAAGTTTGCAAGATTGAGCCCCACCTGGATGATTTAGTGATTTAATAAGACCCTGACTCAAAATTTTAAAAAGGTCTGAGGATTTAGCTTAGTGCAGAGGCCCTGGGTTGTACCCCTACCACCACAAGCAAAAAATAAACAAACAAACAAATAAATGGTTGGGGATATACCCCAATGGAAATGTCCTAGGTTCAATCCCTAGCACTGGAGAGAGAGAGAGAGAGAGAGAGAGGGAGAGAGAGAGATCTTTCAAATAGACAATTGAATTAATTAGTGCCCACCCATCACCAAGATCATTTTCAATCGAGGCACCGTGAGCTCCTATACGTCACAACAATTGTTCCTTTTTATGTTTAAAAATTGCCAAAATGTATATTTTGTTTTGATTTATTAAATACCAATATTAGCAATTGTTTTAAGTTTCATGTTGTTTTAATTGAATAACAAATTGGTTAAAATTCTTATAAACAAAGAAACAAAGACCAAAAAGGCTAATAAAAGGGGAAAGCTAATCACTATTGGTATAGATGATTTTTGTCTAATGGGTGTTTCCCAAATTGCACTCCATGGAACATCTGCACTTTGCCTTTCTGTGTGCATCTGTCCTGCCACAGAAACTGAATGGTGGTGGCTCTCAATTCAAAAGCAGAAACAAATAGAATTTTATCATTTTAGCTATTTTGACTCATAAATCTTTGGTACTTGCTATTCTCACTTCTGCAAACAATTTCTAGCAATTGATAACAATAAGACGGAGCAAATAAACATTGACAGGGAAATTCAGAAATAGCAATTGATCTTTATTTCAACACTATTTTGACTGTGGACACATTCCCATACTGGTAGTGTTATATATTAGTATATGACTGCAATGGCTACGAATAGAATTGTTCCTAAGTCAAATTTGGAGTTAAATAAATCAGCATTTCTAAATTGTTTCATGAAAAAAGCAAATTCTGAACAATCTAAACACATTGAAGTATAAAGTGTGTAAGGGTTTGTGCTAGGAGTTGTGATGTTAAAACGCTGAACATGAAATTTCCTTTTAATTTGATAGTTTAGAAAAACAGAAGGTAAAAGTTGGTTTTTTATGTACCAGTAAACTTCTATATCCAAAAGTAATATTCCTTGACAAAAATACAGTTTTAGATCGAATGTGAGTTCTGTGCCTAACAACTACTACTTTTTTCCTCAGAGCCTCTATCGCCAGGCCGTGGAAGAAGCCAAGAAAGAAGGCTATGACTTAAGAAGTGATGCCATCCCCATTGTGGCTGCCAAGGCCTCTCGGGATATTGCCAGTGATGTAAGAGCTGATCTAGTCCTCAGATTGATTACCTCAGGCCAACCACATCCGTGGGGAATCACATTACTGGAGTAGAGCTAGAAGTCCCCAGTCATTATGGACCTTAACTCCCTCCACTGGACAAACACATAAATTGAGGCTGAGACAGGAGGAACAGCCTAGATCACAGTATCATCATACTGTCAAAATCTATTACGGGGTGTGGTTTCTTTCCCTCTTGTCTGTTGGCCTTTGCTTAGTAGGAATGAATACGTCACGTAAAGACAGGTGGGCATATATTGAGATACTCCTAAAACCTCATGAGTTCTCCTTGGGATACACTCAAGGCAAAGATGACAGAAAAGAATTAGGCTTAACTGAGTTCACCACACAGGAATGGGGGGCAGGCATTGAATAACAAAAAGCCTAAAATTCTCCTTGCTGTGAGGTCCACAGAACTAATATTTCCAAACCCTCAAAAATGAAGACATCAGATTTGTAGCCATCTAAAAAAGTTATCCAAAAGTAGAAAAATTATCCATTTTTTTTATATTTTCATGGCAAAAAAAATTCATAAAACTTACCATCTTGAGCATTTTCAAGTATAAAATTTGGTGTTCATCCTATTCATATTGTGCAACAGATACATTTTCATTTTGCAAAACTGAAACTCTATACCCATTAAGTAACAGAAAGTGCCCATTTTTAAGCCACCCCACTGGATTATTCTTGAAAAAAGGAAACTATTTCTCTGACTCCCACGATAAAGATTGTAATGAACAATGTAAACATTCACCCAGGAGTGCTGTCAGGTGGGCTTGTTCACATGACTTCTGAGGCGCTGTCATTCCTTGCCACCATCAATGGGCTCATCCTTTGATATACATAAAGGAACTGTCATGGAGTTTTGTGGAGAGGTAGGTGCCAATGAAACAACACTCTCTTCAGGAGAAAGCCTGCCTTGTGTGTAACATCGCAGTGGCTTGTTAAAGAAAACCCCGTTTCTGAAGGATTTCACAGAACAACACCCCCAACCCTGAAAGAGCAGCAGCAAAGAGCCCTCAGTGCCTCCTCCTTATGTCCTGGGTTCTCTTTCAGTACAAATACAAAGAAGGCTATCGTAAGCAGTTGGGTCACCACATTGGCGCCCGAGCGATAGATGACGACCCCAAGATGATGTGGTCCGTTCACGTTGCCAAAATGCAGAGTGACCGTGAGTACAAGAAAGAATTTGAGAAATACAAGACAAGATACAGCAGCCCAGTGGACATGTTGGGTATTGTTTTGGCCAAGAAGTGTCAGACCTTGGTCAGTGATGTGGATTACAAACATCTTCTGCATGAGTGGACCTGCCTGCCTGACCAGAATGATGTCATTCAGGCACGAAAAGCCTATGACCTCCAGAGTGATGTGAGTATCCTGACATTGGGTCTGCATGTTAAAAGCAGATCTGGAATGTGGCCGTGGGTTCCGATTGTGTCTGTGTACTGAAATCTGTGTATTTCAAACAGTATACAGTTGAATATCTGAAAGGAGTTTCCCATTACAAGTACTACAATTTGTTTCACAATTTTTCTTCTCCGAAAGTTATACATAAAAGAAGAAATAAATATTATCAATTCTATGCTCATATGTATCTTCCTAGCACTTTGAGTTGCCTTTGTCTGAATCAGATGAAACTGGGGTCTCTAAAATTGATCACTATCAACATTAGGCTGAAGAGCAAGTCGTGTTCACAGAGGGTAGTTAGAGAGACTGGGAGGAAAAGTGTACCGTACCAAATTATTTTAATAAATATTCATATTTTACATTTGCTGACAAAATTCTAGAATATTCTTGTATTTTGCAAAATCAATCATCTAATACTTATTAAAATTTAGCATATCTTATTGAGGGTAAAATAAAATCATTAGGTAAACATCTAATATCTTTATATCAGATTTCCTTCACACATTTGATATTTTGTGGTTTTTGAAGTTGGAAATGAAGGCAGGAGTTTTATGTTTCCAATACTCATACACCATCGGTCTTGAGTGTGTATTGGAGCTATTAGAGTACATTTTCAAAGGCTAAAGATGCCCTGCTTTGGCGTGAAAATTTTGTAAAACTCTCAAAGCAAGACCATGTCTTTTTAAAAATGTTTTTCATTGATATTTGTATAATGTTCTGTGCTCAAAAATGAACTGAGGAAAAAAATGCACTTGGGTTTCAATAATATGTGCAAATGATTGACTATGCTGGGAGCTTTATCTATTCATCAGCACTTTTTATTTTCCTAGTATGACCTATTTTGTGGCTGTAAATCTGAAACACTAGTGCATACATTTTTTTATGTTGATCTTCAGAATATTTATAAGTCAGACCTTGAGTGGATGAAAGGCATTGGCTGGGTTCCAATTGGTTCCTTGGAAGTTCTTAAAGCCAAGAGGGCCACAGAGATACTGAGTGATAACATCTACCGCCAGCGTCCAGATGCATTAAAATTTACCAGTGTTACCGACTCTCCGGAGCAGGTGTTGGCAAAGAATAATGCGATAAACATGAATAAGGTGAGTCTTCAGTCCTTACTGTTAGCTATCAGAAGTTATCATGGAACAGGGGAAGGATACTGACTCATTATTACATTTCAACAATTACTATAAGATTTATGATAACTTCTTAAAATTATTTTTCTATCATGATACCATAGTTACTTAGTGATACTTCAAAATATTAAACTTATGTTAAAAATACTATGTTGTCACAAATCCATAATTCTTTAATAATTAAAGAATTAAATTTTTGAAGGATTTTAATAAAATACAAAGGTGAGCCAAGTATGGTGGCCCACATCTGTAATTCCATTATTCTGGGAGTCTGAGACAGGGAGATTGGAAGAAGGTTGCCTAACCTGGGCAATTTAAGATAACTTAGTGAGATAACAATTTAAAATGACTTGTGTCTCAAAATGAAAAATGAAAAAGAGGTAGCTCAACTCAGAGGCCCTGGGTTCCATCTCCAATACTGGAAATAAAAGGAATTTATACAAATTTAATAATTTACTTCTAAATTGTATACAACAGAAATGACTGGCATATAATCAAAAGGAAAAATGGCTGTGAACACCAACAGAGTTTTTTCATTTCTTAATAGCGCTTATATATTGAAGCCTGGGAAAATGACAAGAAAACAATCCATGTCATGCCTGATACACCAGAAATCATGCTAGCCAAACTCAACCGAATAAACTACAGTGACGTGAGTAAACTGTTGCTCTTGCAATGAACAGCAGGGCAAAAGTGCCCTGCTGCAACTGTTTCCTCAGTGAAATGTCCTGACTAATTCTTTATGCATACTACAAACAGACAGTGTCAGGAGAAGAGTTCACTATCGATTCAGTTTTGGGCCATGTGCTGAGTCCACAGAGGAGCCCAGTGTTCTGTTACAGGCTGACAGGGGAGTACACATGAAAAACTATCCTGGTAGTCACTGCACACTTACAGCCTTCCTCTGCAGGTCGTCACAGCTGGCCCTCCATATCTGTGGGTTCCACATCTGCAGAGTCAATCAACCATGGATCAAAAAGATTTTATTTAATAATTGCGTCTGTACCTAGTACAGATAGGCATTATTCTTATTATTATTCTCCAACCAAAAGCATATAACAACTATTTATGTAGTATTTACATTACATTAAATATTATATGTAATCTAGAGATCAAATACACAGGAGAAAGTGCATAGGTTATAAACAAATTTGTGCCATTTGAGGTAAGGGGCTTAAGCATCAAAGGATTTTGATATTGGGATTGGGAAAGAGATTCCTGGAACAAATCCCTCCTGGATACTGAGGTCCAACTATATTTTATTCAATAGCTATAATGAATAGGCATGAAATTATAACTCA
Source organism: Heterocephalus glaber (assembly GCF_000247695.1). Next base: position 5,503,436 of record NW_004624866.1, read on the forward strand.
GTGAGTTATTATGCCTGGTATTATTTTGCTGCTTCAGTGTGTGCTGGTATAATTTAGTGTTGTTTGCAAGCACTTTTTAAGCCCTCTCTATTAGGAACAATTGTTTCATAAGAGAAATGAGCCCAGAACCCATGGTCCTTGATGACAGTTCACAGCAAAGTGAGAAAAAATAAGGACAATACACTGTGTTTTTCATGAAATCAAATATATTCCATTTTTAAACACCATTCTTATTCTTTTCCTTCTTTAGTATTAAGATGGCCTTTCTTTTTATGGTATGGTGGCAATGGTAAATAGTTACTTTTTACATGTGCTTGTTTGGCAAAATAAAAATTTTTCAATCAAATACTGGTTTCCTCCAAACTCTTGAAATTTATCAGTCAATAAATTCTGAAGTTCATTTCTTAATATCCATGAGCACCATGAAACATAGTTACTTATAAACCCACCTGAGTTCTTGATTTTGTGAATTTGTGTCAGTAAAATTTAACAACAATGACTATTGACTCTCTTTTCCACAGAAACTCTATAAACTTGCTTTGGAAGAGTCCAAGAAGGAGGGCTATGACTTGCGCCTGGATGCTATTCCAATCCAAGCAGCCAAGGCTTCAAGAGACATTGCCAGTGATGTAAGTTAATATTTTTGAAAGAAGCCTTTCTTACCCAAAGGAATTGGCAAATGAAAGTTATTTGAGTTTTTCTTTCCAGAACTTCAGTTGTCCCTGTAAGTCTCAATTCCCTTTAGTGATTCCCTCATATACAAAGTTGTAAATTTTTAAAAAAGAAAAGAAGGAAGAAAGGAAGGCATTAAATACTATCTCCATAATATCTGTTAATCAGTCAAAGATAAATACATATTTTTAAAAATAAATATTTTAGCTGGGCATCATGGCACAAGCCTGAAATATCAACATTTAGAAGGTAGAAGCAGGAGGATTGTGAGTTTGAGGCCAGCCTGGACTGCACAGCGAGTTTAAGGACAACCTGAACCTTGTCTCAAAAAAAACCACCCCAAAACCAAAACCTGCTTTATTATTATTATTATTATTATTATTATTATTATTATTATTATTATTTTTGGTACCAGGGACCAGGGATGAAACTTGGGACCTTCAGCTTTCAAGGGAGGTGGTGGAACCACTGAGCTAAATCCCTGGCCCTAAACCTGCTTTATTTTTGAGCTTCAGCAATTGAGCACTATCTAGCCCACACGTTTATAACATTAAAGAGGTTGATACCACAGCTAAATCAACTGATACAAATGAGAACTCTTTCTTACTATTCCTGGAAGACAAGACAATGGATGTGGTTTAGGATTTTGTTTCATCCTTTGTAACTAACAGAGAGGTTCCCTTACTAAGAGGCCCCTTACAGGACACAAGAGCAAACTGAAGGGAGTGAAGCTCTTTCTTAGCACCCCTTCGCCTTTTCTCTACTTTTTTTCACGTGAGACCTCCTGAGGGTATCCATGTCCTCACTGTGTACCAGGCTTCCTAAGGACACAAATCCAGACTTCTAGATGGATCCTCTGCCTTAGATTTCTGCTTCATCCCTTCTGTTTTCAAACCATTTTCCAGTTGCCAAGCCGGAGAAGCCCATACAATGACTGTGTCGTGGTAAAATGAACCATGATTTAATGTTGTTCTTGAGTTTTAAAAGTAGATAGAATCTTAACCCCAAGGTACAACTCTTCCCTGGGGAAAGTTCAGTGGTGCTGACAGGCTAATATGTGAAGTTATTTCCTCGAGACACATTAAACGCTACCTAAATGTAGCACATATTCTTAATTAAGGAATTCAGTATAAATTCTAACCCAGAGAGCCTGGGTATGGTGGTACATTCCTGCAATCCCAGTACTCTGTGAGATGGAAGCAGGAGGATTGCAAATTTGAGCCTGATGCTTGGGTGATTTAGTGAAACTCTGTTTCAAAATAAAAAATATAAAAAGGGCTGGGAAAAAATATAAAAAGCTCAGTGTGAAGGCCCTGGGTTAAATTCCCAGGACTTGGGGGAGGAGGGGGAAGAAAGGAAGGAAGGAAAGAAAGAAAGAAGGAAATCTAATAACAAGGGAAATATTTTAAAGTATTCTTAATGCCAAAAATTTTTAGAATCAATGACCATGTCTTTAAGTGGATGCTCCACTAGATTGCATAGATGTTTTACTTTTACTTGTTCAGGAATCACATGTACACTAGGCAATGTAGTTTAGAGAAAGGGAAAATATTTTGGGGCGAGAAGCTCTGTAGTCTCAGCCCTGTCACCTACTTGTGATAGGATCTTCAGGCTTCTATTTCACAAAATGTTGTTGGCATTCACTTTTCTCCTTCATGATAGTAGTGGGGAAAATGAAAAATAAATACTGTGTGTCCTTCTAATTAGACTCCCATTCCTTTTCTTTCTTCAGTACAAGTACAAGGAAGGCTACCGCAAACAGCTCGGTCACCACATTGGCGCACGGAACATTAAAGACGACCCCAAGATGATGTGGTCCATCCATGCGGCCAAGATCCAGAGTGACAGGGAGTACAAGAAGGACTTTGAGAAGTGGAAGACCAAGTTCAGCAGCCCAGTGGACATGCTAGGGGTGGTGCTGGCCAAGAAGTGCCAGATCCTCGTAAGCGACATAGACTACAAGCATCCTCTACACGAGTGGATTTGCCTGCCAGATCAGAATGACGTCATTCAGGCTCGGAAGGCCTACAACCTTCAGAGTGATGTGAGTGGGTTAATATTCTTCAGCTATCTGTTTAAAGGCCTTAAAAAGGGGGTTCTAAATTTTTTGTCATGGAATCTTTTGGTCATCTGGTAAAATCAACACTTTCCCTCACATTGACATATGATTGTGAAAATATTAAGTCAAATCTGTGATGTAATAATATACATGCTTTTAATTAACATTAAATAATGGCAACCACAGGTATAATAACTAGGTATGTGGTATGATAACTAATTTTTAAAGAAGTGATGTGCATAAATTTATGTTAATATATCTTCAATAACTGTAACAATACATGAAATACTTGTGATATCTATTGCCTACAAAGTCGTATGTGTTGCTTAAAAAGTCACAGTTAGTGTTACTACTACTACAATCCATTGCCTATACTTTTAATTAATGAAATGCTATATTTCAGTTAATAGTTAATGAGTAAAGTGATGAGTAAAGCAAGCTGATTTTTCAAATGAATTGATTTCATCATTTTACTGACTTCTATTTCTTAACTTATAGGAAGTATCTATTATAACTTGTGAATGAAAGTTTAGAAATGAATCGTACATGTTTTGATAATTTTTCTGAGAATTAAAATAAACAACTGCTCCCTAGAAATATGTTAGGTGATCTTTTGTTGTTCTGAAGATTGAATCCAGGGTCTTCAGCTCTAGTTCGACAGGGTCTTGCTAAATCTCTAAGTTGACCATGCTGGGCTCAAACTATCAATCCTCCTACCTCAGGCTCTCAGGGTGCTGAGATTACAGGTGGCACCACTGTGCCTGGCTGTTGGGCACATTTTTGTGTTTGTTTGTTTTGTTTCTGTCTGCCAGTAGATTGTTGTTTGGGGACACACATAAGCTTGTTGGTACTGTAGCTCCTACTTTGATCTGGCTCTGACTAAACAGTAACTTTTGGAAGAATGATAAAAAGCCATGGAATTATTTTTAAAGTTCCAAAAAGTCATAAAAACAAAAAGAATTGTTACCCTTACTTACAAGAAAAATTCTCCTATAACTGATTATTTAAATTCGAGGAAGAAAAATGAAAAGATAAAATGTCTTTTTTAGTTAAATTTTAAGACAAGAAAAGGGACTTAATAAAAGCAGCAAATAAATATATGAAAAAATGTTCAACATCACTGGTCATTCCAGAGATGCAGATGAAAACAACACTGAGATTCCACCTCACCCCAGAAAGAGTGGCTGCTATCAAGAAATCAACCAGTAACAAATGCTGGTGGGG
>NW_004624866.1:5507805-5578743 GCF_000247695.1 Heterocephalus glaber
AACTAATAATTGATACTTTGAAATAGGAAAAGGTCCAAAGGGGTAGGGGTGGTGGGAGGGGAAGGGGAAAGGAAAGAATGGAAAGGAAAAACTATGAGAAAAGAAAAAATAAATGGAAATGATGTCTATGTAAATAAGGAAGGGTGTGGAGGGGGTGAAGGGTGCACAGGTAATGGGGAAAAAATAGGAACCAAGATACATCATGTACAGGTACAAACACCCAAAGATAAATGAAAAAGTATTGTATACCTAAAATGTACCAATAAAAGAATTTAAGGGAAAAAAATAAATAAAATTTTGAAACAGTCAAAAAAAAAAAAGAATTGGGGGAGCAGGAAAAAAAAAAGAAAAGGGACTTAAGATAAATAAGAGTAAGAAGATATGAGTTCTTTGACTTAGAAACGTGCACATAGAATTGTATGAACCAAGATGACGTTCTTCTTGTCCCCAGAAAACGTTAATTCACAGGCGGCCACGTGGTAGTGTACATCCCTTGGTAAAGCACATGAGTAGCTGTAAGGCCACTGCTCAATAAGGGAGGCACCACATTCTAAGACTCTTACCTCCCACACATGGAGGCTTGGGCAATGGAACCAGAGAATAAATAGGAGGAGACAGGCAGTAATTTCCTCCAAGTAGTTTTGTATCACTGAAATCACATACTATTAAATAGATTTTGTGGGTCTTTAAAACAGCAAATATTGGCTGCCCTCACAGATAAGGCATTTGATCGGCCATTCTAAACAAAATAAGGCAAGCTTGTGCATCTTCCTAAAATTTATATAAATAAGTTTCAGTATGTGTTAAGTCAAGATCAGACATCAAAATGAATAGGCGATATCTATAAATATTCAGTATCATTTCATTTTCAGGCTGTTTACAAGGCTGACCTTGAGTGGCTGAGAGGCATCGGATGGGTTCCCATTGGCTCTGTGGAGGTCGAGAAGGTGAAGAGAGCTGGGGAAATCCTGAGTGACAGGAAGTACCGCCAGCCTGCAGACCAGCTCAAATTCACGTGCATTACAGACACCCCGGAAATGGTCCTAGCAAAGAACAACGCCCTCACAATGAGCAAGGTGAGTCCTCAGCTGTTTGCATTGTCAGAGGCATACCTGTCGTGGACTCATCTCGTAAGGTAAAAATTGCTCTGATGGGTCTCCACAGAAAGGAGAGGGAATGGGCCTGGTCCTCCTACAGGCCTGCAGCAGAGCGTCTGCGTGAACTGTCATTGGCTGTCTCTGGCCTGCTCAACACAGGCCTCTAATTCTCCGTGTGCACGTGAAAACGTAGCCTGGCACCAGTTCCCTAGAGTAACACACACCCCCTCCTGAGCTACCAGCCAACCCAAGACATCAATCAGCATTACCTTCTTTATGCAGAGCCTACCCAGTATGTTGGTTTTTCCCTATCCACACCACACACAGCATTTCACAGCAGCACTAATATGCAGCTCAAGTTAGTTGCCTGATTTGCTCTCTCATCTCAGACTGTAGAAATCCAGTTTTGAAGGAAAGCTGCTATTGTTGCTTTCAGTTTTATTACACAAATAAGTGATCACTTTTTTCCATCAGAATTCTATCCATTTATTCTTTATGCAGTGAGTAGGCTCTTAGTGTGCACACTGTAAACTGAACTGAACTGAATTCTCCCACCCCTGCCCAGAAATCTTCATATCATTCAGGTAGTGAAATTGAATGCTTAGGGCAGAATAGAAAATGTCTGCTCTCAGATTGCAAACTCCAGAGTTTGCTATATAAAACCCCAGAAACTATATAATATCATTCTCACCAACAATCATCACAAAGACATCAACAATAGAAAACAATCCCCTCAAAAAAATCACTGAAGACCTCCTACGACCCAGGTATTTTGCATATTATATTAATTAAAAATACTCAATACAAAAGGCATGATTATCACCCATTCTGAAATGAGAAATATGAGGAGCTATGTATCTTTCTCAAGATCACATGGCTTGGAAATAGTTTGAACTTGAGATTGAACTTGAGATTGACTCTGGCATCTAGAGATTTCTACTGTATCATAGCTCTGTAACCAAGCTCCGTCTTTAGACATCCTAAGAGTAAGTTTGTGATTCACTGGATGAAAGAAACTAATAATTAGACCATTATGTTGCTTCACATTAGCTATGAAACTAGTGTATAGCTGTTTGAATAGTCCCTTGATTTACTCTCCACTCCCCTTTTGCTTCCCTCACCTCCAAGTAACCTGGAAAGGACCTATTTTATAATTAAATGTGAGTTAAATTTGAAAATAACTGCAACATGGCTGGCTTTAACCAAAGAGTCTCTTCCGCCCTACCCTCCGTAGCATTTGTACACAGAAGCTTGGGATGCTGACAAAACCTCCATCCATGTGATGCCAGACACCCCAGAAATCCTGCTGGCCAAGAGCAATTCTGCCAATATTAGCCAAGTAAGAGCTTTTCGGATTGTTGTTTAAACCTTGATAGAAGTCACTAAAATGTTTCTTCCACTTTGAAAATTCCTTCTTTGGCACTGGCCTACTAAATTTTCTAAAACAATTTTACTTTCTGTTTTTAGTTTTGTTTCTGTTTTTGTTTTCCATTACTGGGGAGAGAACTCAGGACCTTGCACTTGCGAGGCAGGTTCAGCACCACTGAACTAAATCCCCAGCCCTTTATTTTCTGTTGTGTTCCATCCTCTGCTTAGAAACTTTATACCAAAGGATGGGATGAATCAAAGATGAAGGACTATGATCTGAGACAAGATGCTATTTCCATCAAAATTGCCAAGGCCTCCAGGGACATCGCCAGTGATGTGAGTGCTTCTGTCTACTCCCTTGGTCCCCACAGTGTTAGGCAAACTGATGGGCCACACTTGCAATTGCTTCCACATGTATTCCCCAGGCTTGCTTCCTGCCTTGCAAGAATTTTCTCTTGGTTATCACAGAGAAGAAAAATACAGTTTTTGAATTAGAGTTGCTGTAGAAAAAGGTCCCGACCAATGAAGAACATAATTATAGTTATTTTTATGATAATATGAAAGGTTAGTATAAAAGTGTTCAGAGGCAGGCATGGTGGTGCACATCTGTAATCCCAGCACTTGGGAAGCTGAGGCAGGAGGACCACCAGGAGTTCAAGGCCAACCTGAGCTATATAGTGAGTTCAAGGCCAGCCTGAACTACATAATGAGACTCTGTCTCTAAATATATAGAGACCCTGTCTGTAAATATATATTTACATTTGTTCTGAAGTGTCAAAAGGTTTGAGGTATGAAATTCTTGTCCATTTCATGTTGCTTGTAATTGTCAGCATGAGCATGGTCCTAAAACTGGATTTCTAAGCCTATATTTCTGTCATTTTAGTACAAATACAAGGAAGCATATGAGAAACAGAAAGGCCACCACATTGGAGCCCAAAGCATTGAAGATGATCCCAGGATTATGTGTGCTATACATGCAGGGAAGATCCACAGTGACAGGGAATACAAGAAGGAATTCCAGAAGTGGAAGACTAAGTTCAGTAGCCCAGTGGACATGTTGGGCATCTTGCTGGCCAAGAAATGTCAGACTTTGGTCAGTGATATTGATTATCGCAACTACCTGCATAACTGGACGTGCTTACCTGACCAAAATGATGTTATCCAAGCAAAGAAGGCCTACGATCTGCAGAGTAATGTATGTACCATGAACGGTGGAAAGGCAAAAATGGAAAGGCATAGATTTGTTCATTTTCCAGTCAGTTCCTTTGAGGGCAGACCCATATATCTGCGTAACCTGGATGGGCGCAGGGCACCATTCATTTTATTCAATACAAAACCCATATTCAGAGTTATATCACAGGAAGCAAACTACAGAGATGAAGAGCCCTACTGAGGTCATGTCCTTTATTTCCTGGCCTTGATTCCAAACTGTTTTCTTTATGTCATTTGTAATTTCTAGCAATGAGAATATAAAACATGTAAGTTTTTTAAATTGCCATTGCTTTGCTAAATCTAAAATTCTGCACACTATTTCATTGGTTCAGTTATTACAAGATTAAAATGGACTGAGATTCAACAACATTTCCCTTTAAAATTTTTTCAAGTATGAAATTTTTTGAAATGTCAATTATATCATAGAATTCATTATTAATTATATTCATAGCTAATATAAATTATGCTTCTACAAATTACTTCTGCCATCAATATTAAAAATCTCAAGTCATATAAGATCTTGGGTCTTACTGTCTTACTGTCTTACTATCTCCAGTGCAACCCCAAGTACTTTATTTTGCAGCTTAGGAATGAGATGTCTAACATGTGGAACAACATTTTTTTCTAACATCTTTGCAGAATGTGTACAAAGCAGACCTGGAATGGCTGCGTGGCATTGGCTGGATGCCAGAAGGCTCTGTAGAAATGACCAGAGTCAAGGGTGCTCAGGATCTGGTGAATGAAAGGCTCTACAGGACGCCACGAGAAGCCTTGAAATTTACCTGCATTGTGGACACTCCAGAAATTGTCCTGGCAAAAACCAACTCTCTGCAAATGAGTGAAGTAAGCACTAGCTTACTAACAAGCTTTTATTTTCCTGGACTCCATATTCAGATATGGCAGTGAAACCAAGCAAGTAGATTACTCTCTTCAAACAACTATGTTGATGGGTGCAATTCCAAAAGTCTGACTAGCAGTGAATACACGCAAAGTAGAATTCTGACAAATGCAATGTGCCTTTACCCTCCCATGCATACTTTGAAACATTAAAATGAAAAATATCACTCCATGGTAATTCAGGGAAATAAATATTTACTTCCTATTAATACCAAGATATGCGACATAATACCATGTAATAAATGTTATAACATTGTATGGGTGTGGATTCCTTAGAAAAACAGATTCATTAGGGTGTACAAGGGATGACTAAAAATACACAGTGAATGTTTAAGTCATTAAAAATTCATTATAGTGAAAGACACATTGTAATTAGTCCTCCTCATCATATCCTCTTGCCACTTTCTGAAGCAGTTCTGAAAGTCTTCTTTTGTGAGTGCCTTTCTGAGGTGTGATCAAACATACAGTGAATGTGGCTGCTACTGAGTACCATCCAATGGAAAGGTAGGCTTATAAAAATGGTATCATATATCCTCATCCATCTTATTCACTGAATCTGGCACTGTGCAACTTCCGGCTCTTCCCCAAAGTCAAAATGCCCATAAAAGGTAACCATTTTGAATCTATTCAGATCACTGAGGCAGCCACAACAGTGCAACTAAAGACGCTCATGAAAGAGGACTTCCAGAACTGCTTCAGAAAGTGGCAAGAATGATGGAATAATTGTGTTCAAAGCAAGGAGGTGGGGGGTATTCTGAGGAGGGGTTAATGGCAGTGTGTCTTTTACTGTAATAATTTTTTAAATTTATACATTCATTGTATGCCTTAGTCACACCTTATACTGTACATATAAATAGAAAGAGAGGGAAGGAGAGGGAGAGAGACTGAGATTTTAAAGAATTGATTCGTGTAATTGCTCAGCCTGGTAAGTCAAAAATCTGCCAGGTAGGCCAGCAGGTTAGAAATCCAGGGAAGAGCTGCAGTTCAAGCTCAAAGTCAGCCTGCTAGCAGAATTTCTTCTTGGCTTGGAGAGGTCAGGTATTAAGGCTTTCTTTCAACTGATTGGATGAGGCCCACTCACACTGAGGAGAGTACTTTGCTTTATGTCCGTGACTTAAGTGTTAATTGCGTCTGAAAAGTACCTTCACAGAAACATTCAGAATAATGTTTGACCAAATATCTGTGCATTATTGTCTAGCCAAATAAATAAGCATTTATAGGGACATTTTTTTCAGACAAAGCAATTGCTAAGGCTTAGTATTTCAAATATTCATTCTCTATCACTGAATTAAAGTGACAATTTTTTTCTCTCTACAGAAGCTGTATCAAGATGCCTGGAACAAAGATAAAACCAACATCTCCATCCCTTCAGATACTCCAGTCATGCTGCAGGCCCAAATCAATGCCTTGCAAATCAGCAATGTAAGAGGCATGAAGATGTAATGTAAAAGCCTTTATGGGACCGTACTTGTCAGTGTCTGTCAGAGTTAGGAGTATGTGACAGAGTACACATTACCTACCTTAGAAATAGTCATGGTTTTTTTGTGCTACACTTTTTTAGCTATCATTCCCAAAGCAAATCAGTGGAAATTTTTTTCTTTCAAATGTTAGCACAGACATATGCCTAAGTGCCTAGACTGTGGAAGTTGGGAGATGAGAATCCTTCAGTGTTTTCCTTCCAACCATTTTGTTTTTCAACACTAGGGATTGAACACAGGATCTCATATTGTATGCTAAGCAAATGCTCTATCACTGAGCTACATCCCCAGGCCTTGTCTATTTTATTTTGAGACAAGATCTTACTCTGTTGCCAAGCTGGCTTACAGTTTGCAATCCTCCTTTCTCAGCTTCCCGAGAAGCTGGGATCACCAACACATCCCACCATGCCCAGCTTCCTTTCAACTTTGAAATCATCCCCCTCCCTGAATCCAATGTCTACGGCTCAGTTTCTTTATTACCTGGGAGTAATGAAACCCTGATCAAACACCTCCTGGCTTTCATCCTCTCTTGTCTTTTTTGGTCTTTTGAGTGACTGAGGACTTTCTTGCAAAGAAAGCTGTATGAAAGACAAAAGACAATTTTAATTACATCCAAAGAATAGAATGATATACATGATACCTATGTTACATTCCTTTAACAGAAACCTATGGTGGGTCAAAGATCAAAATTAGGAAAAATTCTCAGATCTTCTCTTGTACCTTGATGAAGGATCTCTGGCTTTATCATAGATTCTTAGTTTCAATGTGCTATGCAGTGGAATATTTTCAAGTGTATACCATATTGTAATGAATATAAATATTCAAACATTAATAGAGTTAGATGTTTAGTTTAAAATTTTAATCAGAAGTATCCTATATTCTATAAAGAGCTGATTTTTCTGTATGTTTCCTTCTTAACATTGTGGCTTATAATTTATATATAATTAGCTTGAATGTATTTGCTTATTCTCAATTCTTACAAGCACACCCGTGCTTTTCCTCAATAGAAATTGTACAAAAAAGACTGGGATGAGACCAAGCAGAAAGGCTATGACTTAAGAGCAGACGCCATTGAAATCAAACACGCCAAAGCCTCCAGAGAAATTGCCAGTGAGGTAACTTCCTTCTATTTTCTTTCTCCTCTATGAAGCAAATAGGGCAACTATTTTTCAAGAATTCTTATTTTTAAAATAAGAACCAAGATGCATCATGTAAAGGTACAAGTTCCCAGTGAGAAATGTAATTGTGTTGTATACCTAAAATGTACCAATAAAAGAATTTAACAAACAAAAAAAAAGAACTCTGATTTTTAAATTCATGCAACAGTTGCATTTTTGTCTTGTGCTGGTCTTTCTATATTTAAAAATATGAAAATAGGATAACATTGTATGGGTCAGGATTTCCTAGAATCACAGACCCAACAGGAGGTATGTAAATAAAGTTTCCATTGTTTCTCAGTAAAAACAAAAAATCATGAAGAATCCCTATGAAAAAGTTTTGAAAATTCAATAACCAATATATCATTTTGTTCCCCAGCTACATCTATGTGTATAGATATAGTTTCATATCTGTTAAGACTTACGACTGAAATCATGCCTTATGTAAAATATCACTTTATACTGAAAGTTTATGTGAAATACTTTTAGTAACATTTTCAAGTTCCTTTAACACTAATTTTGCAACTTATTAACGGTCAAAATTATTATCCTGCCAAGAGTACCCCTACTCTCCATTGAAAATCCTTAAGTTTGTTTCTTTTTTCTGGCTCCTCTTTATTTTTATCTCATGTCTCCAGAAGTTTCCTTTTTATAATTCTTCATTTTGACCTGTAATAACTAGTAACCATCACTGGTTCACAGTGACCTCCTTAATCCTAGTTTTTCTTTCTCTCTCTTCTGTCCAGAGTTTCCTGTGTTGTCCAAACATAGGAAAGAAAAGGACACCATCTTACTCCAGTCCTAAGATGCTCATCAGATAGAAACTCTTGCCCACAGACCTTTTTCTATCTTCTGATTTTCCTTTTCTGTCCCTGAAATGTACCTATTTCTTACCTGTTTCCAAAACCACGCCTGTGAATTTTTCCCACCTGCAGTACCTTCAGTACCCATGGAAGCACATCTGGCCTAAGGTTCCACTAACTAGGCAACCTGGGCTATCCTCGCCATACCTTATTTTTTCCATCTGCAACGTGGGATAACAATAGTACCTCCCTCATAGAGAGGTTGTGAGAATGAACTGTGATTATAATTGCTGCTGTTCAACTCTTTTTGAATGAAAAACAGTTTCATATGAATTCACCCTAACACATTTGAAGCTCTAATAATGTATAGCATATAGTGATTGCTCTGTAAATACTAGCTATTATTTTTATTATTTTTGTTCTCCATACTATTTCCTTCTTGATTTATTCATTTCTTTAAAAAAAAAAAAAAGCTACCTAAAACAGTCATCATTTCTTTAAAGTTAACTGAAATATATAGACTACTAGTGTTGAGCTAATTTATATTAAGGTTAAGAAAATGTCCTGAAATCATTTGAAGAAAAATCTTAACATGATATCTTTCTATGTCTTTTTATCTGTTTTTCACAACTTTAGTACAAATACAAAGAAGGCTACCGCAAGCAACTAGGCCATCACGTGGGTTTCCGCACCTTACAAGATGACCCCAAGTTGGTATGGTCTATACATGCTGCCAAGATCCAGAGTGACAGAGAATATAAGAAAGCTTATGAGAAGTCTAAAGGAATTTACAACACACCCTTGGACATGATGTCAATTGTTCAAGCCAAGAAATGCCAGGTCCTGGTTAGCGACATTGATTATCACAATTATCTGCACCAGTGGACATGCCTACCAGATCAGAATGATGTGATCCAGGCTAAGAAAGCCTACGAACTGCAGAGTGATGTGCGTATTTTCTATCAGCAGACTCTAGAGAGAGATTTGTGTGTTTAATCACAGTGTATTCTCCAGAAGCATAACTTAAATGATAATCTTAACAGAACCTTGTACTGTCTCCTGTACAATTCATGGTAGTAGAGAATCTTTAAAAACATTTTCTACCTTACAAAGATTCTTATGGTAGCAGAACCTTATTCACCAAGATGAAAATCAGGCTCTTACTCTATGCAATTAGAAGTTTTCAATCCCAGCTGTTAGGATTCATTATCCTTTCTTGATCAGATGTTTAAATTTCAGAAATAGGCATAAATTTAAGGAAATACTGATTTCAAGTTTATCTGACACAGAAAGATAAATATAGACATAAGTATGTGTTTTTTCTTATTACACATACATCTAAGGATCTTTCTCTCTAAAATTCCTACAGATCTTATTCCCAGTGGTTCATGAAATGTGGGCTTCAAATGGTGAGCACAGGAGCTCAGCCTAACCCTAACCCTAAATTAGGTACCAGTGCTGTCTATCATTCCACCAAGTGCCACTTGTGAACCCTGGTTCAATTCCCATAGGGTGCTGTGAACTGCTAGAGATGTGTGCTGCAAACCTGAAACCCAAATATTGGCATTTCATGTCATCCTTGAATTCCATTGACTGGCCACCCAGATGATTTAAATAGAGATGGTGGGTGGTTAGCAAACATCAAGCTCTGTGGACAAATTTGATTCTCCCTCACTGTTTGTTCCTTTCCGCCATGTAGAACATGTACAAATCAGACCTGGAATGGATGAAGGGTATCGGATGGTTGACAGAGGGTTCTGTGGATGTGCTGAGAGTAAAGAATGCTCAAAATCTTTTGAATGAAAGGCTGTATCGTACAAGACCAGAGGCTCTCAAATTCACCAGCGTTGTTGATACACCTGAAGTGATCCTGGCAAAGACCAATGCTGTACAAATCAGTGAGGTAAGCTGGATTGGTGACGTTTTCAGATACACTGAAGTAATCTCAACCAAGAAGAATTCTAAATGTTAACTTCAAACTGCCAATATCATAGTGTTACGATCAACTAGTTATCTCTGTATTTTATTTGCTTTGATTTATCTTTGTTCAACACAAGTGTGTCCAGATTCTCATATATACTTAAATCACCGTTTGAGATTCAGACCATAATAAGGCCCACCACTTAACTCCGTAATCACAAAATTGTCACCATTTTTTATGGCTATTCAATCGTGAAATAGGTTGAGAAGTCCAGAAGCAATCTCAATAGTTGCATACTACTCGGACAGCTATTTGAGCCAACAGAGCAAAGTCCTGATTAGCAGTGTGGATTAGCAGTTATCTTTGAGGTAGACTTACCTATCAGAAAATTAGACATGAATGAATGGAAAATGATGATTTTACTACCAAATAAATGAATCATTTTAAATTTATGTTTCACATACGAATGTATTCTTGAAGTCACTTGGCACCTTTTAAATAAAAAAACACAAAATGACAAAATGTAACATACATTTATATTAGAGGACATCCAAAGATAACTTGTAACTTAGTTTAAAATTTTATTCATGTAGATAAAGAAGATGTGTTTTTTTTTAATACAGTGGAGTACTACTCTGGCGTAAAGGATAAATTTAAGACATTTCTAGGTAAATGGATGCATCTTGAGACCATACTCTTAAGTGAAATAAATTGGATGCACATTTTTAAACATTGCATTGTTTCTCTGGTGTGCAAAATTGAAGGGGTAAAGGACCAAAATGTATAATAGATATGTGAAATAGGAAGAAAATGTTCACATGGGAAGGGGAACTAGGGAGGGGAGAGGGAGAAAGGAAGGAAGGAAAAAGAAAAAATGAGAACAGAAGGAAAACAATGGAAACAAAACTTTTGTAAATAAGAAGAGGGAGAGGGGTTGAAAGGAGGGTAAGAGAATGGGAAAAGAAAGATATATCATGTACAGGTACAAATTCCCTATGATAAATGTTATTATGTATATCAAAAATGTACCAATAAAATTAAGTTTAATAAATAAAATTTTATCCATGTGATTTAGTAATCAACCACTGCATTGCCTTTCATTTTTGCCAGCCATTGTATCGTGATGCCTGGGACAAAGAGAAGGCTAATGTGAATGTGCCAGCTGACACTCCTGTGATGCTGCAGTCCAAACTCAATGCTATCCAGATCAGCAACGTAAGGCACTGTTCATACACTGGCTTCGCAGTGCTCTCTGTGTACCCAGAAACTTTCTCTACATACTCAAAAGAAAACTTGACAGAAGGCATTTTTCTACCATTCCTTTTATTTCTAGTCTTTAAGCTTATGATAAGTAGCTGTGTAGATGTGTGTGTGTGTGTGTGTGTGTGTGTGTGCACGTGCTTATATAATGCAGACTCCTTAGCCCTGTCTTCAGATTGACCACGGCATTGCAATCTCCATTTTCAGAAACACTATCAGCAAGCTTGGGAAGATGTCAAGATGACAGGTTATGACATACGAGCAGATGCTATTGGGATCCAGCATGCCAAGGCCTCCAGGGATATCGCCAGTGATGTAAGAGCTCTTCCTTGCCCCACCTCAACAGATGCTAACTAGTAGACACAAAAGCAATTTAACTTAATTATTCAGGACTTATAATTAAATAGAATGCATTCATTATTACTTGTATATTATTTAAAAATCCCAAATTTCAGAACAACTTGTTTAACAATTTAAGAAGCCTCTTGCACCTACGTTTGCTTCTACAATTCTTATGTATAAGCACTGATTTTGATTTTTTTCTCCCAAATATTCTCAATATTCGCCAGTTTACAAGCACACATAGAGACCTAATTGAGCACAGAGAATTCTGTTGCTACTCAAAGTGTACCGTGCATACTCTTGGTGGTTGCTGAGATCATTTTATATGATACACCAGTAATTATATCTTAAAGTAGCTACATGTCAAAGTGTACCATGCATACTATTGGTGGTTGCTGAGATCATTTTATATGATACACCAGTAATTATATCTTAAAGTAGCTACATGATTGTTTTAATGTGTGCTAGAAAAATACTGATGGTCTTTCCATTTAGATAGGTAGGGTTATAAATTTAAAATAAAATTTTAAAATAAGCTTATAATTTAAAATAGATTTATTTAGCCAGAATTAATTTGATTTAAAGCAATATAAAGTACAGGTTGTACTCGTTTACGGCAAAATATCTGAAGGTGGCAAACAATGATTGAAGTTTGGGGAACACTGGATGAGGTTGTGCTGGAAGATGATTCAGAAGCACAGATCTTGCCTTAGAGGTGCTCATAGTATTTTCAAACATGTACACATAGAAGAAAAGCCAACGTAACAAGAAGTATAAAATATAAAGTATGAATTTAAAGAAAAACAACCACCCAAAATAAAGATAATCTAAGGGAAGTGGAATTATTTTTAATAGTCTCTTTAGAAAAAGTAAGTTTGGAAACCACTCTTCCTTCTTCTGTTCGTGCCTACTAGTATCTGTACAAGACTACTTACGAGAAGCAGAAAGGCCACTACATCGGATGTCCCAGTGCCAAGGAAGATCCAAAGTTGGTTTGGGCAGCAAATGTGCTGAAGATGCAAAATGACAGGCTGTACAAAAAAGCCTACAATGACCACAAGGCCAAGATCTCCATCCCAGCAGACATGGTGTCCATCAATGCTGCCAAAGAAGGCCAGGCATTGGCAAGTAATTTGGACTATCGTCAGTACCTGCACCAGTGGTCTTGCTTCCCTGACCAGAATGATGTGATCCAAGCCCGAAAAGCCTATGACTTGCAAAGTGATGTAAGTGTGTCCTCAGGAGGAAAGCTTGGCATGCTGGCCCTTTACAGTGCCCTGGAAAACACCTCTCTTCATATAGGAAGTTCCTTTTAGTATTTAACCAGATTTATTGATTGCTTATCTTAACTGCCATATTTGCTCAGAAAGTTTTCATTTTCAGGCTACCAAATTTTTTCTATAGGTTTTTGGGTATGTATATTATTTATAGTTTACTAGTTATAAGAAATCATGGTCCTTGAACTTTATATTAAAGAAGGACACGGATGTCTTCCTTGAAATTAATTTCACAGGTTGGTACCATGCTCTAAACTCACTTGTTTCCATTAACTAGATGTTCTTCACAACATGGCGTGTCATTAATTTACCCCAAAATTTTTAGACTTACTTATATTTTATACCTATTCAATCTTTTAGAAATGATGGATTCCATAAAGTTATTTAGTTCTTGTGTAGAATGGATACTTTCTTTTAATTATTTGAACCTGATTTCCTTGTACTTCAAGAGATACTTTTCTTTTTCTTAAATAACAAATTAGCTTGTTATAGGCCGCTATGCTCATCACTTGAAATGAATTGCAGGTGGTAGAGTGGTAGTAGACAGTTCTTCATGAACTGCAAGCTCTTCGTTAACTTGAACCATATTCAGTAAACTGAGGCATGTGTATCAATCACATTCTTTTTTTTTTTTTTCGATACTGGGGATCGAACTCAGGTCCTTGCACTTGCGCAGCAGGCAGCAAAACCACTGAGCTAAATCCTCGGCCCTCAATCACATTCTTGTACAATTCTTAAAAATATCTTACAATCTGTATGTAACATTTGAATTCCTTCTTCTGGATTTTGAAGACACATCATATTAAACACTAAAACATACATCATTCTTCCTTAAAATATTTTCCAATATTTTTCTCTCTTTTTACTATTATTTTCATCTGATATTTGTACCCTATAACTAACAAATGAAATATTTCTGAGCAACATACTGGCTTTTTATAAAATTAATAACTTGTGTTTAGCGTAGAACAATTTTATCTGCTTAACTTTTTACCTTTATGTGGGGAAGCAGATTTAGATAACCAAAATTTTGCAAATCTCTATTAAAAGGGACATGCTATGTTAGATTAAAGCAAATTCAGTTGAGACCAAAATTGTGGGCTGGTGATTGAATTCTTTTTTACCGAGGCAGGTTCCCACTGTGTTGCCAAGAGTAGCTTCTCACTAAAGTGATCCTTCTGTTTCAGCCTCCTAAATGGCAGGGACTACAGGATCATGCCACCATATCTAGCTCTACATTCTTATTTATTTTTTTAAATTATTTATATGTTACACACCAGGCATTGTGTTAGCACTAAAGGTATAAAGGTGAATAAAGGAGAAAAAAATAAGACCTAATTCCTGAGTTTAGGGAGTATATATTGATAACAAAGAGTTGCTACTTACAGTATCAGTAAAAAATTGGGTGGTTGAGGAAGAGTATTCTGTGGTGCTGTGGAAAAGGAGGTCAGGAGAGCTCCCCTGTGAAAGTGCTGATGAGGGCAATGAAGGTAGATGGGGACACTTACAGGATGCTCAACATAGGCTGATACAGACTACAGCAATGTGTCAGAATACACAGGGCAGAAGGAAGCGTGGTGAGAGGAGCCTGGAAAACAGGTGGGGACTGGGGCCAAACCACCCATCTCCTAGTCCGGGTTAAGGGTTTTGATCTTTTTCCTAGAGCCAACGGGAAACCATAGGATAGGGGGGAAGTTGTCACATCAGATTTGAATTACAAATTTTGAAAAGTTCATTCTGGCTGCACTGTAGAGAACTTACTAGAGAGCCTGTTGCTGTTGCTTTGAAAGCCCCCATTAGCCAGTCTGATGATTGCCTAGATATTAGTCAGAAATCATCCGTACATATAGAGAGCTGCTTCTAGATCATTCTGTCTTTCAGAACACTCATAGGCACCCTGCCACAGAAAGCAAAGCAAGACGACATGCTGCTGCATGTATGCGAATTACGTTTGCCAGGCCAGTGCTCAGCTTTAAACTTTGCTTATGGAAGATAAAACTGCTTCCTTATTTTACACAAACCACCAAAAACAAAATATCCTGCTTCTACCTGACTTTGGTTTCCTTCTAGGCCATCTACAAGGCTGACCTGGAGTGGCTACGCGGCATTGGCTGGATGGCTGAAGGATCTCCTGAAGTTCTGAGAGTCAAAAATGCCCAGGAGATCCTATCTGACAGCATCTATCGGACACCTGCATTGAAACTCAAGTATACAAGTATTGTCGACACACCTGAAGTTGTCCTTGCTAAATCAAATGCTGAAAATATTAGCATTGTAAGTCATTTTGTTCCTATGGAAACTGAATTTTAATTATAAATAAAAATAAATTAACCTGGTATTTAATTTCTAAAAACAATATTGATGAGAAAATACCTTAACAAGTATTATTAACAACATTATTTTGCATTATTTTGTTTTTGCTTATTGATTTCAAATGACTCAAACTATTAATAAAAGACAATATAGATTCCATATTAAGTCTGAGTAACTTATGTGAAAAGACTATAAAGACTCTTAATATGAAAAGATTTTTTATCAGATCCAAATGAAAAGTTCAAAGTTATCTACTGACACTAACAAAATTACAAACTGTGAAGTGATTTTGTTATTATTGGTTCTTTCCATAGCCAAAGTACAGAGAAGTTTGGGACAAAGATAAAACTTCAATCCACATAATGCCAGATACTCCAGAAATTAATCTTGCACGAGCCAATGCTCTTAATGTGAGCAATGTAAGTACCACAACATTCCATTTTGTTTGGAGAGTTAGCCAGCTGTTGCCATAAAATGGCCATGGAGTCTTCACAGCTGGGGGAAAGGGGCACCTACTTGGTCAGGAGTCAGGAGGTCTCCTTACCTTCAGCCCTTGGCCAGGAGTGAGGAAAAGAAGTTACCTGGCTCCGAGTCCCTGGGCCGGGCCACTTACCAGTGAGCCAAGGTCAACATAAGAAAAGGTAGAGGAAAGTAAGGACAAAGAAGACTAAGGAGGAATAAAGAGAGGCCTAAGTAAGAAAGGGGAGATAATGATAGATTCAGAGGAACTGAGAATAATAATAATTCTTTGTGAAAATAAACAAGCCAATTTTAAAACCTGGATCTATTAGGGATATTCTAAGAAATTATAAACTACCAGATTGACCCCAGAAATGTATAGAAAACATATGGAAAGAAAGTAAGAGAGTTACTAAACACGTTCCTTTTTCCTCTCAAATGCCCCCAGTGATGTCATGGAGTTCTTTCAGAATTTAGGAAATAAACTACCATGAGCCTAATAATAGTAAAAGAAGGAAAACCATCACAATTAACAAAACTTGTTAAAAGTTCTACAAATAGAACTATAGACCAATAATAATGGAAAAACATCTTAAATAAAATATTAACAAAAGAAATTCAAAAGTACATTCAGATGATATGATAGAAACAACTCAGGCTCCTTCAGGAATGCCAAGAGGGTTCCATATTTAGAAACCTAATAATATCAATCCGTGTACTTATTTTATTATATTTAAAAAGACATATGGCCAAATCCAATACTTATTTTTAAAAATAAAATCCTAGTTTTTAAAAAAAGAATAAATAAATATTTTCTTGATATGACTAAAAAAATCTCAAAGGTTAGCTCATCCTTATTAAGTAAACTTCTTATTCAAATCAGGATTTAAAAAAGGATGCCCACTAATATCAAATACTTAACATTTTTCATTTACAGTGGCACCTCGGTTCACCAACTTAATTCTTTCCATGATTCTGCTTGCGAGCAATTCGACTGCAATCAGAATCATGGAAAGAATTAAATTGGTGAACCGAGAAGCCACTGTACCTGGCTGAGTGAGTAAGCTTCTCACTGATACTTATATCAGAGCAATAAGATAAATACTTGGAAGAAAGAGGAAAATTATTATTATTTGGAGAAGAAATCATTGCAAGCCTAGAAAAAGTAAGAAAATCAACAGAAAAAAATCTATTAATAAGCAGAATTCAGTTACATGACTGACTACACAATTCAAGAAAGCTCAAGACAGGTACCGTCTTTATGGGTCACAGAGACTGCTTGTGTGTAGAATAAATATGACCTTAAAAAGATGATAATACCTTAGTGTGATTCTTCATAGTTTGGAACTTGGCATCTTTTCAGAAGAATAATAAGTCTTTCTGAAGGGGGAACTTGCCAAGCAAAGATTCCTCACTATGTGCCAAACTGTGCCCAACTTCTCCACCAAGTAATGAGGAACTTGGGGAGTCATTTTTTCCATTGTTTGGGAAAAGAATACAATTACAGGGCCCTGAGGCATGTTTTAGGAGGCGGGAGGTGGAGCCAGAATCAGTCATGTTTTGATGCCTTCTTGTCGAGTGGCTGGACCAAGAAGCTCTCAGTTCTCCATGACAGAGTGCCCTCTTCCTCCTTCCACCCCTAGGCCCTTCTGGCAGGAGAGTTCTGTGAAGTTTTCTTATAAGTTCACTTTTGCTTCATAAATTTCTCAGATGTAAATGCCAGAACCCTACCATTGACTGCATAATGTGAACAAAGCTAGCATGGTTTTCAAAATTATGCCAAAAGTTAACCTATTAACTTTAGATATTAATGAGAGTGGCTTGCATTTTAGAGGAAATCAAACACCCCATTTGATTGCATAGCTAAACACACAGACATTTTCTTTACACATGGTATTGCCATTTTTATAATCTGGATAAAGTCTACTACTTAAAACTGTTTCCATCATTTAGAAAACACAACTTTCACAGAATATTGTACGTGATTTTATGAGTAACAAAATAAATTCACATTAAATTGGCTCATTAAATCTTCATACTAACCACACAAGTAAAATATTGTTCTTTTGTTTTACTAGATGGGAAAACTGATATTTAAAAAAGTTTAAAATGAACTCATAAAGTTAGTAGGTGAAGAAATTGGGTCACAATCCTCAGGGACTTATTTTTTAGTTCAAAGAAAAAATATATTTAACTGCATAAACACAAAAATTTATTATATGAAAATAGTATGGGGCTAGGGATTTAGCTCAGTGTTTCCGATGCCTGCCTCGCAAGTGCAAGGTCCTGAGTTCGATCCCTGGTACCAAAGAACAACAACAAAAAAGAAAATAGTATAAAATTATAATGAATGAGATGAAAACAGAATAAAGTGAAAAAGTAACATGACATATTTGCATTAAATATTCTCTAGTATAATACATTTAAATATGGAGAATACTTTTTCTTCTCTACAGAAAACAAATCAATTATTAAAATAGGCCCACTCAAAAATCCATCCCAAACTTGACAATGCTTACAAGTATAAAATTTATCCAAGTACTCATTTTCAGATATGCAAAAGCTATGAAACTGTCAATAATTGAAATTCACTTCTTTCTGCCCTGCAAAAGCCTTTCTGCACTGCAAAAGTTTGTCATTCTGAAGATCACAAAATTTAATTGAATAAAAGAAATTTAACAATAGCCAATTAATATCTCACTTATCCCAATGCTATCAATATGTCAACACCAGGAGAAAAAAAGGTTAAACCTTTTCATGTTACTCATGAGATGATAAGTCTTGTACAACTATATCAAAGCTGTGATTTGAGTGAAAGAGAAAGAAGTCTCAACGGGCCCAGATCCTGGGACTCCAGGCAGCATTTCACGTTCCATAACATGGTGCACAGAATGCTTCTTTTCACCTATTCTCTCTCCTGTAATTGATCTTAAGTCCTGGGGCTGTACCCCTGTGATATTAACTCTGTGTGAGCCTTTGGAGGTATTGAGTAAGTTTGAATCTGGAATGACATCTTATATTTTCTCCTCTTCAGAAAATCTATCGAGAGGGGTGGGATGAAGTAAAGATGAGCTGTGATGTGCGGCTGGATGCCATCCCTATCCAGGCTGCCAAGGCCTCCAGGGAGATTGCCAGTGACGTGAGTGTGGCCTTTTGTAACCTTCTCGGTTTGTTAAGCAAATGCCCAAGATACATCAAGAGGGCATGCTGTGGTCCATCTGCTTCGTTTTCCACCTGCAGTATAAATACAAGCTTGACCACGAGAAGCAAAAGGGACACTACGTGGGCACTCACACAGCCCGGGATGACAACAAGATCCGGTGGGCCCTGATAGCTGGCAAGCTTCAGAATGAAAGAGAGTACCGGCTGCACTGGGCCAAATGGAAGAGCAAGTTCCAAAGCCCTGCAGATATGCTTTCCATCTTGCATTCTAAAACTTCGCAGACCCTGGTCAGCAATGTTGATTATCGCCATCACCTGCACCAGTGGACGTGCTTGCCTGACCAGAATGATGTGATTCAGGCCAGGAAAGCCTACGAACTGCAAAGCGATGTGAGTGGGCTACACTGTAGGATGAGCTCTTCTATCGTTTTGCCATGACTTTTAGAAAGTTCATTACATTATATCTTTGTCATCCTTTCATATTCTTATGTAGCCAAGAATTTGATATAAGTTAAGCTTTATGGTATGCTATCAAAATCTCCAAAGCCAGGAAGGATCTTTATGTCAAGAAATAAATGGTAGTGTGAATGAATATGGGGTTTTCTCTTTTAACACCAGGGATTGAACCCAGGGGCACTGCACTCAATTATGCCCCCAGCACCCTCTTTTTTTCCGAGACCATCTCCCGAAGTCACTAAGTTGCCCAAACTGGGCTGAAATTTCTCTCACCTCAGTCTCCCAAAGTGCTGGGATTACAGGTGTGCACTGGTCTTAATAATGTTAAGTTAAAGAAAACTACTATGGAAAAAATATTATTTCTACAGAATTTAGGTAGCAATTAATGTTTATATCAAGTAACATATTGGTAGGATAGGATCTAGGCACAGATATATTTTTTAATTAGCACAGTTGTTTAGAAATTTTGAGTGAAGTTACCACTTTTAAAGCAAGATATTTTTGTGTAAAAATCTTGGATTTCCCATTTATCTCAAAAATTCAGAAGATGCATCTCTAGACACGCATTACTCCCTAGCAAAAATAGCCTAGAACTGAATGGAGGTTAACTCATGATTTTTTTCTAAAAAACAACAAAAAAAGAACACACTATTTACATTGAAGATTACACCAATAATCAGTATAAAAAACTATGAAACTATAAAATACCATATCAATTGAAATACCAGGTATAACATGCACAAAGCCAAGAAAACCATCATTGCCAGATACTGAGTTTCTATTGCACTGTCCTTTGAACACACCAGCAGGAATAAACTGTTGGGTGCAGACACCAGACAGTGTGAAACCCATGTTAAATAGAAAAAATATCCTCCAGTTCGTTACACTACCTGCCCTAGTTAATTTCCTTATATCGTTCACCTGGCTGCTTGAGTATCTCACCCTTGGCTTATGTAGTGTTTAAATTGTGTCACTTCAGCAAATCTCTTGAGAGACTAAATGGGACCAGGGTACCAGTGGTGCTGAATTCATTCTGGTCTTGTTTCCACAGGCTGTTTACAAGGCTGATTTGGAGTGGTTACGTGGAATTGGGTGGATGCCAAATGATTCTGTTTCTGTCAATCATGCCAAACACGCTGCAGATATCTTCAGTGAGGTATTCCAAGATTGTACTGTGTCCTGTCATTCAGTGCATTTTCAAAGGGAATGAAGAAAAGTACATGAGCCAAAGTGCAGTCATCTCATACCAGCAATTTTAACTATTTTTAAATGCTGAAATGTAAGCTATATATATTTTCCAAAATAATCCTGTACTGTTCCCATCACGTTATAAGACCACATCCCTAATATAATAGTATTCAGTACACTCTCATTGATACTTAGAATTGTAAAAATTGAAAATTTCTTTTGTCAGTTACAGCAATATAGTATTTTGTCGAGTTGAAAAAAATGAACATATGATACACATAAAGAGATGACTTTGGGAAGTAATCATGCTTGCTTGCTACTTTAAAATCTCTGGGAGGTATAAGAAACCAGCCCATTTGTTTAAAAAATAAAATTTGGAGAAGAAAAGACATTTATTTAAAGCATTCAACACCTCTAATTGAGAAGGACCCTAATATTTAGTATATCTCAGTCACCAAGACCAAAGACTACAACTGTCTAAAAGATCTTTTGTTCCTCATAGAAAAAATATCGCACAAAAATAGAAACTCTCAACTTTACTCCTGTGGATGATAGAGTCGATTATGTGACAGCGAAGCAAAGTGGTGAGATCCTTGATGATGTAAGTAACAACAAAATTACACAATCATGCCAGGTGTGGTGATGCAAGCCTGTAACCCCAGAATTGGAGAAGTTGAGGTGGCAGGGTCTCCATATGTTCAAGGCCAGCCTGGGCTATATAGTAAGTTCACAGCCAGCCTGAGCTGTATAACAAGATCCTGTCTTAAAAAAAAAAATAGGTGCAAAGTCCCTATGATGAATGTGATCATTATATGTATCTAAAATGTACCAGTAAACTTAATTTTTAAAATAATAAATAATAAAATAAAAATTATGCTATCGTGTAGTTTTAATTAAAATTTTCTACCTCCTTGCACTTCAGCATGCCATACATTGTCCAAGATACAAATTTTAATCATCAGAATTTTTAATGCCAGCAATTCCCTGGCAATATGTTGTTCTTAATGTCAAATAACCTATCCCATTGTCCCCCTACTTTTAGATTAAATATCGGAAAGATTGGAATGCCACCAAGTCAAAATACACCCTCACAGACACCCCCCTACTGCACACTGCCCAAGAGGCTGCCCGGATACTGGACCAGGTAGGGTTTTTACTTGGATGCCTGGTACTTCTGGTGAGGACAGAGAACCCTAATGGAGCCAAAGGAAATTTATACACCTAACTCTTCATTTAACTTCTATTGTGCTCTCTTTCTCTTAGTATCTCTACAAGGAAGGCTGGGAGAAACAAAAAGCTACAGGTTATATTTTGCCTCCAGATGCTGTGCCATTTGTTCACGCCCATCACTCCAGCGATGTTCAAAGTGAGGTAATTTATCCGGATGTGTGTGCACTTTGGAAAAGCTGGATGTTGTCTGTAAGGGTGCCCCATGTGCCCAGGGTGTGCGTGACACAGTACAGATGTTCTACTTCAGCCTGGCAGATATGGCGGAGCTTGCTCAGGGCTGCAGTAGTGGCTCCTTTTTTGGTGTTTTCCCACGGGTTTTGGGCCAACTTCTTTTCCTTCTTTCTTCAAAAGCTATTGTTTGAGTTCCTTACTTTTTCTTACATCCTCTGCCTTCTCTAAAATCTCTAGGCCCCCAGATAAAGATACTTCCAGAGATATAGAACAAGTATATGGTTTTTGAAAAATAATTATTTTTCATATTTATTATTTCAATGCTTTTACAATCCTGGGTTGGGGGTGTCACACAGAAAGCTGGTGGGGGGCTGAGTGCCGGAGGTACCTGAGCAGATGGTCTTGCCCCTTTTTCCCTGTGTGCTTGTCAGAGCTGATGTACTCTGAACTCTTCTTCCCACCAGCTGAAGTACAAAGCTGAACATGTAAAGCAGAAAGGTCACTATGTTGGTGTCCCAACAATGAGAGATGATCCTAAACTGGTTTGGTTTGAGCATGCAGGCCAGATACAGAATGAGAGACTCTACAAACAGGACTATCACAAAACAAAGGCCAAAATCAACATACCTTCAGACATGGTGTCAGTCTTGGCCGCCAAGCAGGGGCAGAGCCTTGTCAGTGATATTGATTACCGCAATTACCTGCACCAGTGGACATGTCATCCCGACCAAAATGATGTAATTCAGGCAAGAAAGGCCTATGACCTACAGAGTGATGTAAGTGGTTTTTGTTTCTTCATTATCTAGAAATGTACAATACACT
This sequence comes from Heterocephalus glaber, assembly GCF_000247695.1. The sequence goes on from NW_004624866.1 coordinate 5,530,419, forward strand.
TAGGAATGAAAGCAGTATTCCAGAACTACCAGTCTTTGAAACTTTGGACTATAAAGACTTACTTTGTTCCCAGAAGGGAATCAAGACTTGCTATGAAGTAGAGGAGGATAAGGAACAGTGATTGATTGATAGCCTTCCTACAGACTGCATTTCTGAAGAGGTTTCAAAGTCAAATATTTTTAAAATCTACTTTTATGCCATTTCTGCTATCAGCAACTCCTTACATTCACGTGAATAATTTTCAGCTAATATAAACTAATAATTGGCTTTGGTGAGAATTAAGCCTGAATTGGGGTTTTGACAATATTAGGTCATAGCACTGAACAAGGAGCTAGGACTGCCTCATTCTGCTTTGCTGAGCATCATATTCCTCAAGGTGCAAGATCTCTACCTGCATTGACCTCTGTAGGGAGAAGCAGAAATGTGATGTATGGACTCACTGCTCAGGTACACAGAGTTAGAATAGATGCTGAACTTGAACGTCCCACCTCACTCACTGCTGCAGCAGAGTGGCTCTTGTGAAACTTCAGTCAGAATAGCAGCCACTCCTCATTTCATTTGGGGTGGACTGGAAGAATCTAAGAGCTGCAGGTAGGCAGGGAAGAGAAAAGACAAAGATGGAGACAGATTTGGCCAGTGTAGTTGAGACACGGCCCCCCTTCACTGCAACTACGTTGGCATTGACTTGTGTGATTTCCTTAATTTAGTCTCAATATCACACAGGCTTTTACATAGCTAAATGAACCAAGTCCTTCTAAAACTGCAGCCTCCTTGGTAAACCATTTCTTACAGGCGAAAGTGATGGCCCCTCCCCTTAATTCCAGTAGCACTTGTGTGGCCTCACTGTCATAGTGCTTAACCTTATACCGATCCCTTAAAGTACTGAGAACAGTGCCTCGTGCACTCACAAGCTCCTCAAGAAAACATGGACCAGGTAAAGTCACAATTGAAAGAATGAGACAACAGCCACTAAAGAGAAATCTTTAAAAACCTTCTAAAAAGGGCCGAGGATTTAGCTCAGTGTTTCTGCTGCCTGCCTCGCAAGCGCAAGCTCCCGAGTTCGATCCCCAGTACCCAGAAAAAAAAACCAAACAACTATTTGGAATCTGCTATCTGTAATCCTGAAGTCTAAGACACTAACTCTTCATCATATCTCTGTCCTATTTTCAGAACATCTACAAAGCTGACCTGGAGTGGCTCCGAGGCATTGGTTGGATCCCCTTGGACTCTGTGGACCACGTGAGGGTCACTAAGAACCAGGAAATGGTGAATCAGGTGTGCAAATTCTGTTCCCTTTGTAATCTAACACCTACCCTCCTTACCTGCCATACGGGGCTCAGTACCCTGTGGGGATAGACCTATCTTAATTGTCTCTATTTCTTTGCAGATAAAATATAAGAAAGATGCTCTTGACAACTATCCCAATTTTACAAGTGTGGTGGATCCTCCAGAGATTGTTTTGGCCAAGACTAATGCAGTCAATCAAAGTGATGTAAGTTTGTTCTGTATATGCAGAAATACATAGACTGAGAATTGATTGTCTGTCATTGAATGGATTAGCTCATCTCTAAATAACTGCTTGTAAGAAATTGGGATGGGGTAAATTATAAGATAACCTTGGGGGAGATGTCTTAAAAGACACTAGTAGCTGGTATACTGTGTGTGCTTTTGGATATCTATATTCTTATCTAAAATATCCTATTATAATAAACTGAAATTCAACCAGTTGGTTAGTTTTAATCTCTAAATGTAGACTGATTATTATGTTGTTAGGTAGATTGTATAAAAATTTAAATCTATATTTATAATAATCAAAATTTTAAAAATAATCAAAATGTTCTATTGTTTTCTCTTCTTAGGTAAAATATAAAGAAACATTCAATAAAGCCAAGGGAAAATATACATTTTCTCCAGATACACCATATATTTCCCATTCCAAGGACATGGGAAAACTCTACAGTACTGTGAGTCTTATTTTATATAGTAATATCTCAGTTCCTAATTTTAGCCCTTACTATTATTAATCTTCTTGGGTGATTCTATGAACAGCTGAACAAAGAACAACAGAGCAATCGATTGTCTTAATTGCATTTTTTCTTGTCTGCTAGAACTAGCATATCATTCAAAGTGAGGAATATGTATTCAGCTGGATTTTTTGAGCTCCTGTGATGTGCCAGGAACTGCAGTGGTCACTGAGGGGCTAAAGCTAAATGAGATGAATTCTTCAGGAGCTCATACAAGTGACAGGAACAGACACAAGTAAACAGATGATAATGTAACAAATGCTATTAAAGCTCTAGGAGCACAGAGAATTGGGAGCAACTACCAAAAGAGAAAAAGAAGGAAAGGCTTGTTTTTCCTCAGCAGTCATGTATGCACGTCTCCAGCCCACAAATTGAATACTTGCTCTCTAAAATTTAATTCAGCTAATTTAAAGGACTGTGGAGATGCATAACCAGTGGAAAGCAATTTTGGGGATTCCCTGTATACAAATCTCTCATCACTTTTACTAGAACTGTAAATACAGTTCACTCTGTTATAAAATGCCTCAGAGTCTGTAGATTCAATTTGCAGTAAACCAAATGACTGCCTTGTTCTAGCTAGGCACACTAATGGCTACAAATAAAGATTTTTAAGCCTTCCCTTGAACATAAATGTTTTAGTTTAACTTTGCCAATGGTTTTAGTAATATCTGAAAGTACTAGTTAAATAAAAACTTTGTTAAACTTTGTCCATAATTCTTTGTTCTAGATACTGTATAAAGGGGCCTGGGAGGGAACCAAGGCCTATGGCTATACCCTGGATGAGCGTTATATTCCCATTGTTGGAGCCAAGCACGCTGACCTGGTGAACAGTGAGGTCCGTATGACCTTTTCCTCTCTTAGGTTTGGGGGTCTTTTGGGGAGAGCAAAGGACTAGTTAGAAAACTCCAGGGATTCTCAATGTTGAATCTGCCTCACAGCTGAAATACAAAGAGACATATGAGAAGCAGAAGGGTCACTACCTGGCTGGAAAAGAAATCAGTGAGTTCCCTGGTGTGGTTCATTGTCTGGATTTCCAGCAGATGAGGAGTGCGGTAAGCCAATGCTCACTTCAACATAGATTTGTACAGCTTCAGTGTGCTCTGTGTTTGCCTTTTTTGAGCTGGACCTGTGGTTCAGAACTAGTTTGGTGGGCTGGGGATTCAGCTCAGTGGTTTCGCCGCCTGCCTTGCAAGCGCAAGGACTCGAGTTCGATCCCCGGTACAAAAAAAAAAGAACTAGTTGGGGGATGAAGTGGTCTTTTTTTCTTTCTTTCTTTCTTTTTTTTTTAGACAAGATCTCATTGTGTAGTTCAAGCTGGCAATGAACTCACTGTGTAGCCCAGGTAGCCCAGGCTACCCCTGAATTTGTGGAAATTCTCCTGCCTCAGCCTCCTGAGTGCTGGGATTACCATGGGCCACCATGCTAGGCTTGGAATGATTTATTCTTGAGATTTTTCCCCACCCTTACTTCGGGCCCTTCATGGCTAGAGGTTTCCTTGGTTCTGCTTCCCCCTCCAACACCAAATACATAGTGAGGGCTCTGAAATGAAAAAGGAGACAGTAACAAGGTCACTGTTGACCTTGCATTGTAGAAAGATAAGAAGCTTAAAAAGAAGGATATAATAAAAAATTTTAACAGTGTATTCTAGAGGTACTGATCTATATTGGAATTAAGACTCAAAAGAGATTCATCTGAATTGTTAAAGTTTTAATTCTTATCTAATTTTTGTTTTTTAAAAATGCCATTCTTTAGTTGAGCTACAGAAAACACTATGAGGACACAAAGGCAAATGTTCATATCCCCAACGATATGCTGAATCACGTGCTGGCTAAAAGGTGCCAGTACATCCTCAGTGACCTGGAATATCGACATTACTTCCACCAGTGGACATCTCTCCCAGAAGAACCCAAATTTTTTTATGCCCGAAATGCCCAGGAGATATTAAGTGATGTAAGTTGCCTTTCTGCACTTGACTTAGTTGCAGGTTTCACCTGGTCCTGCCTCAGGCCCCTGTGTTCCAGTTGTTCCTGTGTTTATGTACCCAGGAACTTTCAACTTTGAGCCTCTGGACACCTATGTTAAATTTTTAGTCTGTTCAGCACTAGGTGGGACTTAGGTATTGCTCCCCTCCCAGTTGGTTAGGCCAAGTGAGTACAGATCTTCTAGCTAGTGAGAGGCCCACACTGTGCTCTCTAAGCACTAAGCCCAACCAGGGACCAATAGGAAATTATTAAAAGGCTCAGAATTCTGTAAACTTAGAATACCTATCACTATTCATTTTTCTTTGTTCCTTACAGAATGTGTATAAAGATGACTTGAATTGGCTGAGAGGCATTGGTTGCTACGTTTGGGATACTCCCCAGATTCTCCATGCCAAGAAATCATATGACCTCCAGAGTCAGGTGAGTCAATTTTCCTAGAAAGACTGGCTCTCTCAGGTCATCAAAACCCATGGTAGTATCAGTGGGCTGCTGGGCCAGCTGTGTCCATGTTTGATTGAGAAGCTCTAACCAAGTAGCTTCTATAATGGTGTGTGATTTAAGGGAAGCCCCCTGGCCTTCTGGACCCAATTAAATCTGCTCCATCGCTGAATCTTCTCAGCATGAGTCTCTCCTATGGTTAAAGTCTCTCCTATTTATAACAGCAAGTTATGACATACTTTTTTGTTTTTGTACTTGGGATCGAACTCGGGACCTTGCGCTTGGTAGGCGGGCGGTGGAACAACTGAGCTAAATCCCCGGCCCTATAACAGCAAAGAGGGAGTAGGATGTCAAAGCAGTCTTGACCACAGATAGGTGTATTCTGAATGAAAAAATTAATCCTGGAACATCCCAGCATGTAGATGAACTTTGATAGATGGGTCTAATAGATTATCCAAATCAAGGGGCTGCTGTCAGGGATGGAGAAAGGGTGTGCAGAAGACATCAAAATGGAGAGGGTTATCTGGCAGAGATCCAGACCCCACTCCTGGTCCAGAAAAGCTATTCACTTTGGCGCGCCACACGAAGTCTTCAGGCTCACAGGATGGTAGCCTGTTGCTTAGGATGAAAACAGAAACCCATAAATAAGTAAAGGCACATCTAAATTGGCACAAATATTTAAAGCTGATGACAGACAGTACTTTATCACTTTTGGTGGCCTTTTTCTTCACAGATCCAATACACAGCAGCAGGTAAAGAAAATTTACAAAACTATAATCTGGTCACAGATACACCAGTTTATGTGACTGCTCTTCAAAGTGGCATGAATGCCAGCGAGGTATGTCTTCCTTGTCCTTCTCTTCCAGAGACAAGCCATTTCTTATCTTTAAATATTTTTCAGTAACAGAGGTGAATAAGCCATTTGTTTTTCTGTCTGTAGGTGAAATATAAAGAAAATTATCATCAGATCAAGGACAAATACACCACAGTACTAGAAACAGTGGATTATGACAGAACCAAGAATCTCAAGAGTCTTTATAGCAGTGTAAGTATTTTCCTCCTACACCTGAGCCACTTGTTGCCCTTCAGAGCCAATAAAAGAATAAATGAGAATGTGTACCTTGTCCCCAAAGATTTTTCTAGTTTTCTCATGGGTCCTCAGATTGCTACTTTCTCTCATAAAATTCTTATATGTACAATTAAATAAAGCTCAAATTGGCAAGGATTGTCTGAGAAGGACAGAATTCAAGAAAATCTGCTACTCTGGAGCTAACCAGAATGCACTGTTCCAGATTCACATGGCTTTTCTTTTTAATCCTTCCAGAATCTGTACAAGGAGGCCTGGGATAAAGTGAAAGCCACCAGCTACGTTCTGCCGACCAGCACCTTGTCCCTGACACATGCCAAGAACCAGAAGCATCTGGCCAGCCGTGTAAGTCAGGTTCAAACCCAACAGCCTCCCCTCTTTTCCCCTCCCCTGCTCTCACTGCAGGGACTTCTCAGGCTTAGGCAAATGTTGTCCAGAGGATCCCTAGCACCTCCGTGGGAGTATCCAGCAAGGAATTCCAGATCCTTCGTCGCCACAGCCTGTGCACCTACTGTCTCGCTCAGGGATCTGCAGTCCAGGGAGAGTCACAAACACTGGCAAGAAGGATACAGATGTGACCTTGTAGGCTGCCTGTCTGTGGATGACGTGAATAAATAGTCTCTGTTTCAGCCAGAAGTGAGGAGAGGAAGAAGACATAATGTAGCATATCAAACAGGCTCTTTTCCATGGAATTACAAGGGCATGATAATTAGTTATTATACCATCTATAAATAAACAGAGCAGCCCAGAGGGAGAGACTTTTCATCTGGGAAGAGGGGTGTTTTAGATAAGATTACAAAACCTGGAGAAAGGACTTTAGTCATTTTTTTTAATGTTATAAAGGTAGGACTCTTGGCAAATTGTTTATGGAACAAGGTAGGATGTACAGAAAACAATCTTTTAAAAAAAATTTTAAGAAAAAGAATTCTTTGAATACTGTCGTCTTGTTAGTTGAGGAATAGTTTAGATATAACAAGCTGGATTTTTGTGTTCCAGAAAATTATGGTGGAAATTTTGGTGAGTCTCTAGTCATTACAGGGCTTTGCTGAAATTCTAATTGAACTCCTCCTTCTCCTCTTTTTCACTAAGCTATGGGTCTTGGTTCTGTAATTACCAAGTACTAGGAGACTGGATCTTTGTCTCTGCCTTATCATCTCATTCATGCATTAATAGGCAACATGACTTAAGAATAAAAGTTTTCCTGAAGAAGTTGATTGCTCTGTGTTTCTTGAAAACCTTGTGGAAACTGAAATTTAAAGACTGTGTCTTTTAAGCATTGGGATTTTCAGTTATTTAAAACAAAGAGATTGCTGAACACAGTTTAATTTTTCACTTGTAGTAAGAAAAATAAAGCCATTATCAAAAAACAAATTATTTTAAAACTGTAGTTTTAAGGCCCTATGTTCGATCCATAGCTCTGCAAAATACAAAAAATAAAGAAAAATCACATAATCTTAAAAATAAATTGATTGTAATTGTAGCAAAAGTACTGGTATGCATATAAGCATTTAAAAATAAAAACTAGACTTGTGCTGTACAGTTTGAGTGCTTTCAGATATGGCCTGACTGAAGCCTCACAATGGCCCTGTGCTGGGTGCTAGCACTGTGTCTCTATACAGATGAGGACATGAGCTCAGGGAAGTAGCATCCCCAGATCATCTGGACCTTGGAGTTAGGTCCTTCCCATTAAGTCTCATGCTCTTTTAACAAAATAAATCCATTACTCTCCATTACTATGTTTTAACTTTTCTACTTTTTTTATATAGGTCAAGTACCGAGAAGAATATGAAAAGTTCAAAGCTCTTTACACTTTACCAAGAAGTGTTGAAGATGATCCAAACACAGCGCGGTGCCTTCGAGTGGGCAAGTTTAACATCGATGTAAGTGACCCCAAAGGGCTGACTTCAAATTTGCTCAAGAAAGATAGTCACGTATTATCAATCAGAACAATTTCCATTAAATCAGGCAAGTGGCCCTGATTGTGCACATGTAAAGAAGAAAGAAGCTAAGCCCCTTTCTCTCTCCTCCCCCCTCCTGGTATTAATCTGTAGAAAATATCAGAGAATTTCAGCCCACCTTGCCTCAAAAGCTAGTTGTAAGCTGGTTCCCTGACTTTTCTAGAATGGGAAGAAGGCATGTATTCCTTGATGGCTTGGCACAATTTTCCTGTATAGCTGGCATGTAACTTTCACTTCACAGCGCCTGTACAGATCAGTTTATGAAAAGAACAAGATGAAAATCCACACTGTGCCTGACATGGTAGAGATGATTACTGCCAAGGATACACAGAAGAAAGTCAGTGAGGTTGATTACCGCCTGCACCTACATGAATGGATTTGCCACCCTGACTTGCAAGTCAACAGTCACGTCAGGAAAGTCACGGATCAGATCAGCGATGTAAGCCCATTCGTTGCTTAGGAAGGTCCCCAGCCCTTGCGCACCCCACTCACCCACCCTAGGAAGAAACCACCTCACCTACGTGTTCACCTCTGCCTTCTTTCACTCTGGCTTTCCTCTCTGTCCATGAGTCTGACATATTGTGGAGCTGTCCCTGGAAGTAGGGCTCTATGTGCCCTGTGTTTCTGTGGGATCCTCAGTTCTCCTCACACAATACCTTTTGCTTCTTATTCCCTAAAGTCATCTGGGTTCAGGCTGTGCCTGTGCTTTTTAGGGTTGACATTATGTCAGATTTTCTTTCTGACCCCTTGCACTTATTGAAACCTTCTAGATTGTGTACAAGGATGATCTCACCTGGCTGAAAGGCATTGGTTGCTATGTCTGGGATACTCCTGAAATTCTCCATGCCAAACATGCTTATGATCTACGCGATGATGTGAGTTTCCTTATTTGTTTGTCTGGTATATTTCCTTGTCTATGTATTCAAGAGTCAAGGAGTGAATATGTAAAATAGGAATATTGCCACATACCAGCTGTGGTTTAAGTCATGTTGTGGATAGTTGAGCTGGATAAAGGTGCTAGGAACAGAGTAGCCATTTCTTGACAATACCCCGGATGTTCCTACTAAACAATGTGGTCCATCTGGGCCGTTTGCCTGTGGTGGAAAAGGGATTTTTGGCTCTTCTCTCCACTTTTTGAAGTAGTTTGGATATATTAGTGAGCACATAACTTTCATTATAAGAAAATTGCAGGGCTAGGGATGTAGCTCACAGGTAGAGTGTTTGTCTAGTGTGTATGAGGCCCTGAGTTTAATACCCAGAACCATCGCAAAAAAAAGAAAGAAGGAAACAAATTCTCATCTGCTAGGAGTTTATGGACTATACATAAGATCTATTTGATCTACTTATAAAGAGCAAAAATGCCAGTCAAATTGGTATTGCAATAAAAATTTCAGCAAGAAAGTTTGAACTTTCCTAAAATAGCAGCTGTTAAACCTCCCAGAAAACTCTAGAAGCCCCAAATGACTATAAGCATTGATTACACTGTTATAAAATTCAAATCTATCCTTGTCTGTTGAAAAAGTGCTGACAGGGCCAGGGATTTAGCTCAGTGGTTTCACCACCTGCTGTGCAAGCACAAAGACCCAAGTTTGATCCCCAGTACCAAAAAAAAAAAAGAAAGAAAGAAAGAAAGAAAAAGAAAAAGTGCTGACTAATGTAAATCTCATAAGTTAAAAGCTACCACGACCTCTGTGAAAATCAGCCCTCTCTAGTATTTAATAAATGATCCAACACAGGCTTGTTTAATTCTTCTTTGCAGATCAAGTACAAAGCTCATGTGATGAAAACAAGGAATGACTACAAGTTGGTCACTGACACACCACTCTACGTTCAGGCTGTCCAAAGTGGGAAACAGCTAAGTGATGTATGCGCTCCCTCGGGAAGTTACCATGGACAGTAACAAATACTGATTCACCACTCAATCAAAGACTAGCCTGTGCCAGCCTTCTTTAACTGGGAAACTAGATTCTATGTCCTAGAAAGTATTTAAATGCTGCCTCCTGAAACCAAAAGCATCAAGTAGTTAGTTCCCTGGGAATGGAGTTAAGTGAGCTGAGTCTATGGAATACTTTGTTTTACAGCTTCCAATGTTGCTTTTTGTATGCTTTTGTTACGAGCAACATTTTATCCTTTCCTGTCTAGGCCTTCTAATAAGTAGGGGCAACTATGGTAGAATGGAAACAAACAGGTCTGATAAAGGTATGGATTGGAGTCCTGCCTCTCTCACACATGATTTAAGGCTTGTGAAAAGCATGTGATCCTTCTCAGCCCCAGCATCTTCATACCTAAAAAGGGAAGGTACACGTAAAGACCACTGTAATGGCTGACTCAGTAAATAAAAAGCTGTTCTTTTAAAGTAAATTCACAGGTTAATAGGGCTATATTAGATCCCACCAGTGGGTTGAAGGTTGAGATTTGTTATTTTGGAACTTCTAGTGGTGCAATGCCAGGGTTCCTGTGCTTTCCACCTGAGCTGTCTCTCCCACATCTCAGTGTGGTGTCCACAGCCTGGCTCTGATCTTTCTGGACGAGACAGAGTCACACATCAGAGCTCCCTAGACAAGAGGAAGAAGGCTTTCTTTCTTTGTTTGTTTTTTTAAGAGGGACTTGGGTTTGCATTTACTTTTCTTCTAACAATGCTGCCACAGTCAGAATCTACACACTCTCCTTCTGTCTGCCCCAGGCTGTTTACCACTACGACTATGTGCATAGTGTCAGAGGCAAAGTGGCACCGACTACCAAAACTGTGGATCTGGACCGAGCTATTCATGCATACAAGCTCCAAAGTGAGGTGAGCAGGGAGAACTAAAGAGCACCCAGCAGAAATCCAGGCCATTGGATCCTGTAGAAGCAACTTCAACTTGGACATCCTCTCGGCCTGACCTTGGTGAAATATAAATGCTGTTCCATTCAATGAGTTGGAAAAACAAAAACAGAGCAGAGCTTGATCCCTCTTCCCTAGCAAAATTCTCATGCTGATCAAACAAACAAATAAAAAAATAGGCAAATGGCTTTTTTAAAAAGCAATATTTACAAAACTCAAAGAAGAGGGCCAGTATGCTACCTCTGCTTTCAAAAAGCTTAAAAATCAATATGACAAAGATAAGGAATTTAATTATAGAGGAAATTATCAGTAAGAGACAAAGGTAGAAATGGCCGTTGGAATTCAGAAGAGAAAGAATTTGAGCCCCACCCATGTTTAATCTACCTGCTCTGTGCTGCCTAGGGGCATGCCTTCGTCTCATTTTTACTTGTACTTCCCATATTAAATATTATAAGTAATTTGATTTTTAATTTTAAACACTATTATTAATCCTGTAGCTCCCCTAGAGCCAGAGTATTTAAGGTCACAGACAGAAACACACACCCCCACTCCTTCTGCCATGAGTATGTGCTTCTTGACCTCTTCATAGCCTGATGTCAAGCAAGATGCAGTGATTATAGGGATGCCTGTTTCAGGGGTGGCAGTGCTTTGAATATCACCTGAAAGTAGGGCTAGGATAGATGGCATTTGGCAGTCTGTCTTCTTTGCATTCCCAATTCTTGCTAGAGGATCCACAATCAACTGAGTACCTGTTTAGAAGCATAGAATTACTTTCTAAAAGCTATTTCACTCATTGTTCTCTTTTTCCAAAACAATAGGCTATCAGTCATCTGACTCATTTCCTGATTGGGGGCGGGGGGGGGGGACTGATTTAAATTCTTCTTGAAGTCAGTTCAGAGCATAAGAACGTTAAGTCTGATCAAAACTCTAACATGAGCTGAGTATGATTTAACTGGGACTAGTGATTTGATGCCCAGTGTCATTTAACTTCTTCTTGTTCATTCTGGCAGAATCTGTACAAAACCGGGCTGCGCTTCCTGCCCACTGGGTATAGGCTTCCAGTTGATACACCTCACTTCAAACACACCAGGGACACCCGATACATGAGTAGCTATGTGAGTATTCTCTTTCTTGTTCAGTTGGGGTCAGAAGTTGGGGTGGGGGAACTTATAGTAACTGACAGCTTAGTCTCATCCTCAAATCATATCCTAAGGGTCAATATTGAATAATGATAGCATAGCGGGAGGAAAGGAAGCATATTTTCTGGGGATGCTGTGGAAATGCTGCTTCTACAGTTCTACAGTGCCTGGACAACTCATTAGATAGGATAGTATGTTCTTAGGAGCCTTGGCTCAGGGACCTCAGCTATCACACTGCCTCAACTTCTGGTGGACTTCACACAGAAGCGTCCTGAACCATCCCAAGCTATTTACTGGAAATGCAACCATGCATGCACACTAGTGATGCATGCAGAAGATATTATAGCACTGTGTGTCCCTAAAGGACTTCTTGCCTGGCTGCTGGACCTGATACTTACCTCACTGCTTATCTTCTGTGCCCTGTTCAGAGGAAAGTAGAGGAGTAAATAGGCTCTCACTAGTTCTGACTTTCCCAGTGTTGGTTCTGATACTACCCTTCCTCGTTTTTCAAAATACCACCCTGGGACTTGATGCATTTGCTCCATGGGCAAGGCCTGGAGGAATCCTGGCCATGCCATTGACTCCGGCTGCAGATTGCACTCATAACCCTTCCACTGGCTGGAGACCAAGATCTCCTTTCTATGTTAGTCTTCAGAGTCTTTGGAGCCATCTCTGTGGCTCACAAAGGGTCCAATAGCATGTGGTCCAGTAATGTATGTTAGATTTAACATATTATTTTAAAAATTAGTCTTTAAAATATTTTCTTATTCCTAATTTCCTAGCCACATTGAGGATAAAAATATAGTTTTTGTTTTGTTTTGCATTTTGCATATTTTCATACAGGTTTTACCTAGCTAGGTTGAATTGTATTCTTTTCTGGACCTGGCTTTATCATTCAGTAAATAATTTTCAGCCAGGGATTTAGCTCAGTGGTTTCGCTGCCTGCTGCACAAGTGCAAGGACCCGAGTTCGAGCCCCAGTTCCAAATAAATAAATAAATTTCAAGATTTGGAATAATATTAAAATTTTGTCAATGACTCTTTAATATTTGGAGAGCAATTTTCAAATAAAGGTGGTATCTTTGATTGAGAAATGTAATTTTGGTCTTTGTATACTTGTCATAGATCTCATTCTGACTCTGCTTTTGCAGTTTAAGTATAAAGAAGTCTATGAACACATAAAGGCAAATGGGTATACACTGGGACCCAAGGATGTTCCATTTGTCCATGTCCGGAGAGTCAACAATGTTACTAGTGAGGTAGGTTAACATTGATTTTCTGGGGGAAAAATAATTCAGTTTCAAAGACCATGACTTTGTTTGAAATGCATTAAAAAGAATTTATTTTATTTCAGCTGTAAACTTATACATCAGCAAAGAGTAAGAAGGTCCCTTGTGTCCCTATTCTGATACAGGTGTCCCTTGGAAGTGGTTTTCTGAATTTGGTGTCATCTCAGACACTCAGTTTCATAGACTATAAACCAAAAATTCTCTAAAGAAATAATTCCTTTTTTTGATATTTGTATTAAAAAACTTTAACAAAGCTGCATTTTGTTCTGACTCAGAACCCTAGTTTTCTACATCAACTATTGGTTTGTACATCTGATCTTACTATGCAACCGCGTGACTGAATGTAGAAAACTGTGCTCAGAATTCTTTCCCTAAATGAAACAATTACAATTTTCTCTTTTTGTCTCAATCTTAATTATTTTCTGTATTCCTGATATTTACTCTCCTCCCTTTTCATGAAAAACATTTGACAGTTTATGTCAGCAGATGTCCTCATCATTCTACACTAAACACCAAAATGGTTTTTCCCTCAATGTAGAGACTGTATCGAGAATTGTACCATAAACTGAAAGACAAGATTCATACAACTCCTGACACGCCTGAAATCCGCCAAGTCAAGAAGACTCAAGAAGCTGTCAGTGAAGTGAGTATTTTCTTAGGAGAAGGGACAACCGTTTGGAGTCCCAACCATTAAGTCTCTAATGTGTGTGTTTCTGGGGGGTTTTTTCCTTCTCTTTCAGTTGATCTACAAATCAGACTTCTTCAAGATGCAGGGCCACATGATCTCACTGCCATACACACCCGAAGTGTTGCACTGCCGCTATGTGGGAGACATCACCAGTGATGTAAGCATCTCATGGAGCTCTTTCAGGAGGAGACTTACCAAAAGGCAGGCTTGCTGCATTTGAGACAACTAGTGGTCTTTGAATAGCCTTTTCCATTGAATGCTTCTAATGTAAGTATACAACTTGAAGAGGAAATACGGTAGCATGGAAACTGTAATCCACAGTTCTCCAGCTATGGAAAGAGCAGTAAGAGGACCACTGAGGAGATCTCAGGGTTGCCCTGTTCTCAGTCACTCAGCGACTACCATTCCACACTGAGGCACTGCCAGTTCCTTCCCAAGTTCCCGTGTCCCCATCATGTGTAGCATCTTCCTCCCTCCCGCTCATCCTACTCCCATCCCTTTAGCAATTTCCTGCGGGTTTTTAAAAATTCTCCTAAAAGACCAGTCCATTATTTCTGTGCTTCCCCCATCCATGTGATAAGAATAAAATAATAGCAGTATTCTCTCCTCAGCTCAGGATTAGAGACCTAACTGAAAAAACCTGTGATTTATATGAATGAATCAAACCAAGTGCCTAGGGTGGACACGTTGAACTAAGATGAAAGGTGTACAGTATCCTCCACCTGAAGGGGATACCTTCCAAGGCCTCCAGTGATCATCTGAAACCAAGAATAGTATCAAACCCTAATATACTATGTTTTCTCCTACACACACACAGACACAAAGGGTAAAACTAGGGTAAAACTTAATTTATAAACTAGGCACAGTAAGAAATTAGAAATAATAACTAATAATAAAATAGAACAATTAAAAATGTATTAGAAGTTACTTAAAACTTATGAATCACTTATTTCTGCAAATTACCATTAATTTTCAGACCATCATTGACAGTAGATAATTGAAAACCATAGGGAGCAAAACCATGGTTGGGCGGGGTATTGTACCTCAAAAAAGAATTGTTGCTACTCTCTCTTCTCGGTTGGTGACTTACATTTGCTCATGACCACTTATCTTTTGGGGTTTGTCCCGCAGATTAAATACAAAGAGGACTTGCAGATCTTGAAGGGACTTGGCTGCTTCCTGTATGACACTCCTGATATGGTCCGTTCCCGGCACCTGAAGAAGCTCTGGGTGGGTACACACTTTTATAGTACATCACCATCCCTGCACTGCTCCATGTACCCCACCACTAGCCTGCCAGGACTGGGCAGAGAGAATCTCAGTCTACAGCTACTTTTAAGGAGAAACTGTCCATCTTGGCCAGGACTTGGCCTACTTAAAATGATTTGTGCCTCCTATAACAGGTGATGAGCTGAGGTGATAGCAATTGGTTTTGTTTCTACCAAGCAAACTCGTATCCAAGTTACATGGCAGGGCTACTCACTTTGCACAGATTAGCTGTTTGAAAGACAAAATGACATGCAATTCCTTCAATGATAAATAAACTTATATTTCTGCTTTTTTTAAAAGTCTAATTACTTGTACACTGACAATGCAAGGAAGATGCGAGACAAATACAAAGTGGTGCTTGACACTCCAGAATACAGAAAAGTGCAAGAACTGAAGACCCATCTGAGTGAGGTAAGGATGCTTTGCTTGTCACTTTCAGTGAACCAAATTGATCAGAACAAATTGAGTCTTTCAAAAAGCTTCTTGGTAATTGTCTCTAATGATCAGTTTTCAGGCAACAACAGCAGGTAAGAGTCCCTTCTTCCATTAACTGCAGAATGGTCATAATGTGTGAGCAAGTTAGTTGACCTCAGTTTGGCTCAGTTAACTTATTTTGTCCCCTTTTGGTAAGATGAGGATATTGGTACTTGTTCTTCCTATGGCTAGGACTAATGAGAAGTTTTACATGATTTTATAGATTATAAAGTCCTTCTGTCTTACACTACTGTGGTCTCCAAATACAAGTTATTTCAAAAATTTCTCTAATTCTTGCTATCAAAAACCCTAATCATAGCAGTAACATTTGAAAAGTCTTCAGTGTCTCCCTGCTTTGCTGCTCACTCAAATAAATTCCAAACTGCTTAGTTTCATTTTCATCTACCCACTTGGCATTGAGCCTCCTGATTTATTGTAGTTGTGTACTGATGAAATCCTCTGACCTAGCCAGTAAGTTTCTTGGGGATTGAACCCCATTTTTTTATTAGTATGTGTTTCCAATAGATAGTGATTGCATTCATTATGGGGAGTTGGTACATGTTGATAACACACCTTAATTCTTTTTATTTCCCATTTCCCCTCCCTTGCCCCCACCATCTCTAGATGCTTTTCCCATTTGCAAAAGATCTATCTCCCCGATTCCTATATCCATCCTTTATTTTTCTCTTTAAATTATTTATACATTGAATTTCTCATATAAGAGAAACCATGGACATTTAAGTTTGCATGTCTGAGATATTTTACTTAACATTATGATCTCAAGATGCATCCATTTTCCTACAAATCACTCATTTGTCCTTTTCAGCAGAGTAGTCCTCCATTATGTATAAATACCACATATTTTATTATCCAATCATCTGTTGATGGACATATAGCCCTCTTCTAATATTTACCTATTATGAATTATGCTGCAATATACATGGGTGAGCATGTATCACTGTGATATGATGTCTTTAACTCTTGGAAAGATACTTAAAAGAGGAATAGTTAGATAGAATGGAATTTCTATTTTTAGCTTTTTGAGGACTCTACATACTGATTTCCATAATGTTTGTACTAGTTCACATTCCCACGAGCAATGTAGAAGGGTTCCTTTTTCCTAACAGTCTCATCAGCATTTGTTATTATTTGATTTCTTGATGATGGTCATTCTTTCTGGAGTAAGTAGAATCTTAGTGTGGTTCTAATTTGCATTTCTTTAATGACCAGAGATATGTACATTTATTGGCCATTTGTACTGAGAAGTATGTATTCATTTCAATTGCTTAAGTGCGTCTTTTATTTTGGGGGTGGACCCTGTCTTATTGACAAATGTGTCTCAACAGGGTCTGAGCCATAGCAGGTGTTCATGTTTGCCAATGACTAAACGTGCTTTGCAGAGGTAAGAGCATAGCACAGATGTCAGTGGTTGCTCTTCCATGGCACTGACCACTCTCATTCTACTGTCAGTCTATATTGTGGCTTCATTCATGAGACTTTGTCAAGCTGAGCCAAGCACTAGCTGTGGATCACTTCCTCATTCTTAATAGCGCTGATGGCTGCTGATTGGGAATCTTATGCTCTTACAAATGCTGCCCTTGGTGGAGGGGATATGTATCTTCTAAACTCTCTTAGTGAGCCAGGGTCAGAGGATGAGTAACACTTCAGCAGTTACAAATGCTACTTGGGCTGATTTGCTTTCCTAAAAGTTTTTGAGTATTGTTTCAACTGGTGCTCACACTCAGACAGAAATGCTTAGGTTCTTTTTATCCTGGTAAAGTTGTACTTCTCTACTCTGGCTGAGTTGGAAGATCATCTATGGGATATTTTAAAACTACCCTTGAGTAGACTCCAACCCCTGATTCTACACCACACCAATTTTCTGTGCCTCGGGATCTGTATATGTTGAGATGCTCCATAGGTGATCCTCATTTTCCACCAGTGTTGAAAACTACTGCACCCATTTCTCCTGCAGCTACCAATTAATCTTTAAAAATTATTGGTAACTTAAAATGTTTCAGAGTAAAAGTATCCTTAAAATACTTTTTCTTCTCTTGGCAGTCTGGGTTCAGAGTTATCTAAAGCTTTAGTTTCTCTTCCCAGTTCCTATTGGAATTTTGTGTATATCATACATCAGACTTGAGGAAGTAAAAAGGATCTTTTTCAGTAACACAGTTTTTACCAAAATTATCCATAAATATGACTATTCCCCAAGTTGGGAAGGTCTAGGGTAGAGCATGCAAATATGTTTTTAATAAAGACCTTGGGAGGTCTTACTGTCAGGAAAGTTTGAAAACACTGACTTGGAAAAAAGTTTGATGGCCAAAGAACATTCAAGTTATTTACCCCTCAGTTGTCTTTACTATATTTGTAGTACTAGGAATTGGGCTTTTATCTCAAGACACATGAGGAATACATACCTAAGTACAGGGGAAATATAATACAAAAAGTATTATAAAAAATGGCTTGGGATAACTGGGTATTAATCCCAGATTTATTTCCAATTAGCTGTATGACATATATAATTCACAACTTCAGCATTTCCTAGGCTAGATCATGATTTGGGCTCCATTTAACCATAATATTCTGAGAGTTGATTCAGTTTAGTAAAAGTTTAGCCTGGACACCAGGGTGTAGCTTAGTACAGAGTATGAGCTCCGCAGGCACAAAGCCCTGAATTCAATCCCCAGCATGAAATGGGGGTGAGGATTATCCTGAAAGAAACATGAAATATTTAATTTATCTTAAAGAATAACACCAAAAATAGCTCCAAATACATGAGCTGAATTTTGTTTTAACTTTTAGTTGTATATGATTTAGATTGTAATAAATCAACATGCACATATGTATGTGTATATATATATATTTTATCTATTTAGCTGGCAATTAAAGTTTTTATATCTATTTGTTTTCTAGTTTGCCTTGTTATATTAAATCCCTTCAGCACTTATTAGAAGGCTACTATTTCTCAAGCCCTTTGTCTAGGCAATAAGTGATGAAAAGATCATACAGCTTAGCTGCTGCATTCCATGGACCCCTCCTCTGGGAGAAGAAATAGATAGCAGTGTGATAAATCATATTTTGCTTGATTAATCAAGACAGCATGTACTGTAGGAGATTTGCAGGCAGCTATAAAGGAGAAGAGCATTCTAGGCAGAAAAGATAGCATATGAAAATGGCTATGTGAGTTCTCATAACTGGGAATCTTTTCAGGTAGCACATGAAGAGGTGAAAGGATGTTGGGGAATGAGTCTAGAAACATGAATTGGGGTGGGTTATAAAGACTCAAAGGCATTGTGCTGGTGATCTTTATGAAGATCATTGAATGACTATTTTCAAAAGGCTAGACCTGCGTGTTAAGGTGTGTCTCTCAGACTTGTGAAAGATGGGTGAGCCATGTTCAGAGTCCAACAGAGGCACTGGGAAGATGGCACAGGACGCTCTTAAGGACATGGACTGAAGGTTGAAGGGGGCAGTCGTGGTGGAAAAGGAGTAGAAGGACCAAATTTCAGGACTCTCACAAAGTTAGAGCCCAGGGTACATGACCATTCTGATGTGAGAATGAGGGAGAAGGAGTCCAAGAAGACTCCCTGAGATTCTATCTGGGTGACTAGGAGATCAAAGATTCATTAGCAAAACAGAGGAAACAGAAGAAGCCAGATTTGTATTGGAGATGAAGGTGATATAAAGAGTTTTACATTGAACATATAAAATTACTTGTATTTAGAAAGTTGTTGAAAATTTGAGTCCTGAGTTCATGAGGGATCCTGAATATACAGATTTGGAAGTCATCAATCTCAAAGTGATGATGGAGGCTGTGGGTATACATGAGTCACCCAAGGAGAACATGTAGGGTAAAAGAGCCCAACCCTTAACTCCAACTCATCACTGAACTCGAGGTGGAAGCCAAGCTATGCCCTTGAGAAATTAATCAAAAAGAGGGAAAGAAGAAACACACACATGCCTTGGCTGAGGAAGTAAGGCAGGAAGTTATTGGCTTGAGGCTGGAAAATGCTTAATGAAGGGAGGAACTTGAGATTGATTGAGGATATAGGGAGAGGGCTGGAAAAATAGGAAAGTTTGAAGATATGAAGGAGAGGGAGGTAATTTTCAGTATAGAGTTCTAGAAGAAACACGTGAGAATGGACCAAGACTATGGTAGGACAACTGACTCCTGGATAGCTAGAGAATGTCTCTTAACACGAGGGAATGAAGGAAGGACGATTCAGGTGGTAAGTAGTAATACATGACTGGTTTATTAGGAAAAAACTGAGTCTATTGGAGTGTAAGGGCCCCTGCCTTTTCTATAAATTAGCAATAAAGGCATCTTGAGAGAACACACCATGTTTGTGAAGGAGAACTGATAGTGATGGCTTGTTTTGTGTCTAGCTGGTGTACAGAGCTGCAGGAAAGAAGCAGAAGTCCATCTTCACTTCAGTTCCTGATACTCCTGATCTTTTGAGAGCCAAGCGAGGGCAGAAGCTTCAGAGTCAGGTAACATCAGTTGTCAATGAAGACTCATAACCCTCCACACTGGGATCACTCCGGGGGCTGTGCATCTCCCACCTTTCTGACCAGTCCAGACTCTCACTGTAGGTTGTCCTCGCTGCAGCTTCATTAACTTTGCACTTCAAGAAGCAATTTCCTGCTGGGAGTCGTAGAACACACCTGTAATCCCAGCACTCTGAGAGGCTAAGGCAGGAGGATCATCACATGTTCAAGCCCAGCCTTGGCAACCTAGCAACTTAGTGAGACCCTGTCTCAAATAATACAGGGCTGGAGATGTAGCTCAATGTGAAGGTCCTGGGTTGTTCAACCCCCAGTACAAAAGCAGTTTTCTTTTGTTCCATCATAGTATAGTTATGTTTTACACAAGCTGGGGAAGCCATAAAATTTTTTCTACCTGTTGTACAACTTTGTCATTGAATGAGTGCTCTTTGGATTCCAAGTAGTGAAAATGATTGTTTGGTCATTCCTTGATATATCTATTATCCAGACACCAGTGAAACCGCAGTTTATACATTCAGGCAAAGAAAGGGAGAAATAGAATAAAGAATCTATCAGAATCTTCTCACTCTTCCACTGGCATTGTTTATCATGTAGCTCTAGATTGGACCATGAGAATACTAGATTATTGGAGCATGTCTATGTATCTTCAAATGTATGGCACAGAAACAAAGTAACAGAAATGCATATAACAAAAAAGCAAGCAAACAGTCAAACCAAAAAAAAAAAAGAACAATAAGCAAACACTGCTCTCCTGTTTAAAGGTTAGAAATGAATGAAGAGGACTAAATACTAGATGTTTCATCTTTATGACATCTCACCCTATTCTCTTATTATTCAGTATCTGTATATTGAACTTGCCACCAAAGAAAGGCCCCATCATCATGCTGGAAACCAGACCACAGCTCTAAAACATGCTAAAGATGTGAAGGACATGGTCAGTGAGGTAAGATGGGGGAGATTGGGCATTAAGGCACTCGGTTAAGGAAAAAAAACTTTGTTAGAACCTTCACCTGCTACCTGTGATCAGAGTTCATTACTATAAATTGTACTCAGCGACATCAAAAGAGAAGGGGAAGCTATTCCCTAAAAGAGTGTGGTGCATTTTGTTCCTCCTCTAGATCCGTGACTTGGTTGCACATTGGGAAGGGTAACAACACTTGACTTATGTTTGTCTCTCTTTTCTACTTTTGTTTTTTAGAAGAAGTATAAGATTCAATATGAAAAGATGAAGGATAAGTACACCCCTGTTCCAGATACACCAATCCTCATCAGAGCCAAGAGGGCGTACTGGAATGCCAGTGATGTAAGCATCCCTTCCTTCTTCCTCCTGTTATAGGGAGAACTAGGGTTGAAGTACCTATGAAATATAAAAAAAACTGTTCAGTCATACTCATAGTCCAAAGTCATAGCCCACAACATGGATCAGGAAAAAAACACAAACTCACTTAAACAGTCAAGCAAAGTAGCTAAGAATAGTATTAAGAAATGCTGGAAGCCTATATATCTCAACTCTCCTGGGCAAAAATATGACCCTCTCTTTCGTTTTTTAGTAGCATTTCCCAGGGATACTTGGCAATTAACTTATCCGTGAAATCATGGTTTTGGAGTTGAACAAATGTACATTCAAATCATGATGCTGTCATTTGCTTGTTCTATGACTCTAGATAATTTGCCTAATTTTTCTTTTCTTATATATCAAGTAAGGATGAGAATTGTGAAATTAAGACTGCACAAGAAAATGTATATAATATTCCTACCACTCTACCCTGCTTTTAATTGACACTCATGAAATGGTTCCTTTGAATGATTTGTGACATAATATTAGTTGGATTTAGAAAGGATTGATTTTTGTATCTTGTATCATGTGATCAAGGACAAGTCTGCCTATTTTTTTTCCTGGTACCAGGGTTCAAACTCAGGACCTTGTGCTTGCAAGGCAAGCGTGGCACTACTGAGCTAAATCCCCCATCCCATGTCTGCCTTTTAACAGTAATGAAGATATGAAATCATTCAACCTGTGGTAGATAGCCAGCTCTACTAGTTTTGTGAGTAGAGCTTCACTACATAATTCACTGTATTCATTGCCAGAACCAGAAACTCTAGTGGACTAGATATGTTGAGTCTTAACCCCAGCCACAAGCCCCAGCCAGCCCCATAAACCTCAAGTTTACAATATAGCCCTAAGATTTCAAGGAACCTTAAGGTGATGGCACTGATCTATATCAGTTTTTATTTGATGCTGTGGGAAGTCTACTAGTTGGAAAGACATAATGCCAGTTAGTGCTTAAGATGTAAGCTGAGAAAATTATATATTCTCAAAATTTGTCCCTTAGGACATCTTTAGTCGTCTGCTGACATCCTTTATCTTTATCGTTCAAGATTCTGTTGAACATTAATTTATACCAAACTTAACTTGCATCATACAGGGGAAGTTGCACAGTGAAATTGGTCCCAGGGGCTCATTATGGCCCATTGGACAGCTTTATCCTTGGGCTCCCTCAGCACCAATTCTGATAATCCCAATATTTAAGAAGTCCAGTGTAACAAGGATGGTATCTGGTGTTAAATTCAGTGTATAACCATCATTGTCATAATAATTTTATGAGATTATCTGTCTAAAAAAAGCTTTTTAGAAAAGGTAGTTTTCATTATGTGTTTACTCAGCTACTCAAAAGGAAAAAAACTTATTTGAGTTTGAAAACAGAGTGCTGAAAGAATCACCTATCTGTGTAGATGAGACGAACCTTCTGTACTACTCTGAGGTTAGAGTTAGGATCAAAGCTTTTTTCTCTGGAAATATCACAAAGATAAGGATTATAATAAAATCTCAGGATTGCTTAGTGGAGAAGTCATCTTGACATTAGGAGCTAAATCTCTTCCCTTTTCATGTACATTAATGGATATTGGACTCAATGTGGCTGTTTGTTTTTCTTCTTCTCCTTCCAAATGATGAGTTTATTTTACACTTCCATAAATTTAAGTAGTCTTAGATTTACAAAAAAGTGGCAGATAGTAGAAAGAATGCTTTTCTTGTTAACCAATTATACTAACATCATACATTTGTCACAACCAATAGAGCAATACTGATACATTATTCATATTAATCCATACTTTGGTTAGGTTTCATTAGTTGTCCTTGGTATCCTTTTTCTCTTCTAGGATCTGAAATTATCTTTAAAACTTTCCCTAAATCTAATCTAAAAACTAAAAGACTCGAAAGAGTTTAAGCTTAAAAGAACTCAGTTATTTAACTTGGTATTTTTCATAATCCATGTACTTTTTTTCTTTCCAGCTACGCTACAAAGAAACATTCCAAAAGACCAAAGGGAGATACCACACTGTGAAGGACGCTCTGGATATTGTTTACCATCGCAGAGTCACAGATGATATTAGTAAAGTATGTACCTAGATATTTCTCCTTGTATTGGCTCTGTAACCCACCATTTTTGGAGTGTGAGGTGGGAAGGATACTTGACATTGACCCCAGAGCCTTCTCTAGTCCTTTTTTAAACTAGAGATATAGAGATTAGTCTTTTTCTTTTCTTTCTTTCTTTGTTTTGTTTTTGTTTTTGTTTTTGTTTTTTTTTGACATAAGGTCTCATTCAGTCTCTAAGTTGCTTATGCTGGGCTCAAACTTGAGACCTTCCTGCCTCACTCTGCCTTCCAGAGTGCTGGGATTATAGACATGCACCATCATGCCTGGCAATAACTCACCACATTAAAAAGCAATTTCCCTCCTCTAAAACCCCAGAGGAAAGTAGATGTTTTTACATTAACTTTGGTGAGACTTTATGGCTATCTTTATTTTTTTTATCACAGGTGAAATACAAGGAGAAATACATGAGCCAGCTGGGAATCTGGATGTCTATTCCTGATCGCCCAGAACATTTCCACCACCGGGCAGTCACGGATGCAGTCAGTGATGTGAGAGTTCACATCTTCTGTTTTCACATAGAATTTCATATTCTTATATAAATTATGAAACCATCCATAAAACCTGATGAAGCATTTGCTCAGATTCTAGATCTTGTGTATGGATGTTTAAATTGTATAATTCAATTGCTAAATAAGTAAATTTCAATTTGAGAGAAGGAAAAATATGCTCACGTTTATAAACTGAATTTTTCTTCTGAACGTATGATATTACATACGTTCAGAAGAATGTGTATGATTCATGAAGAAATGCAGTACTGTCTATAAAACAAAGAGCCTATTTTTGATCCATTGGAGAGGTAATTTTGTAGAGCTAATAAGACATATAACAGTGCTCATCTAGAGAGAAATTTCACCTCTCTCTGTGAAAATATAGTAGCCAAGCTAATGATACACTCTCTGGAAGAATATGCCTGTTAAATTTGCATTGCTTTAACTAGTAGTAAAAATGAAAGTTTCTACATACTATAAACAATGTACCATAAAATAAGCAGAAATCAGTATTACTGGAAGCATGTTAAATAGTTTTAATACTTCATTATTCCCTATATCTCAGGAATCATGGCTTCTGTTTGTTCCACCTTTATAGATCCTAACCTATAGCTATTTGGAGGTGTTCTTAAAATACTTTGATGATGTTCTTCCAGGTAAAATATAAAGAAGATTTGACCTGGCTTAAAGGCATTGGTTGTTATGCCTATGATACCCCTGATTTCACCCTGGCTGAACAGAACAAGACTCTCTACAGCAAGGTACATCTTCTCAAGAATAGCTACATCTATTCAGCATCTACTTAGCATCTACTTGCACTCACAGAGAGGGTAGCACTGAGGAAAGAGCCCGTCTTTGTTACTTCTCTCATTGTTGAGACAAGACACCTGACACCCAAAAGTTAAAGGAGAAAAGGATTATTTTAGCTCAGTTTGTAGAGGTTTCAGTCCATAGTTGGCTGACTCCAAGACAAGGTGGCATGGCACAGGGGCATCACAGTCCATGGTAACAACAAGCCTCCCTTTCCCTGTTATCCCATCCAGGCTACAAGCCTTTTGGGTTGTACCACCCACCCCATCGTGGGCCTTCCCATTATCCACACCCAGAATTATGCTAAACCAGTCAGTGGACTGAGTTAATTATCACATCCTTAATCCATATTCATACATACTTAATCCTCATTTAATCCTTAATCCTCACCCTATGTCCAGCCACCTCCAAAAAGCCCCACCTATGAGCACATGAGGCTTTGGGAGAACATCTAGATACAAGCCATAACATAGCCTTTCATATTTCCATCCCTACCTTCACTTCTACACCCTATGACTGGAATATATACTGAACTATTCACTGTCTCTAGGAATTTCTTTAGTATTAACCTCATTGACTACAGTTTATTTGAATTTGATTTTGATGGAAAGTCATCTTGGTACAACTGTTCATGGCTATTACAGAATCCCCTCCATATTAATATATCTCTGGGTGATTTACCCCAACAGAGCTGATATCTATGGTAACAAATATAAAGCAGGGTTACTTTAATCCACAAACAATTTACAGCTTGAGAAAAATCAAGTTTTTATGGCCACATTTTCCCATTTGCAAATTAAAGCAGTTGAATTTCCTTCCGCTGAATTCTGAAATAGGAGTCACCAACTGTTTCTGATGAGTGCCAAATACTGGACATTTTAGATTTTTCTGGGTCACATTCATTCTAGTATATATTCTTCTTCTTTTTTTTTTCTTTGCAACCATTTAAAGTTGTAAAAACCATTGTTAACTCATGGGGTCTTTTCAAAATAGATGGCAGCTGGATAGGTCATAATGTACCCCTACTCTATAAGAGTATAACAATCTAATTAATTGTTAGAAAACTATATTTAAATTAATAAACTAAAAACATGAAAATGTTTTTAAAGTAAAATAATAACATATAGAAAGTAAAAAAGAATTTGATTTAGATTTTAGCTCCACATGGAAAACATATTTATTTGATATCCATTCAATGAAAGTTCTCTACAGTGTATTTTTGGGCTCATTTTCAAGACATCTAGCAAGGTCTACCTTTCACTGTTTTGGGAGATGGAGTAGAAGTTTAGTAGATACCTGTACTTGGTAGTAAGTGAATGAATTTCTATGAATAAATTATCAGGTTCATATAAGTAGCATGTCTCGTTCTTAAAATATGACATGCTATTAAGTAATCCTGTTCTTTTTCTCTAGTATAAATATAAAGAGGTATTTGAAAGGACCAAGTCAAATTTCAAGTATGTTGCTGACTGTCCAATCAATAGACATTTCAAGTATGCGACTCAATTGATGAATGAGGTATGTATGAACTAATTTAATTAGCCCTATTCAGTTCCTTTTAGAAGTTTACAGTTATTTGATTAAAAACTAATATATGCCATGTCAGCAAAGGTATCCTCAGTGTTCCTTCAAAGTAGATATTTGGAAAGACTGTATAATGTCACCATTGATAGTGTCTGTCAAAATCATGAATAAGAAGAAGTGAAGACCCAAAAACTCAAGGTTAAGCTAATATCCTTTATGAAGTCACCATATGACAGTGGTTCAAAGAGCTACCCCAAGGGCAGAGTTGTGACTCATGCATTCAAATATGTTGCCGTTGTAACTCCCCATGTGTTAGTGTATAGAAATATCCATCTACACCATGTTTTTCCTTTATATTCTGCCCAGTTTTTCCTGTAACCATCCTTGCAAAAATTTAAGTTAAATTTAATTCAAGATAGCTGAAATAAGCAAGATAAGAATTTACTTATGGTTTCCCAATGTTTGGATGCTTTTATAATTAAAATTATTTTTAACTTCCTATTTTCAGATTCACATGGAATTATATGAATTCAAAAATATTAAAAAATTACTTGCGCAAGCGCAAGGACCTGAGTTCAATCCCCGGTACAAAAAAAAAATTACTAAAAATTTAAAAAATTACTAAAATATATCTAACAGTGAAAATGTACTCAATGATATATGTATTTAAATGTATGACATTTTATTGTTTCTTTCTATTTTATTTTAAAATTTGATTTAGTTCATTTTCAGTAGATTTCCAAGCTGGACACTACAGAAGAAGTGCTGATGGTAGCCTTCTGGGAGGACAGTCTTGATATATTTTGTTTCTGTTTTTCTATTTAAGCAAAGGATTTGCAGGTCTTTTTAAAAATTAAATAATTTAACTAGTGTCCAGATATGTTAAAGACTGTACCAATTTTTCCATGAGTGTTTTAGCATAAGTTATGGCATTTGGATTCTCACATCCTTAGATGGTAAGCCTGTAGTTTATCAGTACTTTATTTTAAATACAATATAAGATGCCATGAAACCTAACATTGCTAATGGCATCACATGAAAAGATAGAAAATGAATAGGCACAAGTTATTCCAGTTTCAGCTTCGTAAATCTGATCTCTCCCAGGCTCCAGCCTTCTCCAAGTGATCTTCCTTCACTAGACTATCTTTGCCTCCTTGATTTTATTGTTCTGTCTGTTTAGGGAACCTGCTCCTAGAAATGACATGATTTTTGGCTCTCAGGAATATTTAACCTGGGACATTTCTGTGTAGTCTTGATTTTGTACTCTTGCTATAATTTGATATGATGTTTGAGCAGAAAAAATACAGAGCTGATTATGAGCAACGGAAAGATAAATACCACCTGGTAGTGGATGAGCCTAGACATCTGCTGGCTAAGACGGCAGGCGACCAGATCAGTCAGGTACTGTGATGGGTCTGGCCAGATGGCCCAGGCAGGACTGTGCTCCGGTTTCTCATGAGGTGTCGTCCCGTCCGCTGCAAGGATGTCATAGGTTCTGCCTATGATATTGGGCTGTACTGTCTCAGAATATCTGTCTAGCCACCCAAAGAGCCCGTGAGCTGTTTGAGTGAGCCGGTCCACACTGTGTCCTCACTTGTGCTGTGGTGAAGATGAAAGCCGGGTCTTCCAGAACTTTATTCTGTAGAACTTGTTTGTAAACAGCAACTACAAATTGCCTTGAGTTTAAAACAAAACTATGGAAGGAAAAAAAATGGAACTTCCTACTATATTTTTCTATTCTGATGATGGCTTCTTCTCTATATAGCAATTTGGGTTGTTACTTAAGCGAGACTAGCTGTATCTTCCCCCATTCACAAGAACTACTGACAGGCAACTGCAAATATTGCAGTCACCGTACCTGGCATTTCATACATTTGGTGTCTTCATCCACATAGCTATGTGAGTACACAAAGTGTGTGTGCCTACATCTCTTCACTCAGAGGTGATTGGGATATAGAGCCGTGTTCCCTTCTGTCTTCATAAGTCTCTTTTGTGCTTCACTGCTCTTTGCATGAACAGAGAAAATATAAATCTATTGCCAAGATGCTTCTGAAACAAGGATGTAATGAAATTCTGCGTCCAGATATGTTGACTGCTCTCTACAATACACACATGTGGAGCCAGGTAATGTCTGATGAGCTGTGAAGAAGGAGGCTTAGACCATAGGTGCATTCCCTTTTATGCTTCCATTGGGCTTCTCTCCCTGCTCCTGCCCACGTGAGATTCACATGGTAAAGGTGGATAAATATCCATTCCTTATTATTGAGCTCTTAGTGTGGCCAAGCATGAGGAGGGGTCAGCTATCATTTTTGTATCTGCTACTTTGGGAGTTCCAAGCAAGATTAGCTGAGACTCTCTCAAACATTACTTCCAAACTGGTATAACACCAATTTATATTTTTCAGTATTTGCCTCAAAGAAATAGATTCCTGCCGGGGATTTAGCTCAGTGGTTCTGACACCTTTCTCAGAAGTGCAAGGTCCCAAGTTCGATCCACAGTACAAAAAAAAAATAAATAAATAAATAAAATAAAATAAAATAAATAGATTCCTTAGCAATTGAGGCTATTTAGCAGATTCAATAGCATTTAAAGGTCTGAATGTTTTCATCTAATTTTCCCATTGTTCAATTACCACTGCAACTGTATCATTTGGGAGAAATAAGGGTCACCCTACAGCTTTTTAAATATTGCACATATTCATGGTGCTTTTGAGGTTGGTATTGAATTGCTAGATTACTTCCAGCCTGTTTTCCCACACGGTGTTAACCATGCCACCGATAAAGCTGATTCCCACAAGGTCAACTGAAGCACATACTATTATATTTCCATCAGTGGCTGGAAAGCAAATAGAGAACAGCAATAAATGGTACTAATTGTTAATTATCAGGCACAATATTAATAAAATGCCATTTTTCCAAACAAGAAAAAGTGGGGGTTTTTTGTTGTGGAGACAGGATCTTGCCTTGTAGTTCAGGCTGGTGTTAACCTCACTACGTAGCCTAGGCTGGCTTTGAACTTGGGGGAATCCTCTTGCCTCAGCCTCCTGAGTGCTGGAATTACAGATGTGCACTACCATACTCCACTCCTGAAAAAGGTTTTAATCAGTCTTTTGTATTAGGAACTTGTTTTACCATTTTGGTTTTCCATCAGACTGATGCAAAAATGAGAGTGAGCTCTTCCATAAACATCCTGTTTGCCTGAACTTTTTCCTAGGCCTTTGTATGATCGTTAAACACTTGTGCATGAAATTTTGTTGTGATGTCTGTATCTGTCCTGCTTCAAACAGCTTATGTGCATGTAAAAATGATGACTTACAAATTACAAAAACAAATGTATTTTTAAATGATCAATACTTCTCAAACTATATATACCATACTTAGGTTTTATTTTGTATCTGTTTTCCATCTTTGATATGGAAAAATATTTTGAGACCACTCATATGTTACAAGTGAAACCGTACTTAACAGAGTACAGAGGATGAGGTTTTAGTCCTGCTGTGAGATTCCCTTACATGTGCCCATGGCTCAATCTCCTAACCTCTCAGGCCTCAGTTTATTTCCATGTGTATAAAATATATTGGAAAATATTATTCTCTGTTCACTCTACTGCACTATTCCTATCAAATACAAGTTTATATCAAACATATCCAGTTAGGATTTAAAGTGAAAGCTACCCTGACACCATCTCCAATTCTGGTGTTTCATTTGATTTCTCAGAGTTAACTCGTTCTTCTCTTCTACAATCTAGATCAAGTACAGAAAAAATTATGAAAAATCAAAAGACAAATTCACTTCTGTTGTGGACACTCCAGAACACCTGCGTACTACAAAAGTCAACAAACAAATCAGTGATGTAAGTACAAGAAACACCGAGTAGATGCTCAGACTTGGGGCATTTGTGAATGTGAAGGGCCATTTGAGATTGTCACATCTGAGAGATAATAGCCATTTAGTGGGAGGGAGGCAAGGGTGATGCATGTCTGCTCTGCACAGAACTCTTCCAACCAAATTGGTAGCCATTCCAGTTGAGAAACACTGAGGTCTTAGCAGAGAGCCTGAAAATATGAATTTATGGAATTCTCTTTTCTTTACGTTCACCTTCTCCAAAAAAGCTTTGCATTTATATTTTTACACTGAAACATGGGAAGTATAACATTGTGCTTTTTAATCTCCTTCAGATACTTTATAAACTGGAATACAACAAGGCCAAACCCAGAGGCTACACCACAATCCATGACACGCCCATGTTGCTGCATGTCCGCAAGGTCAAAGATGAAGTCAGTGATGTAAGTTCTGGAGCGGCCTATCAGTTTCTCTTTTTGTGTCACTATCTAATACAATGTAACAAAGTCTAGCTCAGTTACCTATCCCTGAGTTACAACCACCCAAAAGCCTAGTGGCTTAAAATAACAATCATCTGTTTGGCTTGTGATTCTGCAAGTTGACTGGGCACAGCCAAGTAGTCCTATTGCACATGCTGTTGGCAGACATCTGAGGTTCGGCTGGGCCAGGACATCCAAGATGGCGACTCCGAAACAACCAGCCCCAGTGCACAAAACTGCTTACAAGGTGCCATTAAACTGAAGAAAAAAGCTGAAAGATCTAGTGCTTCACAGAGTGCAATTTATTACTGACAGAAGCATGGTTCTAGGAAGCAACAATACCAAGTGGGTCCCTGCAATCTGGGCCAGAAGGAAGGACACACATATTGGTCAGAATGAAAGGGACTTCACCCAAGCTGGAATGTACCTAATTTCTCTTAAGCTAATATCAAAGTGTCAGGCATATTTGTGGCACCAGGGTCTGATTGTGAAGCTACACGTAGCACTCTAATTGTTTTGTCTATTTATGTACTAGAAACTCTGCAGGAAAAACCGACACAGGGAGGGTTTGGGGACAATCATGGTTATGGCTCAAGATGGCTGCAGTCATATCAAGCTGAATCTATACAGTGGGTCACTCACGTGGCTGGCAGTTGATGAGAGCTGTGGGCTGAAAGCTTGGCTCTTGTATAGATGGAAACCCTTCTGTGTGACCTCACTACATAGCTTGAACATCTCACAGGATAGAGCTGGGTTCCAAGAGGTAGAAAGTAGAGGCTTCCATGTCAGCATAGGGCCGCTGCTAGAATTGGTATAGCATTATTTTTTCCAACTTTTATGCACTCAGATTCAAGAAGTATATTACCTTTTTGTCACTATAACAAATACTGAGATCGGTTAACTTATGTAAAGAAAATGTCTGTTTTGGTTCAGAGTTTCAGAGGTTTTAGTCCATGGGCAGTTGGGGTCCTGTTGCATTGGTCTTGTGGTGACGTATCACACCATAGTTAAACACATGATGGAACAAAACTGCTCACCTTGTGGCCAGAACACAAAAGAGAGGAGGAGGAAGGGGCTGGGATCCCATCATCCTCTTCAAGGTCCCACCCCTAGTGACTGAAAGACCGCTCACTAGACCCCACCTCTTAAAGGTCCCCCACTTCCCAATAGCACTGTGGCCTGGGGACCAAGCCTTTTACACCTGTGCTCTGGGGAACATACCAGCTCTGAATTATGCAAGAAGTAAAGTGACCCACATCTCCTCTGGATGAATAGATAACAAAGTGACAATGCAGAGCAGTATGAGGGGTGGGAGAGAATGTTAGCCCATTCAACAAAATGAAGTGTACCATAGATGCTATTAATAATCTGTAGGAAATCAGCTGGAGATTTAGCACAGTGGCACTGTGCCAGCCTCACAAACACAAGGTCCTGAGTTTGATCCCTAGTACCAGAAAAAAAAAAGTCTATAAGATTTATTACAAGAGACAAACTAGCTGTTGTATTCTAATACTCTGGATTTGAGGAAAAATTGTACTCATAAATTTTCAGATATTTGGCTTGGTTCTGTGGTTGAAAACTATCATCCTTTTGGTTGATTAAAAAAATATCAGTGATGGAGCTGGGGATTTAGCTCAGTGGTTTTGCTGCCTGCTGCCCAAGCGCAAGGACCCGAGTTCAATCCCCGGTACCAAAAAAAAAAAAAATCAGTGTTTCAAAGAACTCCATGGTGACATGACCTTTTGGGCACCAGGAAGAATATCAAAGGCAACTGCGGAATAGCTCATTCCTACCCCAGAGCCTTGGCTACAGCTGGTGCTCAGAGAGAGTCTTTCATAGATGAATAAAGAAATGTGTGTTGGCCTGGAGTCATCTGAAAAACAAACCAACACATTCAGTGCACTTACATATATATATATACATACATACATACATAAAGCATCTCAGGAATATGAAATATGTTAAAATAAATTTTGGTGCTATAAACAAGAATATCAAATGTTATAAGCATCTATCACATAGGTCCCTTATGTGGAACAGTCCATTTTCTAACACTGCAGAGAAAAGCATTTCTGCATCCATTTCCCCAAGCTTTTGTAAAAATAGCTAGGTGTGCTGATTAAAAAAATATGAATTTCCAGGTCTTTCCTCTTAAGATATTGATGAATAATCTAGGCCTATGGTGAAGTCCAGAAAATTAGATTCTTATGATCAATTTAGTACACCCTACTTTGGCCCCCTTAGAACAGTTTCTTTTAGTTTTAATCACATTAAAACCTAGCATCCTGGCCGAGGATTTAGCTCAGTGGCACGGTGCCTGCCTCACAAGCACAGGGTCCTGAGTTCGATCCCCAGTACCGGAAAAAACAAAACAAAACAACAACATCACAATAAAAATCTAACATCCTTACCCCCAAATTAATGAAAAAACCCAAACTGGAAGTCAGCACCATAAAATTTAAGAGAAATAAAAGTGGAGTAATCTAGAAAGTCCTGGGAAGATGGGGCAACTTCCTTCCCTGGGCCCTTCCCTCCCATCTAACCTCCAAACCCTAAACCTGCTATACACCATGCTAGCACTAGCAGTGGTGAGGAACATACCCATCCATTCATTCATCTAGTATTAGTTTCTGTGTGCAGACACCAGGAATGTGATGATGAATGAGACAAACCCTTTGCTCTGAAAGAGTTCTGTGTAAGAGACTAAGCAGATGAACAATTACTGTGTGACATGTTAGTACCAAGAAATGTGACAGCAGAGAAGAATATGACTCAAATTTCATCCTGATGAGCTGGCAGCTTATGGCTTCTCTTGTGAAAGCAGTTTTCAAAATGTTCTGGACTCCGGGCTTTCTGACTTGGAAAAGGGAAAGCATGCATGGATAGCTGTTCAGTTGGTTCTTTCACATGAGCTTGTGGAGGTAAAATCCTGCAGCAACACTGGTGACCACATTCAAAGTGCCCTAGGAGCTGGTGTTCAGGTCGGAGACAGGAAAGTGCATCCTGCATAGATTCTTCACTGCAGAATTTACAAAAATATCCTATTATAGGGAGCATTGTGTAGTAAAGTCAGTTTTAATTTCTTAGTTTTTAAAATGCTCAGTAGGCTGCTACAGAAAATTATCATTGTCATTCTGTTTCCTCCCACAGCTGAAATATAAAGAAGTTTACCAAAGAAATAAATCTAACTGCACCATTAAACCAGATGCTGTTCATATCAAAGCAGCCAAGGATGCCTACAAAGTTAACACCAATGTAAGTTCTAGGAGTTTCTCTGCACTCTTAAGGCTCCCACCTGTTAATGTCAAAATGGCAGTTAAATTCCAACATAAGTTTTGGAGGAGTTGTCTGAACCCTAACAAAGCCTGATGGGGCTTTGTCAGCTTCTGCAGGACGTGTGGCCTCTTTTCAAATTTGTTCAGGTGGTTGAGCTCTAGTGCATCCAGATCAGGAGTTAGGCCCAGGAGCCGAAAACAAAATGATGCCTTTGGTCCCCACAAAGGTGATGCTGAGTAGCAAGGGTGGCCTCACCTCGTGCCATGGGTATGACACCCAGCTGGCCTTTGTAGTGGGTGGCTGTGAAGTAGGGCCTCTAATTCTAAAGGCTGCACTTTAGAAAGTGCCTCAGCATCTCATTCTCCTCCCCGGGCTTCCTTCCTGGCTCAAACTCTAGAGTCTGCTTCCTTCTTCTGAAGCAGAAAATTTCTGAGCCATCTGGTCTCCTCAGGGGTTGGCCTGGACCTTCCCCCTGCTCAGCTACTCCCTGGACTGACTGCTCTCTCAGCTCTCTTTGGGTGGAGCATCTTAAAGCCTCTACCACAGAAACAATGCCATCATTTAGATAGCACTGACTTTTTAAAAATATAAATGAGGGGCCAGGGATTTAGCTCAGTGGTTTCACCACCTGCCTCACAAGCACAAGGTCCCAAGTTTGATCCCCAGTACCTAAATAAATAAATAAATGGTTAGCGTAATGAAACCATTACAATGCAACTAATGCTTATGCTTTCCAGAGAGAAAACATTTATTATGGCCAGCAAACCAAGGCACCTGGAAGAGTTGGCAGATAGCTTGCAGATGTCCTGAGAGTGGGCTGATGGATAGGTAGAGGTGGAGGTGTGGGAGAAAACAGGTGCAGCAAAACGTACAATATGGAATGAAGGTGGTGGTTGCGTGGGTATTCTCTGTCATTGGATGACCTCAGAGTGGCCAATTTTCTGCATAAATTGTACAGATTTTAATTAGGGATTTCATATCAAAAGCTATAATGTGTGGTGTATTAAAAATCCAAGTCCCTCTGTGCCTAGTGTGTTTATGAATTCTTCCTGATTGATTCCTATCATGTTAAAAACAGCTGGACTACAAGAAACAATATGAAGCCAACAAAGCCTACTGGAAGTGGACCCCTGACCGACCAGACTTTATGCAGGCTGCCAAGGCGTCCCTGCAGCAAAGTGATGTAAGATAGATAGACATAGCGGTTATTCATAATACTGCTGTGGGTGTTAACCCTAATTTGGGATCCAATAGGAAGAGGAGGGTTGAGGGGAGCGAAAGGCACGCTCAATGATGCAAACCTGGCCACTGAGCCCATTTTCCTACTGCTGTACCCAGACACTGAGGGCTCAGTCCTGACTGGGACTGGGGAGACCCTGGGGGAAGGCTGGAATGGCAAAACTTGGTCTTGGTTCCCAGGATGGAAAAAAAAGAGCTCAGCATGCTGTGAGTGGCCAGGAAGCTGTCCTTCATTCAGGGAACGTGGCCTTATCATCCCCTTAAGAGGACTCTCTTTGAGTTTGCTCAAATGCCCAGCTTCCTCTTGTGCTTGTGAACCATTCTTCCTCCGCTTTTTCTTCCATCACAGTTTGAATACAAGTTGGACCGAGAGTTCCTCAAGGGCTGCAAGCTTTCTGTCACTGATGACAAAGACATGGTGCTGGCCCTCAGGAATTCCTTAATAGAAAGTGATGTAAGTATCCAGTCTCTTCCACTGTACCTAACTTCCTCAGGCACCTCCTCTGTGGCACAGTCCCCAGGGCCACCCAGGAAAGGACAGAGAAGGGCAGGTCTGTAGGAGTTCAGGTGTGGTCCTGAAACATAGCTGTGCCCTGATGGACACCAGTGATGTGACTGAGCCAGGCAGCAGCTGTGCCGAGGCTGAGAAACCCAGGTTACAGCTTTCCGTCTACTCTGTATCACCTGGCATTTCGAACAGCACAAACTAGGAACTGGAAGGCCTGGCTGCATTCTGTATGAGAACATAATCATTTCTCTTCTGTGGCATCATATTCTTCCTATACTGTAGTTTTCTCATCTGTAAAGAAATAATGCCTCCCAGGGCTGACAGGAAGGCCAACTGACGTATTTGAACATGTTTTGAATTAATATCTATCTATATGGCGATCCGTCATGTGATACATTTTGATTGTTACTACAACTTCAACTTGCAAGTAATAAGGAAAAACTTCTTTCAGGTATTTCTCAGGATTTCCAAGCATCAGAATCTTTAAATGAATTTTGTGATCTTAGTTTGTCAATAATGCTATTCTGCTGGCTATACTCTAGTGATTTGGGGGCTTAATAAAAACGTGCAGGAACCCTACAGGAGCTAAAGAAATGCTCCCTTTCTCCCCAGCTGAAATACAAGGAGAAACATGTCAAGGAAAGAGGAACCTGCCGTGCTGTGCCTGACACTCCTCAGATCCTCCTGGCAAAGACTGTCAGCAATCTGGTGTCTGAGGTAACCCTCCTGTAACCCATATGCTCTGCTCCTGTCTTGGACTCAGCCCCAGGCAGATGCTTTAATAATCTTCCTGTGGATTCCCTCAGAACAAGTACAAGCGCCATGTCAAGAAGCACCTGGCCCAGGGCTCATACACAACACTGCCAGAGACCCCGGATACTGTTCACGTGAAGAAAGTTACCAAGCACGTCAGTGATGTAAGTGACCAGCCATGGGATTCTTGCAGCAGCAACAGCACTTTCCCTTAGTGACTGCCTTTTTGCTTACAGATGCTTTTCTTTACATAGCTTCACTCTTACCATCAGTATTTACATGGGAACCCTAAACTCTAATTTAAAAAGATTCTGTGTGTATTGGCTTTCTAGTTAGGGTAATTATGACAGATGAGGACATATCTAAAAATATAAGCTGTCATTAATAATGCTAATAATGCAGATTAAGGGTATCCTCTCCTGCTGTTAAAATTGTTGCTATACAATTTTATTTTTAAATTTTTCATTCTTTTAGTATGTATTTGTAGTACATAATGTTTACACTGCTTGTGTGGAGTTGGTACACATGCATAACATGCCACGATTCTTTTTCATCCCTTTTCCCTCCCTTCCCTCTCCTTTCCATCTCTTGATCCCCTTCCCCTTTAAGAAAGATCTGCCTCCACACCTAGTATCTTTTATTTTGCTCTTCATCTATACTTTGGGCTTCTCATATAAGAGAAACCATGCTATAGTTAAGCTTGTGTGTTTGATTTATTTCACTTACCATTATGATTTCAGGGAACAGCAACACAATTTTAGACAGATAAAGTCACCTTTTTGTGCTTCAGTAATCTTTTCCCACTCCCTTAATAGTATTGTAGTAATCCTAGTATTATATTTTATGTATTTATATGAGTTCATATATTCTTAAAAGGTAGAAATGGTGAATAAAAGAGTTTAGTTTGCTTGTATTCAGTTCTCCAAAGATTGCTGGATAGTTGGGGCATTGTGCTTCAGGACAGAACCAACAAGGAAGAATTGGAATGTGGGCCAGAGAGCTCAGCAGCAAAGTGAGGCCAAGTGGGAGAGCCATGGGTTTTCCTGGAGGCCTGCTCAGAGTTCTTCAAATAAATCACTTTTCCTCCCAGCTTCCTCTTGTCTCATAAGTAATTCTGACTCTCTTTAGACAAATTACAAAAAGAAATTTGTCAAGGAGAAAGGAAAGTCCAACTACTCCATCATGCAGGAGCCTCCAGAGGTGAAACATGCCATGGAAGTGGCCAAGAAGCAGAGTGACGTACGTTTCCCCTCATAACATCCCTGAGCCCACTTGTAGCGCATTCCAAACAGGCACATGCTCCTGTTCCAAAGTGTGCTCACCCTCAATTCTATGATCTGGTAGTTTAAAAAATATGGCGGTGGTGGTGGGGATTTGTTTCATTTTGAGTAAAAAGGTTGTTTGTGCTTAATGACTTTTGGAAAGACAGCATATCTCAAGTGAGTAAACATTTTCTTCCCCACATAAAGGTTGCTTACAAAAAAGATGCCAAAGAGAATCTACATTATACCACAGTGGCTGATCGGCCAGACATCAAGAAGGCCACGCAGGCAGCCAAACAGGCCAGTGAGGTAAGGGTTATAGTTAAAATGTCTCCAGTCCCCAGTGGTCTCTGCCACCAATAGTAGAAGGTGCTTATTACCAAGAATCCATTGCCCGTTTTGGTTTTCTTTGATCCAGGTGGAGTACAGAGCCAAGCACCGCAAGGAAGCTAGCCATGGTTTAAGCATGCTTAGTCGACCAGACATTGAGATGGCCAAGAAGGCAGCCAAGTTGAGCAGCCAGGTAATGCAGCTGGGCAAGTGGCAACTCTAGTGTGAAAAGATTTTGAAAACCTTATGAAAAAAGGAATTCCCAGAATGAAAGTGGATTATTAACAACCAAAGAGATATTATTGGTCTTTAATCGGAGTACAAAGCTTTGAAAAGTGCTGAGCACTTACTTTGTCTTTCTTCCCTCTAACCATTCTAGGCCTTTCTTATTCTCTACTTTGCCATTTATGCGTATGCATCTGAGTGTCTGTGTGCTTAACTATCATCATGTGACAAAGGGGACCTTACTCTAGAAAGTAAAATTTACATCTCCAGGGTCTGATTCATACTTGAGTCACTACAGGAGACCTGTTAACATGCAAAGGTCATGCAATTCTAACTTCTCAAATGCAACCAGATGATATAATTTTTTTTCTTTTTTGTGGGTGGGTAGATATGATAGTGCTGAGTGACCCAGGGCTTTGTGGGTGCTAGGGCCTTTGTGGGTGCTCTACCACTGAACTACACCCCCACCCCTTTTTAGTTTACTTTGAGACATGGTCTCACTATGTTGCCCATACTGACCTCAAACTTGCAAACCTCTTGCCTCAGCCTCTTGAGTAGCTAGGGTTACAGGCATGCAGCACTATGCCTGGCCAGAACCTGTATTCTTTCATGCAACATTCATGTATTGAATGCCTAGACTAGCAACTGAGGATGAGCAAATGTCTTCAGACTACATGTTTCTGGATAAATAATTACAATCTGGTGTGATGAGTGTTTGACCAAGAGTGCTCAGAGAATGTTTCCTTCTAGCAGATTTCATACTATCAAGGAGAAGATGGACATAGAAATGTGTTGTCCAAAGCTGATTGTCACATTGCCTAAGTTGCTTCTTTCAATCAATTATCTACAACGTTCTTAAGTTATGACAGGTTTTCAGACTTTACTGAGAGATCCCTACCACCAAATCTTGCAGACAGCAAATTTTGGTCCCATAGGACTTGAGCTCAAGAATATCATATTTCTCCTCCAATTTAGAAATCTTCCCTTCATCTTCTTCATTATCCATTCTCTTCAAGTATTTAAATAATAGGTTTGGAATACATACTTTTAGTTGTTGTATGTACTGACTTGCAGCAATATCAGACATGAGATCTCAATCTCGAGGAAGATACTGTATAAAGTATTAATGTCAAGTGATAAAGCAAGCTGGAATTATGAAAAAAAAAAGGTTCAGGTGATTGGTGACAAGCAAGTATAATTTGTTTTACAGTTTTTGTATTTAAAATTTCTATGCAGTATTTTTATTGTAAGTTAATAGAATCATATAACCATTTGAGACCAAGAAACAAAATCACTAACAGAAAACATTCTCTTAGAGTAAAATCTCTAAGAGAATGAAATGTTCCAAGAACTTATTTAAAATTTTTTTAGAAATTTTTTAATTACCAAAGTCATACTTTATCAAGTTAAAAACAAAAAAAATGATTTTGATGTTGAAATTTTGAAAACGTCACTGATTTTAAAAATCAAGAGGTTCATACTTCTAATCCCAAGTGAATTCTATGTTATGAAGAATGGAACCCAAAAAGATCCTTTTATGAGTTCATCTTCCTGTGAAAGGCTTGCCTCAGGTTTGACAGCTTAATAGTGTGGCCTCTGGCCCAAGGGGACCTCAACTATATGTGGGCTCTCCCCATTCTGATTTTGCCGTCTTGCTACATACTCTAGGCAAAATACTTCACACATCAAAGGAGAGGGCAAGGGCAAGGCACCACATCTTATGACACCCCTGTGGTGAGGCATCTTACGAAAAGTAATGTACTCATCAGTGATGTAAGACTGACACCAGCAAGCCCATACCTGTCTTTCTCTTTCTCACATCTACTTTCTTGCCTTTGATTGACAAAGTTGCACTTCTTTTCTATGGATTTTGTATTGGAATGTGTAGAATGCTGTGGAAATTTGTAGAAGGATAAATTTTTGTACACACACCCCTCTTTGCTGCATGAAATTTTCCTTCAGGTATGTACTTGGAATAAGAAGATAGATGAAATGTGGAAAGCTAGACTGTGTACTTTAGGCTGCTGACACTTGATCAAATTAAATGATGAAATGAAAACAAACAGAATCCATACAAATCATCTCCAACCATACAGAGAAAACGTTTGTTTCTTCTAAAGTTATTTACCATCTTTGGTATTTCAAACATTTAAGACTGTTAGTTGATATAGTCTCTTGGTTTAGACATACTATGAATCAACAGAAAAAAACCCACATTGTTTTGACCCAGCTTTTATGCTCTTTATTTTACAGTCTTCATACCAAGAACTGACACTTAATCTTTATAAGTACCAATATATAATTCTATTCTCCAAAAAAAAAATCTGAGCAATTAAATGCTAGACTGTTTCCAAAAGCTTTGGAAAAATATTGAATTCATAAACACTTCCCTACAATATATCCATAATAGGCCCAATATCTGAGCCTGATAGGATGACAGAATTTTGATCTTGCCCTTGCTGGTACATGGCATTGCAGTTACTTCACAGGCTTCTATGGTTTACAAGGAAAAGAAGGCTTTGGACCCACTCCATAATGCCACGTGTATACAGTGTTACCACCCTTACCACTTGATCCAACACCATTCTACGGCTTCCTGAAGTCCTGGACCCTTCAAGATAGAATAGTTCTTAAAGAGACCCAGCCCAGAAGGAAGGCCCCAAGTGCCGACTCAGACTTCTGTTAGCAGTGGTGTGCAGCTGCCTTTGCATGATGGCCTTCTTGTGGAGACATGAACTTTCTTCAAAGCTGGAAATTTAACTTGAAATTAAAGAAACTAAAGTGAAACCAGTGGAATTGCTGCTCCTCGGAATAAATATACCCTCACAAAGGAGTTAGTTTCCATGAAGATAGAAAGAGGATTTTCAGCAGACTTAGAACCAGATCTCACTCACACGCGAAGTCGGCCTCTGGCTTCTTTTCTCCCCGTACCTAACTGCGCATTTGGGCTACTTTCTCATTGGTGCTGCCTACTTTAAGGGAACATCCCATTTTCTGGGTTTCTGTATCCCTAAGGAGAAGTTGTCTTTTGGTCCAGATGCCAGCTCCCCACTTCTAACTCTCCTCCTCCCGCTCTCCATTTCTTTATCTTGAGAGCAAATGTCTTCCAAGGAAGAACTGTTGTAACATTGTTTTCATTTTGTCTTCCAGCAACTCAGCCTTTCTGTGTCTTAGTGTGCTGCCTTCCCCTGCACCATACTGTGTGCTTGTCTTCTCTCTGCGTTCTCACTCTGGAGGGATTCAAAGTAAATGAGTCTCAGCACTGCAAATATGTTTTATTCCGCATAGCAGATTTCACTGTTTTGGGTGGTTCAGTGGTCTCTCTTTGAGTCTCTTTCACTACATATGTCAAAGGTGGGGGAGGGAAGCACATGCTGAAGCGTGAGGATACTACCTTTAGATGCCCACAGAGTGAAATATACCAGTTACTCAGGGCTGGTATGCTGACTTTAAACAAGTGAAACTTTCATCTTACCAGTAATAGAAACTTGAGGCTCCCCTGAGAGTTAAATATTGCCTGTTAGTCAGCTAACCTATAGAAGTGGCTCATGTTCATTCTTCCTAGAGTGAATAACAAGTGGAATTCTACTTCTGGACTTAATCTTCCAATATTATTGACAAAGGCATCAGTCTGTTTTTCTTTAAGGAAAAGTTTCTGTCTCTCAGTTATGCAGTTTATTTCTCTTAGAAGACATTTTCTTTAGGTGTTTTACTTAGGCATAACAACTGTCTTTTCCTTTCATTCAACCAAATCATGTATTTTGAGAACTCTTAGTTCCAAGCACTATGCTTATTTTTAAAATTGAGTTTATAGTCAAAGTACTATTCTAAAAAATAATAAATTCCCCGAATATAATAGGTTTCTTATTTCTCAACCCTCTTGATCATTTACAACTCTTTTTCCAATTCCCCATAGTATACCTATGGTATTTTTGGTTTTGTTAGGAAATGCAAAATGCTCCAAATCAAGTGCATTAGATTGCTTCTCAGAGTTTAGCCTGATACCTTTTCCTCTTATTTTTATTTTGCATTATAAAGAGGTAATTTTCACACTTCTGGATAATATAAAAATAAGCAAGGTCAATATTATATCACTTGATATTATACTTGATTCCCTAGGCCCCCACATAACTATTAGTCATTAATAATGCCCCTTTTACTCTTAAAAATGTCCTAGTTTGGATAATAAATTACCTAATCCCTTTATGGATAACATATGCATATTCTTTAGCATTTATGTTTACTAGTCCATAGTTCCCGGATTGATTGGTTTTCAGGAATAATTTGGATGTTTGAATTTTCTATTAGGTTAAATACCGAGAAAATTTTGACAAAGAGAAGGGCAAGACACCAAAATATAATCCAAAAGACAGCCAGCTCTATAAAACCATGAAAGATGCTAATAATCTTGCAAGTGAGGTATGTTTTTCTGAAACTGATTAAATAATGTAACATATTTGCCATTTTACCCATGTTTAAGTGTATAACTCAATAGCATTAATTACATTCACAATGTTGTTCAACTATCACCATGAGCTATCTCTAAAACATTTCATCATCCCACACAAAATCTTATAACTCTGTCCTTTCCTCCTCTTAGCTCCTGATAGACTCTACTCTTCTTTCTGCTTCTATATATTTATCTTTTTTACAGATTTTATATAAGTGGAATCATGATATTGTTCTTTTTGTGTTTACCTTATTTTACTTAGTGTAATATTTTCAAGGTTCATCCATACTGTAACATGTATCAAAACTTCATTATTTTGTTTTGTCCATTCATCTATTAATGGACAGTTGGGTTTTTTTCATCTTTGGCTGCTGTGCACAAGGTATGATTTTTTATAACTATATCTAGCATTTGTTTCATGATGAAGTATCTTCGAGTTTCATTAGTGCTGCTTTCTGTTTTCTATTTATGTCATTTCCCTTTTTTCTCCCTTAACACATAGGTTAAATATAAGGCTGACCTGAAGAAACTTCACAAACCTGTGACTGACATGAAGGAATCTCTGATAATGCATCATGTCCTCAATACAAGCCAACTTGCCAGTTCTGTAAGCTCAATCATTTGTTCCAGAAACAACTTATTTCATTCATTTGCAACTCAGTTCCTTCTCTGAACTCACATGCACCTCCTTCTCGGCTGTTGATACACTAGATTCATTGCAAAGCTCTTCTGAGTATACTCATCCAAATTACAACATTAATCAACCAGTTCTCCATTGACTGTGATACCGCTCAGAAATAAAAAATGCTTCCTTTTTTGAAATATTTAAACTTTCCCCCCCCAATTAACTATTCCTTTTCCTCCTTCTATGGACATAGAACTACCACCTGAAATAGTTTTTCTCACTTTTAACTTTTCACACCTACTTTGAAAAAGCCATACAATTTGACCTTTTTTTTTTTTTTTTTTTGGCACTGGGGACTGAACTTGGATCCTTGCACTTGCGCAGCAGGCGGCAAAACCACTGAGCTAAATCCCCAGCCCCAGTTTAACTGTTTTTAATCTGGTGTTAACTGA
Organism: Heterocephalus glaber; assembly: GCF_000247695.1. The sequence continues at coordinate 5,573,798 of NW_004624866.1, forward strand.
CAATACTAAACCCAGTTCTTCATCTTTTAAATTTTTTTCTTAATCCTTCAGTGTTTGCTAATTTTAGTTTGGTCTTGACAATGCTGGTATGAAAATGTCTAATCCAAAGAGAAAAAATAGGAATCCTGAGCAGCTTTTCAACTCATGTGCCTTTTTTGCCCCCTGCCCCAGTACCAGTACAAGAAGAAATACGAGAAGAGTAAAGGCCACTACCACACAATACCAGATAATCTGGAGCAGCTTCATCTAAAAGAAGCCACAGAGTTACAGAGTATAGTAAGTTGATCAAGACTGGATTTTCCTCTGATACACATTCATCTACGATGTCAAAAATTTCAGGAATTCACTCAAGGATAGAAGTGATGCTTTTTTTATTAGCACATATTTTTAGTATATAATGATTATATTATAATTACATTACATTATAATTATTACATTATAATTACATACATTACAATGTACATTATAATGATTATAGTATACAATGATTACAATTATTGTGGGAAGTTAGTACGTGTACATATCTTAATTCTTTCTCTCCCTCACTCTTTTTTTTTTTTTTTTAACTTTTTCCTCCTACCCTTGCCCTGCTCCTTCCAACTGTTGGTTCCCTTCCCATTTGCAAAGACTATATATTTTAATCATCTTTTTCATTCCTTTCCCCTCCCTACTCTGCCTACCTCCATCATGTGTTCCCCTATTGATTTAAAAAAGATCTCCCTACTTCCTCTTTATCTTCTATTTTGCACATGCTCTCTCTCATATATATATATTGCTCTTTATACATATTACATATATATATCTTTTAATAGCTATTGCTTGAAAACACTGCACAAGGATAGAGAGCTTTGAATTTACAAACATCTTGAAATAAATTATTATAAACGGTAATGTCATTTACCTATCATGGAGAAATATACATGCAATGTGTTATTCAGGGTATAATAGGGCTGGAAGCATGAAGAGTGAGTTATGAGAGAGAAACTCCTCACAGGAACTCCCATATCTTCTTTGGTCTTTGTCTCAGAATAGGAAGCACTAAAGGATGACGGGGAGTCTTGGGAAGGTTTTAATGAGAGAGGTGACATGATGAGATCTACCACTGAAGGAATCTGTAGATATTTAAGAAATTGTTAAATTTGTCAAATAATTGGCCATTCCACCGCTCCCAGCCCAGAGGAAGGGGCTTCCGGGCCGCCATTCGACTGCTCCCAGCCCAGAGGTAGGGGCTTCTGGGCCGATGTCCCACCGCTCCCAGCCCGCAGGAGGTGAGCCATGTGGGCGCCAAGAGCACACACACACACACACCTGTCAAAATGAGAAGACACGTAAACAAGTCTCAGAACCAGACTTCCAGATCACCTACAGCAACCTCAAAGGGAAAAGAGATGGAACGGTCTGATATTCAACCCACCTGGACTCCCTGAACTGGCAACAAAAGAGGATCTGGAAAAAATGAAATCAGAAATAATTTCTCACATAGCAGCAGAGATTGTACTCATAGTGCAAGACATAATTAATCTAGAGAAGACACAGATAAAAAAATAGAGGCACTGAGGAACATGATGGAATCCCAACATAGGAAACAAATGAAATCCATAAAACAGATACAAACAGATTTCCAGGAGATGAAAAGCTCCATTGAAAGTCTACACAGCAGAATGAGCCAATGTGAGGACAGAATATCAGATATAGAAGATAAGATTGCAATTAGTGACTAGGAAAAGAAAAAAATCCTTCAAAATTGTAAGGGACCACAAGAAATCAATCCAGCAGTTACTAGACGATGCAAAGAAGAATAACATAAGACTGATTGGAGTCAATGAAGAAAAAGAGAATGCACATGACATAAAAAAAAAAACTATTCGCAGAAGTAATGGCAGAAAACTTCCCAAGCAGGGGAAAAGAACTTGACATACAGATAAGTGAGGCATATAGGACTCCAAATAGCCTTGATCAAAAAAAATCTACACCTAGGCATATAATTGTTAAGATTCCAGAAACCCAACAGAAGAACAAAGTTCTACAAGCAGAGAAAAGAAACAAATCACAAAGGAAAGCCCATCAGATTTACAGAAGACTTCTCAACATAAACCCTCAAGGCAAGAAGAGCTTGGAGTGATTTATTCTAAGCCCTAAAGGAAAACAGCCTCCAACCCAGATTAATGTACCCTGTAGAACTATCTTTCAAAATTGATGGAGAAATAAGATACTTTCATGATAAAGAGCACCTTAGGAACTTCATGAATACCAAACCAGCACTCCAAAAAATTTTAGACAATATCCTAGGAACAGACAATAAGGATCACAACCCCAGGAAGCACAGCACAATGAATCCATCAGGCAGGACAAGAAATTAAATGTAAGGGGAGAGAATCCAACAAAAAGAAAAAGTCGTGACAATGATAAGTCAATATGTATCAGTTATAACCATCAATGCTTTTTTACTGATATACAGAATTTATTAAGCTTTGCACATGTAATAGAGCAGTTTCATTTGCATCCCTAATGCTAGCAAAAGCTCTAGCAATCAAGAATGGCAGCACATCATTTTATAACAATCAACATTGTAGCTTTTTAAAATTTGGTTTTCAGAAGAATTTATCTTCAAGTAAATCTAGTCATGCTTTTAAAAATTGCTTTAGGTCACTCCAAGCTTGCCAGTTAACATTTGGCATAAACAAGAAAACAATCACAATTTGATAAATAACAGATAACACTGTAAGCCATAAACATACAGCATAAGAAAATGGTGGTGTAAGTCAGTAGTTATTAAGTTACTAGAGTACCTTAGCCTCTATGCAGAGAGTTTGATTCACTAGCCTGGACACCCAGTTTTCAAATTAAGAGCAATGTCTACAGTATCATTTCTAACATTGCAAACAAGCAGAGAAGGAGGAATTCATTTTTGTTTTTTTGGTACTGGGAATCAAACTCAGGACCTTGTGCTTGTGAGGCAGGCAGCAGAACAACTGAGCTAAATGAGGAATTCATTTTTATTAATAAATTACACCCTCAGGAGTTAGAATCAACACCTTAGTATAAAAATGTTCGAGCTATATCAGTTATAACTGTGCTTATTTTAAAAGGTGCTAAATGGATTAAAGGGAGACAGCTATGCTTCCCCTAATGTGATTGATCTTACCATGTTTATAGTTATCAAGACCTAAAACTTCAGGTGTTTGAACTGAACATTGATGAGCACACTTACATTTCAGCCTGATATGCTAGACTCTGTTATTTGGTCAACTGTCCATTTGCTCTGAAATTAAAATTTTAATATTATCAAAAGTTGATATAAGTGGCATAATAACAAATATGCTGAAATGGTTATAGTCACAAATGGCAGTTAACAAGGATATGGGGAAATCCCACTCCCAAGTCACCCACTAGTTGGAATTACTGTATATACTGTCACACAACTATAACAAATTGGATTTAAAGCTGTTTACTTTAGTCTGGCATCTTCACACACCCAAGATATGTACCTTATATGAAAACAGTGATTATTCAAAAACAAAATTTGTGTAGCTGTTAAGTTCTTCCCTTAAATGTAAATAAAATGGCACAGAAACTTTTAATAACTAGGACTCAGAAAATTTGAAAGAATAATTTGAGTTAGGAATCAAATATACAGAGTCAAAGAAGGGAAAAAAATCATCTAGAAAACAAAAATCCAAGTAGCATCTCAGATGCAGGGCAATTTTGTGAAGTAGGAAAGCAACTATGATCACCTGCAGCTTCTCAGATCATTCTAGCAAGTGTCTCCAGGTACTACCTGTTGTCTGTGTAATAGTATTTCCCTAAATAAAGGGCCTTGCATGCACATTCAGCATGTTTCCTGCAAGTAGAAGTGAAGATATTTTCATTTTGTTTAACTCACACACTATTTGGTCAAAGAAATATGTAAAGCTAAATAAAAGCACATTTAGTAGAAATCCATAGCAATGAATGTGGACAAGATGTGCGTGGATCTTGCTTGGAGCATCTGGCAGTGGGCAGTGGAACAAAGGTAGCAATCTTGCAGGCTCTTCTCTGTCTGTTCTGGAGGTGGCTCCATGGCAGTGGCACTAGCATTTGCAGTTGAATTCAAGACCTCCAAAATCACCACCGGCAGAGTTGGTTCCCCCTACTTTAGACTTTTAAGTTTTTGACCTTTTCTTCAAATGACTTGAGAGTTGGGGAATTTTTTACATCTTCCAGCTTTTTGGTGATAACAGAGCCAACAGATGAAAAGGCCGTTGAAGCCTTCTGTCCGGCCTGAGATGAGGTTTCAGAGGTCTCCCTGTGTGCAGACCTGGCTGTCACATCCTGCCACCCTTCGGCAATGTTCTGCTTTAGCTCCTGTAGTGAACCAATCCCAAGTTTCCACTTGATCTCTGCTAGATGCTTCTCTTTTGCTGCTAACACATGAGACAGAGTTTGGATTTCTTCTTCCACCTTTGCCAGCTCTCTTCTCAGCTCATCCTGCTCCTCTTCTGAGAGCATCTCCATGGCGCTGAGCATGGCTGCAGCATCTTCTCCTTCAGGTACTAGGTCTGTCCTCCAAAAACCAGGTTTCCCAGTAGGTGATCTGGGTGGAGACGAATTCCCACTAGTGGACAGGTAGAGGTAGTTTTTTTCACTCCTGCATTGAAATCGAATGAGGCCTGGTAGTCTTCATATAAGTCTGTGTCTCTGTGATCCATCATCCCAGGCAGAGGCAGAGTGCATGGCTTTACAGCCGCCAGAGCTCCCCCCACAGTCACTCGCCCCCTCGGCCTTATTCCCTTTGCCCTACCTTGCAAGCTAACTGAAACTGTCTTTGCAGTTTGGAGGCCCCACCCCAAACCTGAGCATCCTGGCTCAGGTGAACCATCAATGTTAATGGTCTCAATTCACCAATCAAAAGAAATAGACTGGCAGAATGGGTCAAGAAGCAAAATCCAACAATATGCTACATACAA
>NW_004624866.1:5582173-5630153 GCF_000247695.1 Heterocephalus glaber
TTTCTCTAGTGTGAGAAACTGAAAGTGTAAATAAGGACTAAAAGGTATAATAGATAATGTGAAATAGGAAGAAAAGGGACAAAGGGGAAGGGGAGGTGGAAGGGTTATGGGAAAGGAAAGAAGAGAATGGAATAAGAGAAAATGAAAAATGGAAACAAAGTCTTTGTAAATAGGGAGGGATGGAAGGGTTGAAGGGAGGTCAGGGGAAGGGGAAAAAGTAAGAACCAAGAGAGATGAGGTAAAGGTACAAATTTCCAATGATGAATGTCATTATATTGTATACCTAAAATGTACCAGTAAAATAAAATTTTTTTAAAACATTTGTCAAATAATCGAAGATTTTCAGAGGAAAGAACTTGTTATCACATGACCTCTATATCACAAATTCTCTGTTATTTAGGTCCCCTTTGGACATTCACCAGACAGATGAATTACTAGGCGTATACTGCATAAAGCAGCATGTACCCCCAGGCCTCTATTCTGACGTCTTGCTATAACCAAAAGAGCTGAGATTGAGCAATGCCATTAAGGCACTGTGTGAACAAAGGCCTTTGCTTCCCTTTCAGTTTTTCCTCTGTGAAATATGAATATTCACATGGCTCCCCCATTTCTAATCACATGTTATGAGGAAATTATATTTTTAAAATAACAGTGAGTCTTTTAAGATTACCCAGTTTACTAATAATTCAGTCAACATGTAAACTAGTTTTCATTTCTATACCAGTATATTTTGGCTGAATTAAATATATAATCCATTATGACCCAGAAAATCATTTACTTATAAATAAATCTGTATGTGTTATGTGATCAGTCAAATCCCCAGGTCTCTAAAAGTTCTCATGAAATAAAAACAGAAAATTTTAAAAATCAGAAATATTGACTAAATATGTTAAAGTGTTAGCATTTACACGTTAAATCTTCTCTAGCCTTATGTATGTACACTTTTCTCCATGTATTTCTTTGTATCAATATTTCTTTCAGCTGATTCTTGTCAGTGGTTCTTTATATCCTTGAATTGAATCTAAATCCTGATTATATCCCTCCACCACAACCCAGGAAAGCACAAAAAGTTCCTGGACCTGAACAGCCCCAAACTGGAGTGACAATGAGATGATCCAAATGGCCATAATGTATCATTTCAAAAGCATTGTCCTTAAACTGGTCTCTGACTAAAAATTAACCAGAGAAGAAGTAGCTAACGAGGCTTTTCATCACTAGGTGAAATACAAAGAAAAATATGAAAAGGAACGAGGAAAGCCCATGTTGGACTTTGAAACACCAACCTACATCACTGCTAAGGAATCTCAGCAGATGCAGAGTGGGGTAAGTTCTACAAAAATACATCACACAGCGATGATATCATAACACTAATGAACACAGACTCTGCCAACAAACATATCCAGCCTCCTGATATTCCAAAAGTGATAATGGTAGAACTTTTTTTTTTTTTTTTGGTACCGGGGATTGAACTTGGGAACTTGCACTTTCGAGGCAAGTGCCTGAACCACTGAGCTAAATCCCGGCCCTAATGGTAGAACTTTTTAACATGTGATTACTAAAATATTTTTCATTACAGAAATCCCCCAGTGGAGTTATAAAAAGTGTTCTAAATAGTAGATATTTATTATGATTTATTTTAACAACCATTTTCATAAAATGAAAACACAGCAAACTATACCTAACATTGAAAAAAATTATACAGAATGTAATTTTAATTTTTCTTTGATAAATGAAAAGTTCCCTCCATGCAGATGTATCATTCAGTTTGAAATGCTGTCTACTCTTTGTAGGAGGCCCCAAGTCAAACAAAAGGGGATCAGTAATCAAGATGTTTATCAAGTCCCCCAAAATTTGAAAATCAAGGTGTCATATTTCTTATTCTAGAATTGTAAGTGGAGGCATTAAAAAATTTTTTTTTCATTTTTAACCTCAAGTAGAGAAAAATGAGATCTTATTTTGAATCTTAGAAAGTCTGTTTCATTGGGAAACAGGCTTATTTGGAATTTTAGTTTGCCTCTTCTCCATGGGTACCTATCTGCAACTATATAGATAAATGGTTTTTGACAAAAATAGCAGTTTGTGGAGTTTAAAAGCTTAATTGTTTCAAACAAGTGGTGCATCCAAATAAAGAATCTATGGGCGTTCTTTGTACTTACAACTTTTCTGTAAATTTAAAATCCTATTAAGATAAAAAAAAAATCTGAGCAAGGCCCAAACAAGATTCTCAACTTCAGTCTCCTCAGGGCTATTTGCTGTAGGCAAAATATTTCCAGGACAATCAGACATGTGTCAAATGTGTGGCCATTAGCAGAACTTTGTGTTAAGAGACCATACTGAATTTTCTTTCTAAGACTGAGAGATAAATTATAAAAAAGATTTTTTTAACTTGTCTTTCCTTCCTACTCACGTTAGAAAGAATACAGGAAAGAGTATGAAGAGTCCATTAAAGGCAGAAACCTAACAGGCCTGGAGGTCACGCCAGCTTTATTACATGTCAAATATGCAACCAAAATAGCAAGCGAGGTAGTGGCCACTTGGTCTTTTCTTTCCCTCTTGATCCAAATAATTGCACTAATGACACTCATCAATGTGTTCCTGCTGCCATTTTCATCACCACCTAACTGCGAGTTTCAGGTTGAGTTCACATGTGTTTGGTACTACCACCTAATCTGTTACCCTGATAATTCTTCTAATTTCTTATGGAATGCCTAATGAAAATATGCTGACTTTAACCTTCTATTAATTCCTACTCTTTTATTTGATATTTAATATTAACTGATGAAGCTTATACCCCACCTTTATCTTAACAGTGAGCTATTAAAAATGAGAAGGGTTTGTTTTCTGTTTGTTTTTGTTTTTGCTCTTTACCTAACAGAACAACTTAGGCTTTTTTGTCAGTACTGTTGCTTTTACTTTGTGATACAGAAAGAGTACAGGAAAGATCTAGAGGAAAGCATCCGTGGAAAGGGTCTCACTGAAATGGAACATACTCCTGACATGGTACGAGCAAAGAATGCCACTCAGATTCTCAATGAGGTAAGATCACAGCCAACCACATGCACATAAGTAATAGAGTACCTTCTTTTACTAAAGTTGCACCAAAAGGCACATACCCAGAAAGAGATAGTTTTTTTAATAGCAAATTCTATATCCAGCATTATTAATCATTAAATAAAATATATGTCAATTTCTGATGAGTGGTTGTTATAATCATTTATTTAATAGTTTTTATTTAACCTTGATATATTTGGTGTGCTTATTTAAATTAAAACAGCATGGAGTGGTGTATACCTAAATTTAATCCTAGTTATGTAACAAACCAGATTTTAAATTTGCTTTCTATGTTAAATTTCTAAGTGGAGAATGATAGAGGCATTCAAAAGGAGTTATGTTGACTCATACTGAAATACATAGGGTATTTTCCTACAGTGACTTTTCTGTAGACACCACTCCATCCTGTTACGTGAAACTGAATGTAAATGCTAAGAGAGACACTACCTGTGACAACTGAGGTGGTTTATTATATAAATTTATATTTCAGGGCCGGGGATTTAGCTCTGTGGTTCTGCCGCCTGCCTTGCAAGCGCAAGGACCCAAGTTCGATCCCCGGTACCAAAAAAATAAATAAATAAAAATAAAATAAATTTATATTTCATAGTCACTCTGTTCAGTTACCATCTATTAGAAGTTAAGTGACTCTTTTTTTTTTTTAATAATGCATCTATAGAAAGAATATAAGCGAGACCTGGAACTGGAAGTCAAGGGAAGAGGCCTGAATGCCATGGCTAACGAAACTCCAGATTTTATGCGGGCCAAGAATGCTACTGATATTGCCAGTCAGGTCAGTGTTTCTATCCCAGGTCAGTCTTTCAAGAAAGTATACAGTGTTGTTCCTCTGTCATCTTGATTGTCAGTGACAATCAAACACATACAGTGGCATTCTTGAACATCTGCCTAGTGAAATCCATTCCAATGGAAGGACCGGGACCCTGCCGAGCTGCTTTCTGAATCTTCAGAACAAATGGCAGAAGTTGGGGAACCAAATCACTACGTGAAGCTGGAGTAGATCTGACATCTTTGCTCTGCTTTTCAGTCAACCCATTCCTTATTTGGTGCCAATAAGTCCTTGCTTAGACTATTTTGGGTAGTTCTTCCCCTGCTTTCAAGGCCAAAATTTTAAACACATCTTTTAGGTATCCAGTGTTGTCTAATGCTAATTGATGTGGGTATTTTGGTTACTTATCATTCTGCCAAATCTCATGTAAAAAGCCCATGTCTTTCAATCTGCTGGTTATCTTTCTCTTACACATACCCAATGCTACACCTAAATAAATAAGTCTTTTAACAGATCAAAGCTTCTTTCTGAATCTCACTTTCATATAAAGCTATAGACACAATAGGAAGAAATGTCTATTGAATGTTAACTTTTAGAACACAAATGTTAATTATCTCTTAATTAAATCAAACCAAAAAATGTTGTGCATAGTCAAGTATGGTGGTACATACCTGTAATCCCAGTACTTGAGAAGCTGAGACAGAAGAATTGAGAATTCAAGGCCAACCTGGGCTACACAGAGACACTGTCTCAAAACCAAACTGTTCTGCACTTCAAAAACATTTACTCAATTCTTGGATGCCTTTTATAGATTAAGTATAAGCAATCAGCAGACATGGAAAAAGCCAATTTCACATCTGTGGTTGATACTCCAGAGATCATTCATGCCCAACAAGTCAAGAACCTTTCAAGCCAGGTAAGAACATTCAGCATAGTATCTCTCATATGTCCCAATCATGAAAAACAAAAGTCCTCTCACTAACGTTGATGGAGGTGTTTTCAAATCAGAATTTTCACCAATAAAGCAAAATGGACTTACTTCAGTGGTGCAGGTTTGGGTCAGAGTTGAAATTTCTGGATTAGACTTTAAATAAATTATAAAATAAGCTGAGGGTGGATATTCCTCAGAGGTACCATGTTGTGTTCACGGGAGAGTCAGGGAGGCCAACATCCTTTAAGCTGTAAGAGACTTAGCAGCTGCTCTGACCTCTGCTTTTGACATTGCTGACGTTTGAGGAGAAGAGCAGGTTGGCCAGTCCCAGGGTGAGCTCGGTCACTTACTCTGCTGGTGTGTGTTCAATTTGGCTGCTTCCTCAAGGCCTAAAGTATGGCAGGCAGGTTACTTCCTCCCCAGTTCAGATCAGTGTTTACTTTTGAATGACAGAATGATGTTTTCCACAAAATTATTTCTCAATTTCATAGGAAGTATGTATTTTATAACTTTAAGAGCCTCTTACTTGAGGATTAATGCAAGCAGTTTAAGCTCACACACAAATCCAGGATACTATACTGGATGGTTCTTAATACCAGGGGAACCGTTCAGGTACTTTTCTCCAAAAATACCTTCAGTTTTGTATGCAAATTGATTACCTTTCTTGGGGATCAGAGAAATGATCAATGTCTAAATGGTTCTGCAAAACAATTGAGGCAACTTTTACTTAATGTTAAGGAAAGAAAAGGAGGACAGCTTATATTCTTTTCTTAGGAAATTGAGAACTCTTTTCTTTACACTTAGATAACTAAGAAGAGTCATGTAGGTCACTTTTTCCAGGACAAAGTGTGTGTTCCTGGGGAACTATTTTTTTCCTTCCAGAAATCTCTGGTTTAACTGGCTCCCAGTTAGAGAAATCAAATCTAGGCTAAGATCTTTTTGAAACTACTTCTGTGTATTTGAGATTGAACTTTTCACTACATTTAGTTCATAGATAATACAAGGTAGATATAGATAGAATCATTACAGCCCTATTACAAAAGTGGCTTGTCTCTTTCCTCCTCATCCCTATACCCGCAAACTTCTCTGAAAAGTAGGGAAAATGAACTAAATTAAAACTAGAGGGATAAGTCAAAGGACATAGTAACAAAAGAAGAAAAAACGGGCTCTAAGGTAGAGTAAGTATTCTCCTGTAGAGAATAACTAAGATATTAGTCTCGTAGAGGGATTGGCTGTGTATGTGTCCAGGAGAACAGCAAAGCTCCTAAAGTGCCCTTCAGTGCGGGTTAGGGAAGCCCAAGGAAAAGTGATGGGCCAAGGAACAGTGGTGACCCCAGGTCTACTTAATTAGTGGGGTCTCCAGTCCCATTAGGCCAGTTTCTTTCCCTTCCTTCCTTCCTTCCTTCCTTTCTTTCTTTTTTCTTTCTGTAACGGGGATTGAACTCAGGACCTTGCACTTGCAAGGTAGGCACGATGCCACTGAGCTAAATCCCCAGCCCTAGGGCAGTTTCTGTAGCATCAGAGTCATGTTCTAGAAGCACAGAGTTCTTCCTGCCTGCTCAATTGTGCAGCCAGGAGCCCTGAACATACCTGGTAGAACCTCAGTGAAAATCTCCCTGCCACCCAGCTAGGCCGTCTTTCAGGATGTGGAGACTTCTAACCCTCCTGCTCCTCTGTGCCTGCCTGCATGGCTCCTGGCTGTGCTTTTCTCTAGCTCAGCCATGAGTAGCACTACTGGAGGCATCTCCATCTCCCTCCCAGGCCTCATTAGCAGTGCCTGCTCTCATATGGACGAGCCAGCAATAGCCACTCTCTGCCAGCTCTGTCCTGACAGTGAGTCCATCCTATTAAATAGTTGGCCTCAGTTCTTTTTGAAAGAAAGGGGACAGCCATCACTGACTTAAGGGCTCTGCTTTATAACTCTTTTACCAACATGAACACTCAAGAAGATGTAAAGAAATTTTCCTCTTCTGAGCTGGAAGGGCTGCTGGCCCATATCCCTGTGGCGTTTACCTTCCTTATGTCTTGGAATCTATTCTTAGAAAAAGTACAAAGAAGATGCAGAGAAGTCCATGTCGTATTATGAGACTGTTTTGGACACTCCAGAGATTCAAAGAGTTCGGGAGAACCAAAAGAATTTCAGCCTTGTAAGTTTCTATTGAATGTCAGGCACAGCTCATTGGTACTTGGGATCCCTCAGGCTAAGGAAGGTGCTTTGGGGCACACACATGGACATCCCACCTCCATCACTCCATCACTCCACCCTTGCCCTGGAGCACATGTGCTTGCCCTTTCTCTGGGCTTACATTACATTTCAGTTCAAAGCCACAACAGATAAGGCCCTCTGGTGCCTGGTGGATAGCTTCCTGCTACTGAATGTGAACTGTCATCACCTTCCATTACTGGTGACATCTGTTTTTCTCAGAATTAAATCTAGGCAAAAAGAAAGAAAAAAACCTAATTTTACACATTTTAAGTTTTAAAAATATAGCTCAGTGGTATAGCATGCTATATTTGTGTGAGGCCCTGGGCTCCATCCCCAGAACCCCTCTCCCTGGTCATATTAGTTTCTCTATAAACTTCTTATTAAAGAATTTTCCTTTGGCCATCAAACTGTGATTATTGTGGCATAATTTTTTAAATATAGGATTTTTACTTTGTTTATGCAATTAAAATAATTAAAAATAAATAACACAATGTTGATATCTTAACAAGATATTTACTCTTTCTTCATAGCTCCAATACCAGTGTGACCTTAAAAACAGTAAAGGAAAAATTACAGTTGTTCAAGACACGCCAGAAATACTGCGTGTTAAAGAAAATCAAAAGAATTTCAGCTCGGTATATTTATTATTTATTTTCCATCTAATGCTAACCTAATAATTCCATTCTCCTCCTATAAAAAATACTAGCTTCACATTGATAGAGATAATTAACATTTAACCTTCACAGTTAATACTACTGGTTATTTGTTAAAATGACCCATACTTTACTCCAATTTCATCACTCCAGAGACCATCTGAAATAACAACTTAAATCTAACAAAGTAACTTCTTTCTTTTATAAATTCTTTAATCTCAGAGCAGTAACATGTGTTGTCTTGCTCCAAGAAGATGTATTTCTTTTTGACTTTGTGATTTCTTTTTTTATATCTCCCCAAAATAACTAACTGCATTTTTAAATCGATTTTGTGTTTCATATGTGAGGGGTTTTATTGTTGTTAATCAACATGTTCTGTTTTTTTTTCCTGTGTTAATATGGCATGATAATCTTCAAAGATATCTCAAGGTCTGAAAGTGATTTGGTGGTATATGTTTGGTGTATGATGGAGAAGATCTCAGATGCAATTCTCCAGCTTTTGCCTGGGAACACCATCTAGTGTCTCGTTTTCACAGAAGCTTTGTGTCCTAGTCTTTCTCCAGGAATTGCTAGAGTTTTCTTTCTTCTGTGTAACATTCTCCTGATTCTGAATGCCCAGGTTTTGTATAAAGAGGATGTCTCACCAGGAACAGCAATTGGGAAGACACCTGAGATGATGAGAGTGAAGAAAACACAAGACCACATTAGCTCGGTAAAGATACAGTAGATTCAGTATTTCCTACCTTCCTTTGATAATTTACAATGTCCTTTGAGTTGCCCTGAAAACCTTTGTCACTAGAAACAGCTAATATTCTAAAACAAGTGACTGTGTACCACCATCACCACTTCCTATGTGCCAATGGTTGGTCATCTCATACTCAGTGCAGTTCTGTGGTGTTTTCATGAAAGATGAGACATGGAAAGCAGAGGCTTGTGAGAAAATAGAATATGTTAGTCAGAGTTGAACTTCTCATTTATATAAACATATCTGCCCTAGCCAAAGGAAGTGTTGGGTATAGAATCTCTGGAGTATGGTAGACTTCTCATCCAGTTTCCCTTTCTCTGGTTTCAGTTACTCTTCACTCAACCCTGCTCCAAAAATATTCAATGGAAAAATCCAGAAATAAACCATAAGTTTTAAATTGTGCATCATTCTGAGTGGCATGATGAAATCTTGTGGCTTCCCATCTGGACCACAAATCACCCCTTTGTCCAGAATATTTACCACCTTCCCTCACTAGCTGTCTCCATTATGAGACCAACTGTCTTTGTATGGCAGTGATTGTGTTCAAGTAATCTTTATTTTACTTGATGGCCCTAAGTGTAAGAGTAGTGAAACTAGTAATTTTCATGTGCAAAAGAGAAGTTATAATGAACTTCCTTTAAGTGAAAAGGTGAAAGTTCTTAAGAAATTGAAAAACTCATATGCTGAGGTTGTCATGACCTATAGTAGAATGAATCTTCTGTCTGTGAACTTGTGAAGAAGGAAAAAGAAATCCATGGTAGCCAGGCATGGTTGTGTGAACCTGTAATCCCAGCTATTTATGAGGCTGAGGCAGGAGGATCACTTGAGCCCATGAGTTTGAGACCAGCCTGGACAACATAGTGAGTCTCTGTTTTAAAAACAAACTCATGTTCGGGCTGGGGATTTAGCTCAGTGGTTTCACCACCTGCTGCGCAAGCAGCAAGGACCCGAGTTCGATCCCCAGTACCAAAAAAAAAAAAAAAAAAAAGAATAATAATAATAATTTTGTTATCACATCTCAAAGAGCAAAAGATAAGGAAGGCCACTGTGCATAAGTACTTAATTAAGATAAAAATAGCAATAAATTTGCCTGTGTGTATAGGAAAAATATAGTATATAGAGTTTGGTACTATCCATAGTTTTAGGCATTCACTTGGGGGTCTTGGAATGTATCCCCCAAGAATAAAGCAGGGAACTCTGCTCCTGCCCCCAAAGAAATCAATGTTCCCTCTCCTCAGAATTGTTCCCCTCTGACCCAATATCAGAATGTGGCCCCATCCAAACTAAGTATAGAGCTCATAGTATTTAAATTCTAGCTTTAAAAATTGTAGAGGCGCTGGTAGATTGCTCAGCATGCACAAGTGCCCAGGTTCAGTCTTCAGTGCGCATGCACAAAAACTGTAGGGTCACGAACCAAATACATGTACATGTTGAAAAGAATGACTGCCCAGCATGTAAGAATTGCTTTCCTTTCTCATTTTTATATAGGTGAAGTATAAAGAAGTAATTGGACAAGGAACTCCAATCCCTGACCTGCCTGAAGTGAAGCGTGTCAAGCAGACCCAGAAGCACATCAGCTCGGTAGTGGCTCATACTCCCAGCATGCATCTGTGTGGCTGGCCTCCTGTCAGCTCCTGCCCTACTTCCTCTGCCCAGGGCCTCACATGCCTTGGGGATATTGTGAATCCTCCCTTGGTCCTGAAGGAATACACTAAAGGTTGCAAAAGTAGATAAGAAACTTCAGTCATATTATTCAGATCTCATTTCTGGTTCACTCCCTACATATACTTTGGCTTCTTTTGGTACGAATCCATTTCAAATTTTATGTCCACTAATCTGAGAAAATTAGCCCATGGTTCCTGTGTTGTTCTGAATTGCAACTTCTTGCCTTTCTTGGATTTTGTTCCGTTGCTCAATACAGTCCTGCTTCCTTGTTTGGTAAAGGCCAAAGAAACATGACTTTGTTACCCCGATGGTAGATTTTCAAAGATTCCTAAAAATTTCCTAGCAAAACAAAGATGTCACACTGCTCGCTTATTGCTGAATCTAGGAATTAATCTGTGACACAACCCCGTAGACTTTTCCCCTTGCTCCCTACCCTATGCACTAGTATACTATAGAATCTACTTATTTAAAAAATGAAGTCATTCATTCCTTTAGCTGAAAGCTTTTAACATTAAGGGGGAAGGAGCCAAATGGCTCAGAAAGTGGAAGCTCCTTATTCTTTTCATTAAAATTTATAGTCCTTTGATCCTACCACCTAAAAATATGGATTTCTCCCTGTTTAAAAAACAAAAAAAAAGCTGGGTATGGTGGGCATGCCTATAATTCTGGCACTTGGGAGGCTGAGACAGGAGGATTGCCAAGAGTTGGAGGCCAGCCTGGGCTACACAGTGAGTTCAAATCCAGCCCGAACTATATAGCAAGACACTGTCTCAAAAAACATATGCATGATGAGAGAATCATAAAACAACTTAGGGCTGGGGATTTAGCTCAGTGGCACCGCACCTGCCTCACAAACCCAAGGTCCTAAGTTCGATCCCTGGTACCGGAAAAAAAAAAACCAACCTATTTATTGAGTACAAATCTATTATACTCAAGGCACTAACAGTAGGTACACCGTTACATTTATTATCTCTGTTTAGTGCATCTTAGGAATGCAGTAAATATTGGCTATAGAAAATGCAATTTAGTGCCCAGTTTTCAAGGTGGCAAAATGACTACTTTGAAGAAAACATAAATATCTATGGAATTTATTTTCTTTAGTCCTTGAGTGTCATATTTGAAAGCTAGATTGTTTTTAATGAGTACTCACCAAATAGCTTACATGTGGCTATAAATCTAAAGAATTCATGATTATTTTGCCTTCTGGGCATTCTAATTATTTTTCTACAGGTTATGTACAAAGAAAACTTGGGAACAGGCATTCCAACCACTGTTACTCCAGAGATTGAAAGAGTCAGACGCAATCAAGAGAACTTTAGCTCGGTATTTACAAATATATCAATAAGAACTATTTCCCATTTTAAAAATCTACCAGAATAACCCATCATTCTTTTTTCACAAGTAACATCTTAACAACAAATTCTTGTGTTTGTGTCTGTGTGTGTGTGTGTGTGTGTGTGTGTATTATCTGACCCAAACCAACTGATTTAATACAGAATGACCCATTCTGATTGCACTTTAACATTGTCAGCCACTGACTAGCGAATACTTAGACCTGAAATACTGCAAGTAGCATTAACACAAGGTCCTCATCAGTATACTCACATCTTATAACTCAGTGCTGTCTGTTGTACTTTCCTATTCCCAGAATTAGCATTGTAGAGTTCATCTTAAAATTGTGACGTACAAAACCAAAAGCATTATCCTTACTAAATATTACTTACTAAAAAACTCCTTCCATACCTACACTCAATTCTCTCCCTTCTTCAGCTTTTGCACTTGTTTTGAATGTCTTCTGGGTACTTTCTTGTATCTCACAGGTTTTGTACAAAGAAAATTTGGGGAAAGGAACTCCCACAGCTATCACTCCAGAGATGGAGAGAGTCAAACGCAATCAGGAGAACTTTAGCTCGGTATTTCTTAGGAGACCAAAAAAAATCCCTTTGTTCTTATTAAAATAATATTTAATATTTTTAACACATTATAAATGTAAAATTACTAAATTCATATAATGAAAGGAATGATACCAAATATTACCTGTTTTCACCCCAATCTAATTTAGTATTTACCTAGTTCTGATGTGAAATTTTAACCATTTTCTCTAAAATGTAGGTATTTATCATTTCCCTTAAAAATCTGTTAATACTCAATGTTTCCTTCCTCCAATCCCATTTGAATAACGATAGGTGTTTCTAATGGTGTGGCCCAAGTCAAAAGTAAAATCTAACACCTCTTCAAAGGACAATGCTAATTAGAATTTTATTTGTATTTACTGTGGCTATTTGTATTCTTTGTGTTTGCAGCTTTTCTTTAAAAACTATGATGCTAAAATATTTTCATTCAAAGACAACTAGCAATTCACAGTAACTCAGCAATACAAACTTACTTTTCTTAGCTACTTTTTTTTTGTATACCATGCAAGATATAAAAGAGCTTTCCTGTGGGATATATTCAGGATCATAGAAAACTAAGCTAATATTTATTTAGTTTCCTCAAACTTATTTATTCTAATTTAGTGTTACCAACAATTCACTACAGATGTTAATTTCCATCAGCTTAAATGCTATTTGACAAGGCCTGATCTTTCTGTCTTTGAGAGAAAGCATATGTAAGTCAAGCCAGTCCTGCCTGCAGGCTGGCACTGTGTACACACCGATGCTACTCAGAGACTGATAGTGAACTGTGTGTGACTAAATGTCCACAGGTGGGCTATACTTGCTCTGTGTTTTAAAGTTATGTCTGTTTTACTTCATTGTAAAAACAAAAATACTTCTTACAGAGTTTTAAAGATCAAGTCTACCTAAGCAATAGGTACAGGCTGATTTGATTGTTGGTTTTGTGCACACAGATATTGTACAAAGACAATGTGAGCAAGGGGAACCCCCTTCCTGTCACTCCTGAGATGGAGCGAGTCAAACGCAATCAAGAAAACTTTAGCTCGGTATTTGGGGAAAAGTTCCTTTTAATTCCATATTAAAAATAATAATTTCTATGAAACAAAACATCTATTTGACCCTTTATAATAACCAATTTAATATTTTAAAAAAATCTCACCAACTGTATTCTGTTTTCTGAATATTTTACTTACCATTTGACCTAATGTTTTATACTTTCTATAATTGTCCCTAAAAGTTTTAATTGATTCCTTTCCTTCTCTTCTTATCTTTATGTTACTGTTGGGACTTTTGAAGTTAACTGATTTCCAAAAACAACCCAAACATTGAAGTTCTTGTTTACTTGGAACTTTTTTATCTGATGTTCTGAGGTTAGTGTTGCAAGAAAAATACAGATCTCAAGCCCACATGTAAAACTACCGGCTCTTGCTTGGGAACAGGTGCCCCTTTAACATAGATCCTATTCAAATAAACAATAACTAGAAAATTACTCAATAATGGGACCCAGAGTACTCCTATTTTGACATTTGTCCTGTATAAGTAATTCACAAATAGAAATCCAAGTCTTCTGACTTTTAAAAAAATATGCAAAGCAGATCATGTATTTATCTTTAACGTTATTTTCTCTTCTATTAATTGTTCCTGGAAACCTCTATGATACCCATATAGTCTGTGATATTTCTCTATAAAGACCTTAGGTTAACTTATCCCTGAGATGGAAAATAAAATGTCACGATTTGGATTTACTTTTAGAGGTGGAAGAGTAATCTAAAGTGCTTTTGTCATTTTAAATATTCTCTAAAGTCTGATTCTTTCACATCATTAGAACAGTGACTTCCCTTGGTCCCTCTGTCTTCGTTTTGTCTTGTTTTTACTTACTATTCTCTAACAACCTTTCAATTTTTGTTAGATATTTATTATTAAGTTATTATGTCATTTGGAATGTTTTATTCACTTTTGTCCCTCTGGGATGATGATGATGATGACGATGATGATGATGATGATGATGATTCCTTTTTTGAAAGACCTGCATCAGTTGTAATATTAAGTTTTAATTATTTCCTTCTGTATGAGAGTAAGTACATTATTGCTTGAATCTATTTGAAAATAATAACCCAGATGGTTCTGGACAACTTTTTATTTCTTGTTTAAGTAACCATTTGTGTTAATTGTTATACAGCTTGCATTAGGCAATACTGTCCAGTGGTGCACAGGCATTTTAGATACTGTGGGCAATGCCATATATTAAAACATTGGCTTTTAAACCTTACTATGTCTGCAATCTCAGCAAAGGCCAATTTTTCCATAGTGCATAGATTTGGTCTGGAGTTTTAAATATCTGTTATATTGTAAGACAAACATTCTGAGTAGGAAAAATATTTGCTGATCTGATTTTAAAAGAGTTTTTTCTGTTATACACAGAGCATTTTAGTACTGTTATAAAACTATTTGTATTTTTCCCTTAATTCCTGACATAGGCAATAAATATTTCTAGGAAGGTTAGTAAAAAGACAAACATCCATATAGACTGCCACTTATCATGTTCTCACCTGAATCTGTACCCGCACAGAGTGGTGGACTTGGTGAATCTTTCTCGATGACTAGTCTCTAACTAGTTTCCCCACAAGATAGACAAAGGGGCTGTTTTGACTGCTCGTGTTTTTTCCAGATGCTTTCTTTGTGTTATACAGGTGTTGTATAAAGAGAACCTCGGAAAAGGGATTCCGCTCCCCATCACTCCAGAGATGGAGAGAGTCAAACACAATCAAGAAAATTTTAGTTCGGTATTTAAAATTTAAAAGAAAATCCTTTTAACTACTTTTAAAACGCTTTAAAAAGATTAATGGCTAGGTTTTAAAAGTCTAATCAACTTATCCCAATAAAATTTTTGACCCGTCTTGTTTCCAGTTCAATGACATTTCCTGTAAATCAGTTTCCCTATTTTAGTTAAACAATATAATAATTTGACTTAATTTTTTAAAGTGTTCAATATTATACTCCAGCTTTTAAAAACATAACATTCTCAGTGTCTAAGTGTACACATTTACTTTGCTTTGGCAAATTTGATCTCAATGTATAGCTTTAAAATACCTATTCTGTTGGCCTGACCATTGGTCTCATTTCCTGTTCTAACCATCTCTGTCTC
This sequence comes from Heterocephalus glaber, assembly GCF_000247695.1. Next base: position 5,597,249 of record NW_004624866.1, read on the forward strand.
TGTTGCTACTTGTACAGATATATTGAAGTTTCCTTTTTTAGCATCTTGCCATTGTTCTCTATTTGGATTAAAAATCATTATTCCTAATATGTTTACCCAAACTAAAAATACTTTGACTTCATTTGAAAGTCAACAAAAGAAGATTGTATGTATGTATCTTTGTATATATAATATTTACAAAATATCCAAATATTTTATATGGTTTATTAATAGCATTTCCAAATCAAAAATAACTTCCTTGGTTTTGTTCCTGCCTCTTGTCTGTTTGTATTTTCCCCCGTCATATAACAAGGAGGACTAATTTCTGAGGACTAATTTCTCCTTTTTATGGAGTTCTTCATCGTTCAGTGCTATGGAGATTAGTTCAAATAATAAAAATAACAAATTTTCTTTTCCTATTTCTTAGTCTTGCTCTTTCCTGCATTATTTTGCTTTTGTCTTTGGGCTTATACAGGATGAACCTAAAATCTGGTATCTCCCTTCCTCTAACTTGTTCTCTTTCTTCCTCTCCTCCCATTCCCAACTGGTCCAAAAGGGGACTGTGACCAACCGACTGCTCTTCTCATTCTGAATGCTTTCTTATCATACAGGTGCTATACAAAGAAAACCTGGGGACAGGAATTCCAATCCCCATCACTCCTGAGATGCAGAGAATCAAACACAATCAAGAAAATATTAGCTCGGTATTTTGGAAAGAAGGGGGGAAAGATGCCATTTAACCTCAGAATTAAACAGATCCTCATACTTATTCTTTTTCTTTTTTAAGCCCTCTTCCCTTCCTTTGCTTCTAATGTATCTTACCTTTCACGAGGACAAACTTTCTTGTTTCTATAATACAGTTAATTTTGATTTTTGCTTCATCTGAAAATTTCTAAAAAAGAAATGAGTGTTTTAGTTTGTGTGGATAACAAAACCAAGTTGTGACTGTCTCAAATCCCTAGGATTGTTTAGGAGTCACCATGCTTATAGAAATGAAAAAAATAATAACAATGAGGATAACTCCAGTAACCCAGCAGCTGAGATCCTTGCTTCCATAGAGGGTGCTCACTCCCTCATCCAGTCACAGCTCCCATTAAATAACATATGGCATCTTGTCAGCATGTAACTTCTGACTCCTTGGACTACTGTGCCATTTTGCGCAAGGAAATTGACCTCACCTTTAGAACCTCACGACAAATGTAATGTCACTTATGGCTGTTTCTCTGATGCTTTCTCATCACACAGGTCCTATACAAGGAAAACATGGGCAAGGGAACCCCTTTACCTGTCACTCCAGAGATGGAGAGAGTCAAACACAATCAAGAAAATATTAGCTCGGTATTTTGGAAAGAAGGGGGGAAAAGATGCCATTTAACTTCAGAATTAAACAAATCTTTAATTTTTTTTATAAAGCTGTCTTCCCTTCCTTTGCTTCTAATGTATCTTACCTTTCACAAGGACAAACTTTCTTGTTTCTGTAACACAGTTAATTTTGACTTTTACTTCATCTGAAAATTTCTAAAAAAGAAATGAGTGTTTTAGTTTGTGTGGATAACAAAACCAAGTTCTAACCATCTCAAATCCTTGACATTGTCTAGGAGTCATCATGCTTATAGAAATGAAAAAAAAAATAACGAGGATAACTCCAGTAACCCAGCAGCTGAGGTCTTTGCTTCCATAGAGGGTGCGGATTCCCCAGTCACAGCTCCCATTAAATAACATATGGCATCTTGTCAGCATGTAACTTCTGACTCCTTGGACTATTGTGCCATTTTGTGCAAGAAAATTGACCTCACCTTTAGAACCTCACGACAAATGTAATGTCACTTATGGCTGTTTCTCTGATGCTTTCTCATCACACAGGTGCTATACAAGGAAAACATGGGCAAGGGAACCCCTTTACCTGTCACTCCAGAGATGGAGAGAGTCAAACACAATCAAGAAAATATTAGCTCGGTACTCTGGCAAGAAAAGAAAAAAATAATACTTTCTTAATGATTTTTAAAAAATACTTTAATGATTTTAAATAATTCACATTAATTCTACTTTTTAAAGACAACTTAAATTTTGTGAATTTCTTTACCACATTTATCTCTTTTCCTGTAGGACTAGTCCTAGCCTTAACCTTCTAATAAGAAAATTGCTTTAATCCATAATTTATAAAGTTCTAATATCAAGAAATAACATTACCTACATTATTTTGCTCATCTTTCCTCAAACTTACTCTCCACTATACCCAAGGTCTCTTTGCTTCACATACTCATGAAATTTGGGGTAGGCCAGTGTGGGTTGGGATAGTAAGTATAATCAGACTCTTTATTAAATATTAGAATCATGACTTCATTGCATTTTTGTGTTGATGACTTTAGGTTCTAATTTACCCTATCAGATTTAGTTTTTCTTTTAGTGGTGTCAAGGATTGAGCCCAGGGTCTCACATATGCTAAGCATGCACTCCGACACTGAACTACATCCCCAGCCAACCCTACCCTGTCAGATTTAGACAAAGAGATTTTGGTGAAAATCACTCCTGATTCCTTCCTTCAAGGTTAATGATATAAATTAACCAGTAGTGATTTTGGCAGTTGTCAATTTAATAGGAAAGTGGCACAGAGAGGCCTTTTATGTTACCAATCTTTATTTTTTTTAATCTTTTTCATGGTCTTTAAATGATAACTTTAGTAAACCATTTCCTGTAAGTGTGGCTCTGCGATCATATAGAAGTCTACAAATTTGAGCAGTTGAGGTTTGTGTGGGACCTTTTGATTTCAGCAGTGAACAACTTTGTGTTGTTGTCTCAGCATTTGCCTAAAACTGCCTGCAGTTTTCTCTAGTCGTTGAGTCCTTTTAAAACAGTATACAAGCAGCGTGGCAAGCCTATGGCACATGTGCTGCAGCAGACCGTTTGTATCATTGAAAGCTCTAAAAGGTTCATCGTCACTGATAGAGGGTTTGTTAAATAAGATTTCTGGGCCCTGCCCCCCAGGTTCACTTTTCTATATGTCTCTGCAGGGCCAGAGAATTCTCATAAGTTTTCAGATGGCACAGACATGACTATCCAGGGACTCTGCTTTGAGAACCACTGCTGGAACAGAATTATTTCTTTTAAGTGGCATTTTTCCAAACCTCCCAGGTTTCCTATAGAGGGAAACATTGAGATTGAGGATTTATCATGATGCATTTACTATGCTTCCTATTTATTTGCCATGATTGTGATGTTCTTAATGGTTAAGTGTGATGTACTAAACAAATGCAAGAGACATAGGACAAAGAATAGAAAGGAAAAAAAAAAGAGTAGGAGAAACTCTTTGCCTTATCTCAGGATCTATAGTTTTACAGGTCTATAATAGTTTAAGTGCTACAAAAAGGTCCACTAACTAGCTGCTGTATTGGAGCAGCTTCATCCTCAGTGTCATTTAAACCCTTTCCTGTAAGTCCTGTTTAGATGCTCTGTGGGGGCTTGACTTCGATTTACTAGTGGTAAAATGATGGTGGTCCTGTCTCCTTTCTGAGAATATGACAGCTCTCTCTTGTAATCTGCAAAAACTTCAGGGCAGGTTCCTACCTTGGAAATGTGTCTTGCTATGACTTCGTTTGCAAATATCTAACTTGTAATATAACCTTATTGCCTAAATGGTTGGTGCCTCATCAAAGGTTATCTGTTCCATTTCTTGTTTTGGTAACTGTCTTTTCCCTCCTCTTTTTGAATCCATTGGACTCGCATAGGTTTTGTACAAAGAAAATGTGGGGAAAGCGACCCCAACCCCAGTCACTCCAGAGATGCAAAGAGTCAAACGCAATCAAGAAAACATTAGCTCGGTATTGTCTTTGAGAAATGAAAATGCTTTTAATTTTACAAAATAACCCCTGCAGTTTTGCCTGCTCCTAACCCCACCCAAAGTTAAAAAAGATACCACTTACATTTGAAGCTCCTTGAAATATCGTACTACATTTACTATTGCCATTGACCATTTTTTAAAGGTTTCTTCTTAAAAGCTATTCTCACTAATAGTAATAGATTATACTTAGTGTTTCCCCTCCCCTGCATTATATTTAGTAGTGAATATTGCCTCTCAGTGATTTTTGGGTACAACTTTGTATCTCACAGGTGCTATACAAAGAGAACATGGGGAAAGCAACCCCCACACCCTTTACTCCTGAGATGGAAAGAGTCAAACGCAATCAAGAAAATTTTAGCTCGGTATTTCAAACAGGGAAAATAAGTCATTAAAATTTTAACAAGATTGGCCATCATGGTTATACCACTAATTTATCTCACAGTGTTTCCAAAATTCTTTGTATTTTTTAAAATTCTTCCTTATCCACTTAAAAAACAATACACCAGTCCCACTAGCTCACAGTTTTTACTTCTTATCTTCTGCTTTCTACCATAACATTTGAATGGCTTTCTCTTCCTGAGGTGTTTAAGAGTGTGCTATAACTGAGCCATAACACTAATGAAATGATGAATTTTCAGAACTGGTTTTCTTCCCTCTGATGTCTGGATGCTCTCTTGGCTCCCCTAGGTATTGTACAAAGAAAATATGAGAAAAGCAACTTCAACACCTGTTACTCCAGAGATGGAGAGAGCTAAGCGAAACCAAGAAAACATTAGCTCGGTATTTTCTAGGATTAAAGAGGAGTAGTGCAACAACCTGGAAAATAACATTTTAACATCATGAAAACATGTCTTTCGCATTCATCTGAAAAACACACTAAAATTTAAAAAGAGAGAAATGCAACATTTTGGAAAATAACGTTTTAACACCATATAATTTATGTGCACCTTCTTCAACTGAAAATTTACACTAAAATTAACACAACTATGCTTTTCAATTCCAAATGATCATACTAAAATATAAGTTAATTGCTAATGTTTTTCCTCCTCTTTTTCTTTACTCTGAGGTAGTTTTTCATAACCAACTATAACAAATTGACTCCCTAACATTCTCAATCTTCTGATCTCCATTATTTTTAAGGTACTTTATGAAATGGGTAATACTTGGAAATAGATGTTATTTGCTGGCTTTGTTATTTTGGGTTTTTACTGTTGAGAGGACTTGGATTTCTATATTAGCATATTGGTTTATGCAATGTGGACATTACCTAAGAGCAGTGATTATTTGTTTTAAAGGATAGTTCTTTCAACTCTCATTGAGTATCAGATTTAGTGCCAAATATCATCAAACATACCAGTGCTGGTGCGACAATTTCTAGAAAATTCAAGAGGGTATTTCTTTTTCAAAATTATACTATGCCCCTTCTTTGAAAATAAGCATTCCATTTTCAAAGTCAAAACAAGTCCTTTCTTTTCTGATGCCAGCCCTTCTCATCCTCATGTTAACCTGGTCCACTGCTAGTCACATGTCTCTTTGGGCCCTGTCAGCTGACTCCAGTTTCCCTCACCAGCTTCCCTTATCTCCATCTATTGGAAAGGCTCTAGGCCTTCAGCAGGAGGACACCACCATGTTCTGGACTCATTCATGTTCTCTCCTCCATAGGTTCTTTATTCTGACAGCTTCAGGAAACAAATACAAGGCAAAGCTGCCTATGTCTTAGATACCCCTGAGATGAGACGTGTGAGGGAAACCCAACGGCATATCTCAACGGTGAGTCAGGAATTCTTTAGGGTCGGATGGCTAGCCTTTTAGAACATGTGAAAAGAAAAATGGTCACACCATCCTATTTTTATCAAGCAAATTCATGACATTTCAGGTGAAATACCATGAAGACTTTGAAAAGCACAAAGGTTGCTTCACACCAGTGGTGACAGATCCTATCACTGAACGAGTAAAAAAGAACACACAGGACTTCAGTGACATTAACTACCGAGGTATTCAGAGAAAAGTGGTAGAAATGGAACAAAAGCGGAATGACCAGGACCAGGAGACTGTTACAGGTAACTGAGCACAAAAGTGACATTCAGTACAGCAAGTCAGAGTACAAAGGATCTCAGTCTGTCTTTCATTGTTTGTGAAAGAAAGCCTTTATTATCTCATAGTTTGCAAAACTGAGGTCTCTTTTGCTGGGTTTTTTTTTTTGTTTTTTGGGGGTTTTTTTGGTACCGGGGATTGAACTCTGGTCCTTGCGCTTGCGCAGCAGGAGGCGAAACCACTGAGCTAAATCCCCGGCCCCTTTTGCTGTATTTTTAAACATCTCCTCTTCCGGACCCAAACCTAAATTGAGTAAGAGTGAGTCAATCCTCCTGTAGTTGTTTAAATTCATGCTTTGGTTTTCAAGTTGCTGAAAGTGTGCAAGAACATCTGCTCTGATCACCAGTATTTCTTTCAGGTTTACGTGTCTGGCGTACTAATCCTGGTTCAGTTTTTGACTATGATCCAGCGGAAGACAATATTCAGTCCCGAAGCTTACACATGATTAATGGTATGTTATACCACAAAAGGCTTACAAGGGCTGGGGATTTTTAGCTCAGTGGTTCCACCGCCTGCCTCACAAGTGCAAGGTCCTGAGTTCGATCCCTGGTACCAAACAACAACAACAAAAGGCTTACACCATTCACATCTCCATTTAGTGAGGTAGTCACTGACTTTTAGGTTCTAAAGTTCCTTCCCTTAAGAGGTTTTGTTTTGTTTCTTGTGGTATTGAAAATTGAACACGGGGGACTCTAAGCTACACTGTCAACCTTTTTATATTTTGCTTTTGACTCAGGATCTCGCTAAATTGCCTGGACTAGTCTGGAACTTGCAATCCTCCTGCCTTAGCCTCCAAGTAGCTGGAATTACAGGCATGTGATGCCATGCCTGGCTCAGGATTTTTAATTTTCTGAGTTACCCATTGAATAGTCAAGTTAAGAAAAGATTTTTCTAGGGCCGGGGATTTAGGCCAGTGGGTCTGCTGCCTGCCTCTCAGTCCCAAGGTCCTGAGTTCAATCCCCAGTACCAAAAAAAAAAAAAAAGAATGCAGATTCTTTCTTGCAAGCGCAAGGTCCCAAGTTCAACCCCCCGTACCAAAAAAAAAAAAAGATTTTCTAGACAAGTCCAAGTTAGGAAAAGAGTTTGATTCATTGCCTTAGTTCATGTCTCCTTCAGGCCCTGTTACTAGCATTCCTATGGAGAAATGATGACAATAAAACACTTAGGCAAAAAGAAGGGAATAGATTTGACCCTTACGTACTTTTCTGGACTCTTCTGTGTCAAGGAAGATTATTCATTCACCAGAACAGCTCCATATCTTTATGCTTTCTGTTCATGTTAGAAAACAGAATAATATGTGGTGCCATTCCTTAAAGGATTTATACTCTAGTTTAATGATGAAGAGAAACTAATAAATCCTGTTATATGTATGCTGATATGCACAATTTTAAAGATCTGCCCAGTGTTACAGGAACACAGAGAAAGCATCTCAGTCAATCTGGAAGTTAGGGATTATTCGCTGGAAAAGTTGAAGATGAAATTTGAATGTGATTACTATCTATTTATTTTGGTGAGCCAGGAAAATAGGCAAACTTGTGAAGAGGAGTAATAGTTAAGAACAGATTCTTGGATTTGAAATCTGACTGTACCACTTAACTGTTACATGACTTTTGGCTCTCATCTGTAAAATAAAGATGACAACTATACATCAGAAGAGTGGTAAGGGAACTGGGCATGGTGGCACATGCCTCTAATCCCAGCTACTCAGGAGGCTAAGGTGGGAGGATCTCAAGTTTGAGGTCAGCCTGGGTAACACAGCAAGACCGCCCTTTCAAAAATACTAATACTAACAACAATAGAGTTGTGAGGGTTTAATCCATAGAAAACTATTTAAAACTATTCTTGGTTAAATACACATACACATACATACACACCAAACCATCACCAACAACACACACACACCAACAACAACCCAGACTCAGTTGCTGTTAGGAATTACTATCATAGAACTATAGGACTTTCATCTCTGCTACATCTCTCCCAATCACACTTCTACCAGTCCAAGCTCAGCGCCGGAGCCGGGAGCAGTCACGATCTGCCAGTGCACTGAGTATCAGTGGTGGGGAGGAGAAGTCTGAGCACTCAGAAGCTGCTGACCAGCACCTCTCCACCTACAGTGATGGAGGCGCCTTTTTCTCTACAACTTCAACAGGTACAAGTAGATGGTGCTGACTTTGGCAATCATGCCTAGTCAGTTCACTGTTACTAAGAAATACTTGGATTTTAAAATTTTTTTTTGATCTTCTGATAAGAAACTAGAATTGTGGAGATTTTAGTGAAGTTAGATGTGTAATTTTCAATTAGATTATCCCTTTTCAGAAATCGCGAAATTGAAAGACACTATTGCTCAACTACTAAACAAAGAGTAAATGTCTGCACACTTTTGTCTTTTTATAAACTATTCTTTCCTTCTCTGCAGCTTACAAACATGTAAAAACCACAGAGCTGCCACAACAAAGATCATCTTCAGTTGCCACCCAACAGACAACATTATCTTCTATCCCATCTCATCCATCTACTGCTGGAGTAAGTAAACAATAAACATACTACTCAAATCATTCTTGCTTTTTGTTATGTGCAAAAATGATTATAAGTAGTCTGGCCTTCGTGTCTTTTTAAAAAACAAAATTGTATATACAATGTTCTACTACACATTTCATGTAGTAGAAGTCAATATCAGAAAACCTGAATTACCACCCAAATGCAAAATAATGAAAAGGATTTTTCAGAGATTTTTTTAAAAACTAGAGCAAAGTATTAGTTTGGACTCATTAGTTTTACGCACGTAATTTTTCAATAATGTATATACATATTCAGATATGCATACTTGTATGTCATATATTAGATCTCCCCTATTAATATGTAATGAAAAGGTAAGCCAAATCATATTCACACTTTACTAGGCTACTTTAAAATTCTTATTTTAAAACCTAGGTCTCCAGCCAGGGATTTAGCTCAGTGGTTCTGCTGTCTGCCGCGCAAGGACAAGGTCCCGAGTTCGATCCCCAGTACCAAAAGAAAAAAACCTAAGTCTCATTCATACTGTGTCACCAAAATGTAATACTTTAGGATTGAAATGAGTAACATTTGTATGAAGACAATGATCTTCAATAAAGGACATTAAAGAAGATCTATATATATGTTGATGCCACCATATTTCAGGAAGGGAATGTTGTAAATTTGTCATTTCTCCTGAAATAAATGAATTATATCAGGTTATTTCCATCAAATTCCCAGTAGGGTTTTTAAAAAGTTTATATGCTAATTCTAAAATTTATTTGAAAGAATAAAGATACAAGAATAATACAGTAAATTTTGAAAATGATAATTGTAAAGAACTTAACCATAAAAGAACAAAACATACTATAAGAATTTGGCATTAAGATACAAAAATAGATGAAATTCAGAAATAGACTCTAAAATAACTACAAATCAGGGGAAGGGGATGAGTTATTTAGTTATATGATCTTGGGATAACTAGGCTATAAAATAATAAAATCAGATACTCCTTGGGCTGGGGATTTAGCTCAGTGGTTTCGCTGCCTGCTGTGCAAGTGCAAAGACACGAGTTCGATCTCTGGTACCAAAAAAAAAAAAAGAAAATCAGATACTCCTCTCAAATCATACTTAAATGGAAGCTATACCAAATATACAAATATGAAAAACAAAATTGTAAAAATACTCGAGAAAAAGAGAATACTTTAATGACATTACAAATGAAGGAAAGTCTTCTTAAGTAAAGTGAAAAATCTAGAAGTGTAAAGATAAAGGCCAACAGATTTGACCATAAAACTGTTTTTTTTTTAACAAAAAGAAAGATCTCAGATTTAGAGAAAATATTTTAGCACATATAACAAAGATTAATATTTAAAAATCAAAATACACTTCAAATGCAAAGATAAATTATTCTCTCAAAGTAAGAAAGACCTGGAAGAGTATGAATAGACAAATTATGGGAAAGGCAATAAAAATGACCAATAAAAAAGTGTTTACCATGACCAGTAACCAGAACATGCAAAGGAAAACAATATTAAAGTATCATCCCTGAATATTAGAGTAATAAACTTAAAAATAATTTAAACACACCATTTAACCTAACACTTTCACCTTTAAAAGTTTTCTTCACAAATTATTTGCCCAAAGTCAAACACTAGGATGGCTCATTAATAGTGTTTAAATAACATAGTGATAAGTATAGTACAGAAAAATGGAAATGGCTAAATTGTAGTATTACTAAAATGTGAAATGTTCTGCAGCACTCAAAAAGACTACTTTCTATTTATATTGAAAGTCTTCCAAGCTATATTAACTGGAAAGGAAGGGACAGAGTGCTATTTATAATACTGTTCCACTTTTTATTTGTGAATATAAATGTATGTGTGCATATTTCAGAATGCAAGAAAAAAATGTATAGGTTACATTCTAAACCACTACTAAGAGGCTGCTCCTAGGAAGGAACTGAGTATTTTCACTTATTTATATCTCCAAAGTTTTACTATTTTTCAACATTGTCTTGAATGACTTTTAGAAACTTTTACTACTCGTGTGCTTCTAAATTCCCAAAGTGAGAGATGACATGTGTCAACCTAAATAACACTGAGAGAGGGATTTCCCAAAGAGTAATAATGTATTTGGAAATAGAAGAGCACTGCAATACCTTGCACACCATACCAAATTATGGGTGTAGTCAAAGGAGATGAGGCAAGGGAAATCTTTTAAAGCCAAAAAGGGGATTACATAAAATATTTTCAAACAGTAGTCCTTAGCTACAAGGACTAACAAAGGTAACACCAGTCCACAGCTGAATACACAGTTGCTAGAAAGATGTCCTCTAAGTATTGGGTAAGGCTGCAGTGGCCTTTGTGTAAAGCAATGGTTCTGGCAGTCTTTTGTGATAGTTACTATCAAACAATCGTGCTGAAAAACCTTTCCTTCATACTCTGCTGGCTTTCTTTTTCTTTTTGGAAATGGCTTGACAAAAGTGACTCCGTCAAGATTCTGACCAACTTTCATGCAAGCAATATTGCTATGGGATTTCAAATTCTTTCCTGAAACACAAGCTTCACCTCCACAAACTAGAGAAAAAGAGCACAGCCACATATAAAATTTGCACAATTTTCTCTGCTTTATGTATAACACAGTATGAAGTTCATAATTTAAAGTGTATTATTCACTTTTATTTCATTTACATAACTGGTCCATCATTACCATAATCTTAGAATATTTTCATAAACAGTAAAAAACACTACCCATCAGCATTCCTTCATGCTCAGCTTCTCCTTTCGTGCTCCATTCAATCCCAGGTGTTCGTTAATATGTATATAGACTTGCCTGTTTGGAACATTTCATATAAATGAACTCATACAGTATGTGAATTTTGATACGTGACTTTTTCTTAATGTTTTGCAGTTCACCCATGTTGTATATCAGTATTTCATTCTTTTTATTACCAAATAATACTTCATTGTAAGCATATATGCCTCATTTTCTTTATCAGTTGGTAGGTGAGCATCTGGGTTGTCTCCACTTTGGGGCAGCTGTAATACTGGTGTGACTATGGGTATATGAGTTATTGTGCAGATGTGTTTTTATTCCTTTTGTGTATACACATATCTAGGAATGGAATTTCTGGGTCAGGTGGCAACTCTAGATTTAATGAGATAAATGCCAAACTATTTTCCAAAGTGGCTGTACTATATTCTCACCATAAGTTGTGTTTCGTTTTGTTTTGTTAAGTCAGGGTCTCGCTATGTAATTCAGTCTGGCCTTGAATTCACTCTGTAGCCTTAGGCTGGCCTTGAACTTGTGGCAATCCTCCAGCTTCAACCTTCTGAGTGCTGAGATTACAGGTGTGTGCCACCATGCCCAGCAGCCACCAGCAGTTTATGAAAACTCTAATTTCTCTCCAATGCCTCTAAAACATGTCATTGTCTTTTTAACGATTATCATTATTCTGTTATGTGTTGATTTGCATTTCCCTTATGTCTACTGATGTTGAGCATATTTTCATGTGCTTATTGACAATTTGTATATTCTTAGAGAAATGTCAATTCATATCCTTTGCTTTATTTATTATTTTTGGTACTGAATTATAGGAGTTATTTATATATACTGCATGCTAAGTCATTATCAGATACATGATAATGCAAATATTTCCTTATGTTGTGCATTTTTACTTTGTTGGTGTTAGTTACATATCTTTTATGCAACTTACATTAGTGGAAAAAGTCATAAGGGATCTTAAAATTAATGATTACAAATCCAATATGTAATTTCCTTTTTTATTCCATCCCCATAAATAGAAAATCTTTCGTGCTGTGTATGACTATATGGCTGCAGATGCAGATGAGGTGTCCTTCAAAGATGGAGATGCTATCGTAAATGTTCAAGCTATTGATGAAGGTTGGATGTATGGCACTGTGCAAAGGACTGGGAGGACTGGCATGCTCCCAGCCAACTACGTTGAAGCTATTTAAGCACCTCCAGAATTCACATCTGTCTGCAGGACCTACAAAACCTGCAATCAGTATTTCAGTTTAGACTCTACTGTTACCCAAGTTTTGAAGCTGCCTAATGATTTTCTGTGTCAACATTTATGGTAGTACCATCCACTTATTTTTTTCTGTATAAACCCCAATAATTACTAGGTAAGACTAATGTTAGTATCATTGATTTATGCAGTTTTTAAAACTAGACTTACATCTTCATTATTTTCTGGAATTGCACATAAAACTTGAGACAGTAAACTTGTAAGTTCTTTATTTTTAAAAGTGCCATTATCAAATTTCCTTTGATAAACATGCCAAATATACTAGAAAAAATGGCAGAGACAATTTCATCTTTTCCTTGCTTACTGAATGCTTATGCTTGTGCTTCTAATACAGTTTCTGAAGCTATTAAGCTGACAGTCAATATAAATTGGTGATGAACTGGTAACTAATAAAAACTATAATTCTGCTATAAACTCTACTGATTGATTGAATGAACTTTTATTTTTAGTGGTTTTAAGATTTGTCAATAAAAAATTCAATAAAGCAAATTCCTTACAGTATACTTAAAAATATTACCTAAAAGTTTTTTAAATGTGCTGTTAAAATATCAAAACTTTCTATAGTTGTGTTGAGCAGTCTTCCCTTAAGAGTTTTAGAAACAGCTGTGGGATCCAACCCTAACCTCAATATTCTTTCCATCTGTATCTAGTGGGCTGAAGAGTGTAGGGCAAAGACTTGTCAAAAGGGGTAAAGACAGAAAGACAGTGAGGGCTAACTGCCTGTTTACAGACTAGCCTTCTTAGAAAAAGGAAAGATGTGTCCCTGTACCTTTAGAGATATAGTAATAATACTGCCTCAATATTTTTATTTTTCAGTGCTACAGAATGAAGCCAGGGCCTTGAATGTGTTAGGCAAGTGCTCTACCACTAGTTACACTCCTAGCCCCTCCAGCTTCTTCAGGGTCTGAGATTCATGTGGTGAGAAAGCTCCAGCAGAGTGCATGTATTTGTGAATGACAGAATACTCCTATACATTAGGCACTGGTTAGACGCTAGGATTCAGGGGGTACAAAGATAAAGTGTCCTTACAGTAGTAAGAAGAGAAGACCATGACTGTATTAGCTATTACTACAACAAAATCCCTAAGAAAATCAACTTTATTTTTAAATTTTTTTTTCAGACAAAGTCTCACTATGTAGTCCAGGCTGGCCTTGAACTCATGGCAATCCTCCTGCCTCAGCCTCTGGAGGGCTGGGATTGCAGGTGTGTGCCACCATGGCCAGCTGAAAATCAACTTTAAAAGACCTATTTTGACTCATGATTTTGGAATTTCAGTCCACTATAAATTTTTCTCATTGCTTCTTTGCCCATAGCAAGGCAGAACATCTCATGGCTGTTGTCATGGAAAAACCCATTCACCTCATGGCTGGAAATAAGAGTGAAAAACAGATCAGGGTACCACAGTTCCCTCGGCCCATCCCTCATGACCTAAAACTTCCCACAAGGCCCAACTCTTTTTTAAAAAAATTTATTTACTTTTACTAGTATATGTTTGCAGTACATAATGATCACATTCATCACAAGGAATTTGTACATGTACATAACACATCTTAATTCCTTTGTCTCCCTCCCCTGCCCTCCAACCCTTCTTCCTCTCCCTATTTACAAAAGCTGTATTTTCATTTTTTCCCTTCAATTCTATTTTTTTCTCTAAATCCCATTTCCCTTTCTTCTCTTTCTCTTCCCCCATTTTGAAGAAGTAATTTTTGTTTTTTGAGACAGGGTCTTGTTACGTAGTTCAGGCTGGACTTGAACTCACTATGTAGCCCAAGCTAGCCTGGAACTCACAGTGATCCTCTTGCCTCAGCCTTGAGAGTGCTGGGATTACTATCTATCTATGCAGTACTTAGTATCTATCCTCCATTTTGCTCCTTATTTATACTTTGTGTTTCTCATACAAAAGAAACAATACGATATTTAAACTTGTGCAGATTTATGATTTATTGTCTCAAGATGCATCCATTTACCTAAAAATGTTTCAAGTTTATCCTTCTTTGTGGTAGAGTAATATTCCATTATATATAAATAATTTTCTTTATTCATTCATGTTGATGAGCATATGATGTTTTCAATATTTAGCTACTATAAATTGTGCTGCTATAAACACAGGTATACATGTAATCACTACGGTATGATGACTTGGGAAAATATCTAGGAGGGGAATAGCTGAGTCAAATGTAACTTCTAGTTTTAGTATTTATTTATTTTTACTAGTGCCTATTTGCCATACATAATGATCACATTCATCATGTGGAACTTGCACTTTACATAATATATCTTTTTAGGGGGGGCACCGCGCCTGCCTAAGAGCAAGGTCCTGAGTTCAATCCCCGGTACCAAAAATAATAATAGTAATGTCCTTTTTTTCCCACTACCCTCCTTTTCAACTCTTGTTCCCCTCCCCATTTACAAAAGCTTTGTTTCCATTTTTCCCCTTCCATTCTTTTTAAAGTCTCATTTCCCTTTCTTCCCTTCCCCTTCCTCCTCCCCTTATTCCTCTTCCCTTGAACATGTTCTTCCTACTTCCCAACATCTACCCTCTGTTTTGCTCCTTGTTTACCCTTTGGGTTTCTCATACAAAAGAAACAATGTCATAAATTAAAACGTGTGTTTGACTTATTTCACTTAAAATTATGGTCTCAAAGTACATCAATTTCCCTAAAAATGACTCAAATTTATCCATATTTATGGCAGAGCAGTACTCCATTCAATATAACTATCACATTTTCTTTATCCATTCATTTGTTGATGGGCATCTGGGCTGTTTCCAAGATTTAGTATTATAAGTTGTGCTGCTATAAACATTGGGTATGTATATATCATTATTGTATGATGCTTTTAACTCAGGATGACACCTAGGAGGGGCACAGCTGGATCAAATGCTATCTTTAGTTTTAGTTTCTTGAGGACCCTCCATACCAATTTATATTCCCAACAAAAATGGGGGATTCCTTTTTACCCACAGCCTTGCCAGCCATTCTTACTGTTTTCTTCATGATAGTCATCGTTCTCGAGATGGAATCTGTTGTTTTAATTTGCATTTCTCAAATGACCAGTGATGTTGAACATTTTTTCATATATTTAGTTGCTTTTTGTACTTCTTTCAGATACCCATTTTTGGATTAGGTCCTTAAAATTAGGGAGGGGATCTGATTTTTTAGTTCTTTATATATTCTACATGTTAGTCCTTTGTCTGAGTAGCTGCCAAAATTTTTTCCCATTCTCCAGGTTGTCTCTTCACTGTTCCTTCTTTTGCTGTGCAAAAAAACCCTTTTTAATTTGATGTGATCCCAGTTGTTAATTCTTTATATTATTTCCTGTATAAATGGGGTTTTGTTCATGAAGTCTTTGCCTACACCCATGTCTCCAAGAGTTGTACCTATTCTATCTTCCAGCAGACTGTTTCTATTTTAATATTTATTTTTTTTATCTATTTCAATTTTAGTTTAGTGTGAGAGATATGGGTCTAGGTTCAGTCTTCAGCATGTGGAAAGTCAGTTTTCCCAGCACCATTTGTTGAAGAGGTTATCTTCTAGTGAAGGTATTAGGCCTCTTTGTCAAAGATAAGGTAGCCGAATGTCCTTGGAGTTATTTTTGCATCTTTTATTGTTTTGATTATCCCCAGGTCTGTCTTTGCCAGTACCATGCTGTTTTTATCACAGCAGCTTTGTAGTATAACTTCAAATTGGGGACTGCAATGTTTTCTGCCTTGCCCTTGTTGCCCAGAATTACTTTTGCTATTCTAGGTCTCTTCTGGTTCCATATGAATTTTAGGATTGTTTTTTCCAGTTCTGTGAGGTATGCTATTTTTATTTTCATTGGGATTGCATTAAATCTATATAAATTTTGGAAGTTTGACCATTTTCACTATATTGATTCTGCATATCTAGAAGGATATCTTTCCATTTTCTGATATATCCTCTTTTATCTGTTTTCAGCGTACTGTAGTTTTCAATATATAGGTTTTTCACTTCCTTTAGATTGATTCCTAAGTATTTCACGTTTCTTGATGCTATTGTGAAAGGTGTGGTTTCCTTAATTTCTGAGTTTGTTATTCATGTACAAAAATGCTATTGATCTTTGAGCGTTGAGTCTGTATGCTGGTATGCTACTGAATTTAATTCTAGGAGTCTTCTGAGGTTGTTTTGGGGGTTTATGTAGAGTATCATGTCATCTGCAAATAATAATTGAACTTCTTCCTTTCCTATACATATTCCTTTTCTTTCTTTCTCTTGCCTAATGCTCCTGTTAACAATTCCAGAACTATACTGAAAAGTAGTGGGGATAGTGGGCGTCCTTGTCTTGTTCCTGATTTTAGAGTGGAAGCTGCTGGAGATTTAGCTCAGTGGTTCTCCCATCTGCCTCACAAGCACAAGGTCCTGAGTTTGATCCCTAGTACCAAAAAAAAAAAGAGTAGAAGCTTTCAGTTTTTGACCATTTAATATGATGTTGGCTGTTTGTTTGTCATACATGCTTTTATCAGATTAAGACCTATTCCAATTTTCCTTGGGGTTTTCATTCCAGTGGATGTTGGAGTTTGTCAGATGCTTTTTCTGCATCTATTGAGGTGACCATGTGGTTTTTATCATTTTTTGTCATTTCTGTTAATGTAGTGTATTAAATTTATTGATTTGTGCATCCCTGGGATGAATTCTACTTGGTCATGGTGTATAATTTTGATGACTTTCTGCATTGTTTGCCAGTATTTTATAGAGGATTTTTGCATCTATCTTCATTAAGGAGATTGGCCTGTTGTTCTCTTTTTTGAATGGATCCTTCTCTAGTTTGGTATTGGGGTAATGCTTCCAGGAATGAGTTTGGGAGTATGGCTTTCCTTTTGATTTCATTAGCGTTTGAAGAGTAAGGGCATTAGATCTCTAAAGTTCTTGTAGAATTCAGTAGTGAATCTCTCAGGACCTAAGCTTTTCTTTGGTGGTAGTTTTAACAATTTCAATTTTGACTAATATTGGATTTAGAATTTTTATATCTTGCTTCACTTCTTAGTTTTAATCTGTCAATTTCTTAATTTTCCATCACATTTAGAGTACAGGTTCTCAAAGTAGGAACTAGTGATCTTCTGGACTTCTGAAGGACCCAGCGTGATTTTGTCATTTTCATTCCTAATTGCATGGGTCTTTCCTTGTTTTAATAAGGTTGGCTAAGAGTTTGTCTATTTTATTTAATCTTCCAAAGAAACAACTCTTTGATTCATTCTTTGTATTGTTTTCTTAGTCTTGATTGCATTACTTTCTGCTCTAAACTAAAAATTTCCTTCCTCCTATAAGCTTTGGATTTATCTTGCTCTCCTTTTCCTAGAATGTTGAGGGTCAACATTAGGTTGAGCTTGCTGTTTTTCTGTGGGAATTCACTGCTATAAATTTCCCTCATAGGACTGCTTTAATTGTATCCCATAAGTTCTAGTACAACATATTGACACTGTCATTTAACTGTAGAAAGTGTCAAATTTCTTCTTTAATTTCATCTGTGATCCACTGGGTTTTCAAGAGTGTGTTAATTTCTATGTGTTTCTGTAGTTCCATTTGCCATTTATTTCCAGTTTCATTGCACTATGATCTGATAATATCCATGGGATAATTTCAATTCCTTTGCATGTTCTATGAGCTAGTATGTGGTTCATTTTGGAGGTTCCATGTGCAGCTGTGAATGTATATTGTTGGGTGGAACACTATAAAACTACAAAGTCCATTTATTCAAAGGCTTGGTTCAGCTCTGATGTTTTGTCTACTTGACTTTGGGGGGGGGTCCTGAGGTCCCCCATCCCAACTGTATTATGATTTTTCACATCCATTAGTATTTGTTTTACATAGTTGGGTGCACAGGTATTTGGGATATGATTGTTATCTCTTCCTCTTGGATTGCACCCTTAACATGTAGTGACTTTTTCTCTTCTGATCAGTCTTGGCTTGAAATCCACTGTCTGCA
Source organism: Heterocephalus glaber (assembly GCF_000247695.1). The sequence goes on from NW_004624866.1 coordinate 5,615,653, forward strand.
AATAAAATAGCTACTCTTGCTTTTTCTATGGTTCCTATTGCATGGAGTAGTTTTTCATCCTTTGACTTTCAGTCTATGAATTTTTGAGTTAAATGATTCTTGTATGCAGCATACTGTTAATCTTTCTTGATAAGAGTCTGCCAATGTTTCTTTTGATTGAACTGAGTCATTCATCAATCAGTTATAACTGATGGTACTGATTTATCCTTGTGATTATTTTCCTATTATTCGTACCCATTCTTTCCCTTCTATTTAATTGCTTGCCTTGCCTGGTGGATTCATTCTACTGGGATGCTTGAAATTGTCTTTTTCTAGAAAATCCTTCAGAAATTCTTAGAGTGCTTCTTTGATGGTCATGGATTTTCAAGTGTTCTTTACCATGAAGTACCTTATTTCTCTATCAATTTTGAAATACTTCACTTCAAGCTTTCCTTAAGGGTTTGAGAAGTATGCTATCATTCTGATAAGTTTTCCTTTATAGGTGATTCGTTTCTTTCCTCTAATAGCTTTTAATATTCTTATATTTAATTTCTGGAAATCTTGACTATTACATGCCTTGGTGTAGGTCCCCCCCACCCCCATGGCTATCTGGAGTTCTATCTATATGTCTGACTTTTATGTATGTCAAATTTTTTCCCTGGTTGGAAAGTTTTCTATTACTTCTGTGAACAGATTTTATGCCCTTTGTGCTATATTCTGGGTTTTCATCAAATTCAATTTATATTACTATTCTTGACAATGTCTAGAAGCTGTTGTTTTTCATGGTCCCTTGCTATTAAGACATCTTTCATTTGGTGATTGCTAACCACAACCCTGTCTTCTTGATCTGATATTCTATCTTCACATTTGTTGAGTCTGCTGCATACTTTCAATAGAACTTTTAATCTCCTGGACTTCAATGAATCTGTTTTATGGAATCCAGTTCTTTTCTATGTTGGGGATTCATGGTTTCCATGTCTTTCCTAATTTCCTGTTTTTTTTTTTTAAAGAGGAATAAAGAAATGAAAGAAAAGATTAGAAGCAAGGCTGAAGGACAAAGGAAGATTACCCAAGCCAAAGGAAACTGGTGAAGCCAGGAGGGAAGGAAATAAGGAAAAAACAAAGACAGAAACAAAACAAAAAAACCTAAAACCAATGTTCATACTCAGACACAAAAAAACCCAATTAAAAATAAATCTCTGTGATTTCAAGCCTGTGGTTATATTCTGGAGTCTATGGAGTTTTGTGGGTGTCTAATTCAAGGTGTGACTCTGCTCTTCCTGGTAGAAAAGGGTGGCAAAGCCCAGATTCATGCTGGATAATCACCAGCAAGTTGGCAGTAGGATTATGGCAGGATGCTGGTCCTAGACTTCCAAATCCACAGAAACTCAGGTTGATCCTAGCCTCTGGTTGTCAGGGTAGGGCCTAAGTTGTTTAGCTTATAACACTCTGGGTGTCTTTGCCCAGCTTGATCAGTTCCCTGAGCATGGATATCTCCTGTGGTTGTCCCTCTCATCCAATTAGTGTGGGAGCTTAACACCGGCAGCCTTGAGATGAAGCCAACCTGTGGCTACTCTCTAGTGCCAGACTCAGTTTGTCCCTCCTTAAAATGACACCCAGCCAGGCTTTCTCTCCAGGGAATACGGTAGTTGCTTGGACAGGAGTCACTCAGCAGCTGTTGTAGTGCACAGCATCCACTGCTCTGTTCCTCTCATACAGGTCTCCCTGAAGGGCTCTAGAGTCACTCATTTTCACTATCTTTGTTCCTTTTTCACGCCATGACCCAGGAGCCAAAGAGAAAGTGCCCCGTGCCCCTTCCTTTTTCTGCATTCTGGTCTCTTCTCTGCAGGCTCCAATTTTCCCTTGAAATCTTTCCTGGGTCCCAGGAATCCACCTTCCATTTCTTCCCAAGTCATCTTCCAGTGTCCAGATTCCGAATATTGGAGAGGCCAACTGGTTGCTGCTTACCACTCCATCTTCCTAAGCCCTGCGTTCCTTTATTTTTTGAGGAATCTTCCTGATTTCCATAGTGATTGTACCAATTTACATTCCCACCAACAATGCAGAAAGGTTCCGTTTCCCCAAACAGCCTTGTCAGCATTTACTTGATGGTAGCCATCCTTTCTGGAGAGTTCTGAATGGCCAGCAATGTTGAGCTTTTTTTCATATACTTAATGGCTGCAATTCATCTGAGAAGTGTCTATTTCTGATGCCCATTTTTTGATTGCTTCTTTAAATCTGGGCAGGGGGAGGGTCTAACTTTTTGAGTGAGTTATTTTCTAGGTATTAGTCCTCTGAGGAGTAGCTGGCAAAAATCATTTCCCATTCTGTAGGTTTCTTTCTGGTTTCCTTTACTGTCTTTTTTAATTTGATGTAATCCCAGTTGATTCTTCCTATTTCCTGTGGAACTAAGATTTCGTTCATAAAGTCTGCCTACATCTGTCTTCAGTCCTACCAACTCTCTTCCAGTAGATTGTCTTAATATTTAAATCTCTGATCCATTTTGATTTTAATTTAGGGCATGGTGAGAAATATGGGTCTAGGTTCAGTCTTCAGCATGTAGAAAGCCAATATTCCCAGCTCCATTTGTTAAAGAGGCCAATTTTCTTTCAGTGAAGGTGTTTGGCCCCTTTGTCAAAGATAGCTGTGTGACAGCCCAAGTCTTAAAAGGTTCCAAAGTCTTAAAAGGTTCCAAATAGTAGGACATAACCTCACAATAGCACAAGGGCTACATCTTTAACACAAGGGCCTTTGGGCCGGGGATTTAGCTCAGTGGTTACGGCACCGGCCTTGCAAGCACAAGGTCCCAAGTTCAATCCCCAGTACCAAAAAACAACACAAGGGCCTTTAGGAGACACTGATCAAGACTAAAGCAGAGTCCAAGAATCCCAATAGTGCAATATCCTCCTGCTCCCAAGTCTTCAATCTTTATGCAAACTAAGTAATAATTCAAGATAGGCCACAGATTGTGGAGATATCCCCAAACTTTGGAAATACCTTAAAATATTTGCTCCTTGGGCCAGGGATTTAGCTTAGTGGTTCCAGTGCCTGCCTTGCAAGCACAAGGTCCCAAGTTTGATACTCAGTACCAAAAAAAATTTGCTATCAGTACAATGGACTGGTTTAATTTTTTTTAAATTTTATTCTAAATCTGCCATAAATTAGCTATTATAAAAATACTTTTAATTCCGTATCTTTTAAAGCTTCATGGTTAAACATTTTTTCCTTTCTTCACCTATGCAATTCCTCTTTTAAAGTGAATCCTATACTCACATTTCCCTGTGCATCTCCAAAGGGACTAAAAACATCAACCACACCTTCAAAATTGGAAATGGTGTGTTCAAAATTCCCTGATACTGCCTAGCCATTTGCTTGTGTCCTATTTTCTTGCCAGTACAATAACATGGGGAAGTTCTTTCCGTTTTCACTGCCAAACAGAACTGACGAACTGCAAAGAACTGTACTGAACAGATATTCAATCAAGAAATTATAAGTTTTTTCTCTAGGTTATACTACAGCCAAAACTCAAACCCAAATATACATTTTCAGTTGCACTGTGTTCTCCGAAAACTCATGTTTTGGTGAGATCAGGGTGAGTTCTAATCCAATACATTCATGTCCTTAGAAATGGGATAAATTTGGACAAATATACACACAAGGAGAAAGCCATGTGAAGATGAAGGCAGAGCTTGGGGCAATGCTTCTATGGGCCTGAAATGCCCCTAAACAGCCAGAAAATTAACAGAAACTTAACAAATGTAACAGATTCTTCACAGTCCTTAGAAGAAACTGATCCCACTACTTTATCTCAGACTTTAAGCATCCACTCAGTGTATGATACTGTTTTACATCATCCACTCAGTGTATGATACTGTCCTGGAACAGGAATCCATTATCTTTTAACATCACTATTTATCTCTTTTCTCACTTAAAATGGTTAAGCCTGAACAACTCATAAAACAAGAACCTCTAAAAACCCTCTCAAAAAGCAGGCCATAAAATGGGTGAAAATTGGAAAAGGTTTGTGTCTGTAAAGTGATATTCACTTACATTCATATTTGGATCATGCTACTCATACTAAGAACACATACACACAAGCCAAAGCACACAGAAATGAACACCAGAATTTAGATTTTAGTTTTATTCTTGGTAAAAAGTGCATTTCTTAAAAAAAAAAAAAAAGTTGCAATAACCATTACGATTAGCAAATTTAACAGTCAACTCTCAATTCAAAACAGGTTTTACTATGCATCAGATTCTCAACAGTCAAAATGAACCAGAAGTATCTATTTTTGAAAGTGTAGCTCTACCTGCTTCAAATATTGTGTAAAGCATTAACATGATCAAATAAAACTGCACCTTATTTACCATATAGTGCAGTTAATAGTAACAGGTATTTTTATTGTTTCAACTTAATTTTGAAAGTGTTATCAAATACTTTGTGAATGTAAAACTAAGCTCTCAGTCTGCCAAGTGATGCCAACAAAAACACTGTAGGGTTATTACATGACCAGTTTGGCTCTTACCAATCTTTTTCTAAGTGCACATATCAGTTAGGGCTATCAACAGGAGGTAGAGTTAAATAGGTTGAAAGCAATCGCCAATTCAACATGAAAAGCAAACTCCTATATCCTATTTCACAGGTATAATTTAACATATTAGTGCCAAATTCTTTTCCTTCAAACCAAAGTCCCTTATTTTCATAGCAAACAACTACTTTGAGATTTAAGAATAAACAGGTATATTTTAAAAAGTACTAGTATCTCTTAGTATGTCTGAGTAGTAGTAAAATAAATGAAATCATGGAATCCACTTTATAAATAAAACACAAGTAATAGAAAAGGAATCCAAAATCCAGTCAAGCCAGCAAGAAGCAAAAAAGCAAATTAACTATATGCCACATATGAACAAAACAGGACCTGACAAATTTGAAAGGGCCAGATAGTAAACATATTAGTAGTTACTAGTTATACATCTGTGTCAGACTACTCACCTCTGACATAATAGCAGGGAAGCAGCCAACAATAGTATATAAGCGTAACTGTGTTCCAATAGATCTTCATTTCTGGACACTAAAGTTGTTGTTCATATATTTTCATTCTTTTCAAAACAGTCTCAACTTTTTCCAACCATATAAAAATATAAAAAGCCATTTTAGCTTGTGGGCAGTACAAAAACAGGTGGCAAGTGTAGTTGTCTGGTCCCTGTATACATGCTTACTAGGTAAGAACACCACCCTTTAATTTCTATATTCAAAAACTGATCCCATCTCATATTCATTTTTTTAAAAAGTTTTCATTCTATAAAAATAAATGCTTCAGGCATCTTTTAATCATTCAATTATGTAGAAAAATAATTATACTATATTCCATTTTCAGTTCCATAATACAATTTTAAAGGTGAACTTCCTACTCACTTGTTTCTTGTCCACTTAATAAAGGTGCCTTCTGTTGAAAATAATTTACTGCTGGTGTGTGCGGGGGTGGGGGGACTTTTTAAAAACGTCACTCAATTATAGTACTGTGTTAGGTATAGAATAGCTCAAGATAGGACTGCTTGTCCCTATATCAAATAGCGTAAGTTCCTTATTAAAATTTTGGTTCAATGTTCCTTTTCCTTCTACCTCACTTTATCACTCTGTAGTATATCAACTCCCGCCAGCATATCTGCTTACTGTTTAAAGAGCTTAGATTTAGCCACAATGTCAGTAAAGATAATAGAAGAAAATAAAATTACATAGTTTTTCTTCCTTTTGATACCAACAACTGGAAAAGATAGCCTTCAGTTTTATAGTCTTACAGAAAAGTAGGGTTAACAGCTTAGTATGTCATCTCTGGATTTAAAGAACAAAACTAATTGTTCTTTTGGGAAAAGCCTAGTATATAAAAGGAAAAATGGTTAAGATCACAATGTAAAAACTTTTTTTTTTTTTCTATTTTTTTTTTTTAGTACCGGCGATCGAACTCGGGTCCTTGAGCTTGCGAAGCAGGCGGTGGAACCACTGAGCTAAATCTCCGGCCCAACACAATGTAAAAATTTAACATGTATTCTAAGAATGGAGTGAACTCTCATTCTTTAAGACTAGTATACAGATTTTCAAATTTGAAGGACTAGGCTTTAAACCTGGCATATAGTAAACATCCCATTAACTGGGCCACAATAAATCATAAATTTAAGCAATCCATAAAAATTGAGACATGGTCTTGAATATAGTGTAGGCTCACTTTGAACTCAATTCTGCCTCAGCCTCCAGTGTTGGTATTACAGAGATGTGAGCTATCATGCCTCACTGTAATAAATAAATCCTGATAAAGTGATTTCAAAATCCTATTATATGACTTTTGGTTAAATTTTCTGAAGTCCTTTGAATTACGGCAGCCCTTACAAATACAGTTTTAAATATGTGAGGGTAACCCGACACCCAAGCACAATTTCAAGAAAAATTCACTTTAGAGAATCAAGTTATTCAATTGTACCTTTCAAACATTTTATAATGAAATAGAAATTCTCAATGAACAAATGAAGTTACCAGAAGTCCTCAGTAATATGACAAAGCATTTCGGTCAGACAAGACTTCATTATGGCAATACTAGTGCCAAACAATCTTAGAGGTAATACCTTTTTCAAGGTTTATTAATAAAATGACAGTAAAATTTAGACTATTTCTGATTATTTGAAAATATATTTTACTATTAATGAAAAATGAAAACATGATCCACATATACTCACAAAAATATGCTATCTAATCTGTTGCATTAATGATGTTCTTTTTAACATGAGACTTAACTCTTAAGGGGTACCCTTTTTTTTAAATTTACTATTTTTAGAGGCTCCAAAAGAGATAAAATTCTGTCCTTAACTTTTAAAGTTTTAAACTTTAATTTGAAAACTTCACAATCAGTCTGCATTCTCAATTCATTTATTTCAAAAATTTATAAAATTCTAGCCTGAGTCATTTATTAAGAATAATTTTAAGGACTTAAATCTGCTTGCATTATCAAAATCTACATAAGCTTGGAGTCTCTTAAGCCTATCTATTACAAGTGCAATTAATGGACATCAGTATCTGTATAGATACTCTGAATCTCTTAGAAACATGGGCTCAGACCCACAACTCAGATCTATTTAATCAGAATTCACAATTTTACCTGCATCTACAAGTTTGAAAAGCACTGCGTTAAATATCAAAAGTTCAGCATTATATGTGTATACATGTATGTATATACACATAAGGGTTTAAGTGGCTTAGTAAATATAGTCTCTTCCACCTACCAAAATCTTCTCTTAAATCTCAACTAGCTTTTCCAATAGCAGTTTCTGTAATATTTTCATTCCTATAAAAAAAAATCCCACAAAATCCCACTTAGATATTCAGATCTCTATTTTTTCCAATTTAATTTCTTGATCTCCTAATTAATATTTCTATTACCCTTAAATAGGTAACAGAATCCTTGACTACCTTCAAGTTGTACAGAAAAAAAAAAAAAACCTAAAAAAAACTGGGCAATGTCAGCCAGCTATCATGCTTTTAAACTTCAGACTTCAATCCTGTTTTTGACTATATTACTCCTAAAAGGATTAACTTGACCCAACCTACACTATTAGGAATTAAGAGTAAAGCTCCAATGGTTTTAAACTTGTTAAAACAGAGTATCTTTAAATGGACTCAATTCAAGTTTAAATCCACTGAAATCTAATCCAACAGATTTCATAGATATTAAAAGTTATACTGCATGCCACTAGATTCAAGATGAATATTAAGAAACCAGATTTGAGTGTTGTTAGTAGTATCTGCCATGTTTTATTAACGATCAGAAAAAAATCTTTTATTAGTGAAACAATACACTGGAGCCTACCAAAAAATATTAATGCTTTTGTTATTTCAGGGAGAGATTTGCAGAAAAATTTTAGGCAATATTAAAGTAAGGTGATTCAAATATATGCTTGTAACGACAGCAACAGATGATTTAACAAGCTGACATTTGCCTTAATATTTTTAAACACTTCATTGAGCCACAATTTGTTTTAACTAGTACTAATACTTGTATCAAATTCAATAATTTAAGTATGTACATGGTAATCATTTCACTCACATTTTCTGGTGTACTACCCAGTCTCCCAAGAACTGTATCCCACCAGCAAATGTGAATAGTTCATACAAATTTTTCTGGTTTTTGTTTTTGTTTTTTTGGTACTGGGGATGGAACTCAGGACCTTGTGCTTGCGAGGCAGGCACGGTGTCACTGAGCTAAATCCCCGGCCCAGTTCATACAAATCTTACAGCATGTAGTCATGAAACTGATTCTTACTTTGAACTGTGTCTGCATTAAAGTACACAGCTATCCCTTCAGTAAATGCATACCCTTTCTTATTCATACCTGTTCACCAAACACTCATGTGCTTCTTCACTGTTAAATATGACAGACAATGTAAACTACAATTGTGGTTCTTTTAAAAATTGAGTTTTTGGGCCGGGGATTTAGCTCAGTGGTTCTGCCACCTGCCTCAAAAGCAGAAGGATCCGAGTTTGATCCCTGGTACCAAAAAAAAAAAACTGAGTTTTTCATTTTTTTAATCAAACTACAAATCTTGGTTCAACAATTTCAGGATTTCTTTTTAAAACCATTTCACACATATATATGTGATATATATGTATTCTTCAAACAAAAAATATGTATAAAACAATATATCTGTGATTTTGAAGAGAGGTATTAATTTTTATTGGAACTGCCTGAAAGTCCCTACTGGATAGGAAAATCTTAAAGTAGACCGAAGGTTAACCTTTCTATGACTTGACCTAGAAGCATGCTTTTCAAGTAGGTGTTAACTATAACAAAATCAACTCACTGATTCTATTGGAGAACAAGTGAGATATAATTCTAGTTTAAAAAAAAGACAAAAAAAAAAACCCCACAAAAATAAGCTTGATGGGGTGGCACAGACCTGTAATCAGGGCACTCAGGAGAGACTACGGCTAGAGGATTTCAAATTCAAGACCAGCCTGGACTACACAGCAAGTCCTTGTCTCTGTCTCATGCACACAAAGACATAACATATATGGGAAGCCAGGCACTAATACTACTTGCTGAAATTTACCAATGTTTTAATTACACACTCTATTTTTAAACTTGGCAAAACATACATGCACATATAAAAAGAACAATTTCACCACTTCTTCCAACTTTATTTTTAGGTATAGGTGGAAAAAGCAGGTTATCTCTAGACTTCTTATAGTCCAATTTGCAATGAATATATGTTCAGACTAACTCTTCATTAAGAAGAAATGTTAATGAGGCACACTTTCTAGTGGCTGGTATCTTCCAAACCAAAAGAAAAAAAAAAGACAAGGGCATGAATAGCAAAGTTGTCATGTAACATTTTCTTGTTTCAGTAATTTTACTTTTTGCATTCCATTCTTTTTTTTTTTTTTTTTTTGGTTCCGGGGATCGAACTCGGGTCTTGGCGCTTGCGAGGCAGGTGGTGGAACCACTGAGCCAAATCCCCGGCCCAATAATTTTACTTTTTGGATACTTCAGAAAACAAACCCATGTTTTAACTGAGATTATTAACTAAGTACAAAAACTATGTGTTGTTTTATTTGTAGATGTAGAATATTACAAATATCTGCAGCAAGCCCATGAATTATTTCTATTGTCCATACTGATATTTCAGTATTAAATATATACAAATGTTTCAATTAAACAAAACCAAGGTATTCACAACAAGCTGCAGAGAAACATGCAATGAAGGCTGAAATTTATAAATTAAAAATACCATCTATACATAATGTACAGTCATGCATTTATAAATGAATACTGTATGTCTCACGAGTAAATTTTCACAGGCAAATGCTGCTGCAAAAATGTTTGCTAATGCAAAGGAATAGGATTTTAGTACATTCTGCATTAATATTTTAACCCAAGAAGTTGAAATTTGGTATTTTTTTCTTCCAAGCTGTCCAAAAATCTACAGGAGTAAAATCCCAAATGTTTTGCATCTCACTTGAAGTGTTTTACCAGGAACACATTTTCCAAACCTCGAGTAAAACAAATATGAATAATGAGCAAAATCCAAATATGAACATGTTTATCAGTTCAGCAAAATTCAAATAAAAAATTGAATTTCACTTTAAGTTATTTTGTATTACACACTTTACCAAAATAAGAGAATATGAAATCAAATGTATGCTTGTTTCTACTTTTGCTTTCAATTTCAGTCAGACATTTAAATTTCATGAAAAACTATGCATGGTAGCCGAGAAAATATGGTGAGAAAAAAATTTTACCTAATGAAATTTAAAAACTGCACCTACGTAATAAAATCATTACCCTTCACAGTGTGAAACGTGACTAACTTTGCAAACAGTTTTCGCTTTAAAATTCTGCAATATATCAGAGTATGTTTTATTAATCAAGAAATATGGTGATGTTTTAAAATCTTCCAATTTTCTCTTAAGATACTAACTAGTATTTTCATGGGCTGGTGATCTCCAACGTGACTGTAGATTTTTTATTATAGAGTTTGCCATAGTACCAAGTTTCTCATGCATTTCAAATAGCTGGCTTCCTGAATAATTATGAAGATCTTCTGAATCCAACTGAAGAGCAAGAGCACTAATTTGTGCCAAAAGATTTTTAGATAATGGAGTTTCTAAAGCAACAGGATTAATCAAATCTAAAAGAGAGAAAAAAAAAGATACTAAACTATACAGGGTAAAGGTTAACATGCATGTATCTCCTATCAAATTAAGAAAAAGTTCAAGTGCCTAGGTTTAAACTAATAAAACAGGATGGGACTCAATTTTTTTTCAAAGAAACAAAATGAAAGCAAAAAGCAAAAAAAAAAAAAAAATTTAGATCTTGTTCGTTAAGAAATGCCTACTTTATTTTATTAATATAACTGGCACATGCAAGGTCCCACTCTGGTACGAAAAAAACCCCAAAAACATATATATATATATATATATATATATATATAAAAAACTGGAACAGAACACAGAACGTAGAATCTGTATTGGAGACCTTGAAGAACTAGAAGTTGACAATTAGAGAAAGCCAACTAAGTTATTTTTTCATGCACTTTGTATTAAGCACCAAAAAACTTACTGAATTCATACAGCAGGCCAAATTACTTAAAAAGTATAACATTATTTTTAAAGTTAGCTGATTTCCTAAATAAAATTCTCATTTTAATAAACTATACCTGAGACAAGCCTTTCTTCATCAGCTGATTTATTTTCCATTCCATTTAGTGTTTTCTCAGAAATATCAAAAACTGGAATTTCTTCAAGTCCATGAGACTTCATCTTGATAACACATTTAGAGCAGTGAAAAAAGCAAAAACACAAAACCACAAGTCAAATTATTTTTTTTGTAATCCCCTTCAGCTTTCTGAGTAACTGAGATTATAGGCACGTGCCACTGCATACACCTCAATTTAACATTAATAATGGTACAAATATTGGGAAAGCACACAATAAATGGGGTGTATGTTGTAAAGCCCATAATAATTAACTCAGTTAATATTCCTAAGAACAGTGTGTAAGAAATACAAAAACAGGGCTGGGGATTTAGCTCAGTGGTTCCGGTGCCTGTCTCGCAAGTGCAAGGTCCTGAGTTCAATCCCCAGTACCAAAAAAAAAAACCAGCATTACAAAGAATTTCTTCAAAAGGAGGGTCTGGAATTTATATTTCATAATGGACTTAAATTAGATCATGTGGATAGTGATATCTATGTAAGTACACTATAAAGCTGCTCATAAATTACATACACACACACACACACATACACACACACACACACACACAATTTTCCAGGGCCCATGGGTGTTACATGAGAAAATATTTCAGAAACTCAATCTATGCATAGTACAGTTTCTGGGCATCATTTATTTCCTACATTTTCTCAGTGGTACTGGGAATTGAATCCAGAGCCTCAGAAATGAGCTACATTCCTCCCTCTTATTTTGAGATAGGGTCTCGCTAACTTGCTCAGGCTGGGCTTGAACTTGTGATCCTTTGGCCTCAGCCTCCTAGAATGCTGGAATTACAGGCAAGGCTTTCACTTTTTTTTTGTAAAGTAATAAGTCAGCTAATGTTTTTGAGGATGACAATATAAACCAATGACTTCTAAGAATACAAAATTGTTCAGCAGCTAGCAAATCCTATTTTAAGAAAATCTAATAGTTCTCACTCTTATACTCTTATTTTTTTCATTTATTCACAAAGTCTAATAATGTCAAGGGATGGATCTCTGAATGGGTTTTAGCAATCTGCAAATCCTAAACTTATATATAAAATTTTCTGCAAACATTTTCATGAGGGTAAGAATCTTAGCTTTCATTAGAACCTTGAAAACTGCCCACAATTCAAATGTTTATGGGCAAAATGTTGATAGAAAGAAAAAGAACATTAAGTTCAAATGTGCGAGACATCAAAATCGAAACTCTGGAAGTGGTGGTGCATGCCTGTACTTTGCAAGGCTGAGGTAGGGGGACAGAAAATTTGACCTAGCCTGACAAACTTAATGAGACCTTGTCTAAAAGTAAAAGTAAAAAAGGGGTTGGTAATGTAAAAGCCTGCAAAGTCCCTAGGTTCAATCACCAGTACCGCAGCCCTCCTCCATCAAAATAATGTGACTTAAATATTTGTAATATTTTTTAAATGTTTGGATTTGAACATTTAGGTTTTAGGAATAGCAGCCATTTCATGATGGAAATGAACACGGAAAGGAGGTAGAAAAGAATTCAAAGAATGAAAGAAAATTTAAAAATAAACCCAAGGGATGTTACATAGAAACAGTACAAAACAAAGGAGTAAACTCTACTGTGGGAATAAAAAGTGCTCTTGATGGCGATAGAAGGACCAAAAAAATGTGACTTTATACAGACATTTGTAGCTATATTGTTAGATCAATTAACAGATAATGTGTAAGGACCATCTAAATCTTTACCTGCTGTTCATGATATATTCTGAGAGCCTTTTTTACATTAGACACTTTTGGAGAACGAATAGGAAGAGTTTTTATTTCTGATGCTGTAAGAGTACTCAAATCCCCAATAGTTTTTATATTCTTGGCTCTGATAAGTTGTCCTAGACCTCTTGCCCTGAAAAGTAATAAAGAAAAAGTAAAAATGTAACTAGATTTTTGTACATGCTATTCTTGATGGCTTATCCAGATGAATTTCTCTATTTAAACACAATTAAAGGTAGTGGTGCATGCCTGTAATCCAGGCACTCAGGCGGTGAAGGCAGAAGGATGACAGTAGGTCACAAGCTAGCCTGGGCTACACAGTGAATTCAAAGCCAGCCTGGACTACAGAGGAAGACCTAGAACAAAACAACAATAACGATACTTATTCATAACTGCATTTATTTATTATATACTTCACAGTGAGGCAGGTATATTTATTTTTTATTATTAAACAAATTTTATTTGAGATTAATACTACAGTTAATAAAACTTTCAGATTATAATATACACAAAGTACTTTTTGGATTTACTAATATCATTTGTCCAGAATACATGTTGAGTTGTAAAGAGTTCTCAACACGTCATTATTATCAATAAATCCTTCAACTCTTCCTTGTATTATCAGAGCTATTACTTGTGTACTGAGTATGTAACTTTCCAAAACTGAAACTATGTATCTATTTTTTTTTTCGGTACCGGGGATCGAACTCGGGTCCTTGCACTTGCACAGCAGGCGGTGAAACCACTGAGCTAAATCCCTGGCCCCTATGTATCTATATTTAAGAAAACATTCCCATATTTCCCTCTTTTCATCAATACATTCCCACGCTTCTAATGAGCAAGTCAATTTATTTGGAAATTGAAATTCATTTCCTCATAGAATCAGCAGCAATGACAATGAGTAATGTTTCATACTATCACCATAAGCTTCCATCCACCATGATGCAAATAAAATTCATTTTAAAATGTTAAAATAAATATTACTACATCCTTATTACTCACAATTAAGTAAAAAATAAACTCAAAAGCTAGGGAACTGACACCATTTAAAACATTGTTAATATTTATACATAATCCAAACCCCTTGGATTGTTGACTTTATTTACTTAAATAAGGTCAGAATTGAGGCGGAAGTGAAAGGACCTGGTAAAGCAAATCTCCCTGTCTGTGGCAGAGATGAGAATTACAAGAGATTAATACCTCAGTCTGTGCATTAGAGTGAGGTATATTAATTTAAAATAAAATTTGAATGATATTTAACATCTGGCTTAAGCAATTGTACTAGAAACAATCCCACTGCATGCCTCATTCATGCTTTACATACTTTAGTCTTTTTGTTTTGGAGACAGAGCCTCACTATGTAGTTTAGGTTGGTCTTAAACAACTACGTAGCCCAGGCTGGCCTCAAACGTCTCAAGTGCTAGATTACAGGTATACACCACCATGCCTAACAACCACTAGTTTCTAATAAAGATGAACTTTAAGATTTTAATATATATAAATACAACTCAAATGTTACATTATATAGGGGCCGGGGATTTAGCTCAGTG
>NW_004624866.1:5630280-5699495 GCF_000247695.1 Heterocephalus glaber
AAAAAAAAAAAAAACAAATATGGTATTATATACAAATGGGTTGTTACAATGTTCAGGTTTATCTGTGAATGGGGCCTGTCACTGTTTTACTAAGTCTCCTAATCTAGATCCTTTAATGTACCATGCCTTCCATTTCTATGCATCAGAAATGGACACAATATATGTCTGACACATATAATTTACTGGAGAAGTTGAACAGTTCACATCATGATAGGGTAGGCTAATAATTAAGAGAGAAATTATCTTACAATCTCTGAAAATACCTAAAACAGTTCTTTTAATCAAGATATGGCAATCCAGAATTGCTTAAACCCCCCCAAGCAAAACATCATGGAAACAAACTTTTAGTTAAAAAACAGAAAATTTAAAAACCTCAAGTTTATCTAAGTGAACTTCATGCTCAACATACATGACAACTTACTGACAACTGTAACTATACTGTTTGATCATTTAGTTATGAGATTAGCTAAATTAGCTGTGAGATTTTGGTGAATTAAGTTTCATTTGAGAAAGGAAAAATGATATTCATATTCCTCAAAGGGTGTCGAGTAGGATTAAATGAGATGTTTCAATATAGTACACCTGGCAAATATTAAGCAAACTTTTACTGTATTAGGACAAATGCTTCTAATGTTGCCCCTTACGGCCTACTTTTCAATCTGCATTTTTATTTCTGAAGTAAAATATGTGCAGGAAAAGTACATGACAATTCAAAACGTGACTTTGATCATTCAAATATTCTTTTAAATAACATCTTGAAATAGAACCCAGAAGCCTAAATAACCACTTACCACATGTTGGATGTAATCTGAGGTAAAATGATGTCGACTGGCGCTGCACAATTCATCAAAGCTGGGTAAACACTTTCTGTGGGGCATGGCATGGATTCTTTGGTCATTTCTGTAATCTTAGAATAAATTTCAAAAGCTGTTAAATAAGAGGTCACCTGACTAAACATAAAAATATAAAGATGCACGAAAACTAAAGCACTTCTTACTAAACACTTCTTTGAGCTCTTAAATTTACAGTTACGTGATCCTGGGGACAGAAATCCTTTGGCTGAAGTGGTATTATGCTAGACAGAAAGAGAAAAAAAAAACTCAGAACCCTAGACAACTAATTTTACAATTTGATTTTCACAACTTACACTGCAATTATTTAACTTATAAAAACAAAAACAATGAACTGCCTGATTGCTAGATCATCACTTCTTCTTACCATCTCCTTCATGTATACCATAAGGCACAAAAATATGGCTAAACCAAAGAAGGTTTATTTCTTCAATAGCTAACCTTATGCACACACAATTCTATGTGTGTATATTTTAGAGCCTAGAGCTTACCTTAGTTTGTGTAGTAGGTGAAGTTTTAACACTTTTAATTACAGGAGAACTATTTGAAGAATGAGACCTCACAAGAGAACATCGCCTATCAATGTCATCTGCCAATCCTGCTTGGTATATTGGATCTGCAAATGAGACACGACGAACCTAAAAACATAGATCAGGTTTTTATTTAATAAAATTTTAAAGATGACACCACATATTTTCATTATGAGGTTATCCAAAAGTACAATGTAGGGTTAGAAGCTGAATTTCTTTCACTAAAAAGCCCATTGTACATACCTGCTCATCTAGTAACTGCTTTCATATTATTCTTCAACGGCGCATTCTAATTATCTATGTTCTAAACTATTTCTGTATAATTTAGATTTTGAAATGGGAACCACTGCAGACATTTAATGGAAGTAACTGCCACATTTCAATTAAAACTGTACAATCTGTAACAACCTTCTGGACTTAGTAAATAAAGAAAATAGAGGTAAAAAACAAATAACTGGCTTCTTGAGTATCTTATTCATCTCTGTTCTAAACTCTCTAAGAGTACCTCAGTGTCACAATCATTAGGCAGCAATTTTTCACCTTAGACCCACCTGTGGTTAATTTGGCCCCTAGTAATGACCAACAGTATGTTCACATATTCAGCTATTTGATATAAATACAGAATGGAGGCCTCTTAAAACCATTACTATACTGTTATGTCTTCTAGTCTTGATCATCAAGAGTGGGCAGATTCTACACGTAAATGCCACAGAAAATACAGTATGTGATCCTATTTCCTAGATATTAAGTACGAGTTACTATCCAACAAAAGTAACTAATTAACTTATAAACAATTTGAAGAATTTTGAACATAGCAAATCTAATGCATCCATCTTATTATAGAAGTACTCAAAAACTACTATGGCCTATTATATGTAAGATATTAAAGAAAAAACAAAGTGATAACCTCTAAAGAGAAAACCAACCTAAAAACAGGAACTACAGATGTTACTAAGTGGCCAAACACTTGCCTAATATGCACAGGCCTTTCAAACCCTAGGACAGTGGTGGCAAACCTATGGCACACATTGCCTCAATGGACTATTATCACTGGAACCCCTTGGGCCACCAAACAAAAAGCCCCAAATAACAAAAAACAAACTTTTAATTAAGCCTTTCTACATGGCTCAAACCTGATTTCTCAGAAGAATTCTTAGTGTATCTTGAAAAGTTGAATTTTTTTTTTAAGACATGGTCTCCCAATGTAATTCAGGTTGGCCTCTAATTCATGATGATCCATCCAACTGCCTTAGCCTCTGGAGTGCTGGAATTACAGGCATGCACCACCATCCGAGGTTGTGAAAAGCTGAAAATTCTTGATAGTAGTAGAGATTTAAGTACAGCTGGGTGTGGGGGGCATGGTTTGTGCCTATAGTCTCAGCACTTTGAAGTCTGAGGCAGGACTACTGTCAATTTGAGTACTGCCTGCGCAACTGTGTGGACCTCAAGACCACAAGAAGGAAATATCAAGGTAATGTACTTATATATACATACAACAAAGAATGTGGAATGCACAGGCCCAGAAACTACAGCAGACACCCACTGAATCTATTTTTTCCTAATGGAGGTGTACAGCTCAGCATAGGAGATGGGAATATAAATAAAAACATTCTAAACAAAGAGCACAGCTCCATAATACAATGTTTTCCTTACTAGTAAGTGCTATGACATGTTTTCAATCGCCAGCACTGGAGAAAAGGAAAAAAATAGATGAAGGTACATCTTAAGAACTTTAAGTAGGTAAGTTTAAAAAAAAAAAAATAAGTAGGTAAGTTTACATCAACCCTTAAGTGAGATAGCATTATGTCCCAGAACACATTAAGTGCTAAACCTGTTTTATCAATGGCAATCAGTGTCATGTGACTTCCTAATCATATTATATATGAAAGGCACAAAAGATACTAAGAGGAAATCTTTAACAATTTTGTCAGAACAATGTGCACAGCTGTGTAAGATCTTTGGTGTTGTGAAATGACATAATATCAAAAGGATTTTAGTCCCCTTTCCTAAGTAACCACAAAATACAAAATAAATGGCCATGTAATACTCTTGTCATTTACCCAGTGTCACTGGAATGCCAAACACAGTATTCTCAGCAAATATTAGACTAATTAGTATTTAGCCACATTCCTCCTACCTTGTTAACAGGTGATGAGATCTCATCTTCTTGGAGTCGTTTTAGTCCTCTCTTTAAAATGCTGGTAGATGGAGAAGCCAAAGGAGACCAGACACAGCGTGTCTGTATGCCACTAGGACTATCACTTGCTGACATGAATAAAGAATCAAGTTCTCGTAATTTTTCAGGAGATGAATTATTGTCCTCTGTTACTAGCTCAGAGATAGTTGTTTCAGATGTCAAAGACTGTGATGGTTCCTCCACTTTATGTGGAGTATGATTAACTTCCAGTAAAATGTCATTTCCCACTACCATTTGATTGTCATCTAAATTTGCTTCTTCAGACTTACTAAATTCAGTATTTGTTTCAGTTTTATTAGAGTCAACCTTTTCTTCCTTGTTAGTCATTTCAAGTTTGTCAAGAACAAAACTGTCAAGTTCTGCACTCAACTGTTCTGTTTTGGTTTCTTCTGACTTAGTTTTAGGAGTCATGTCCTCATCCTCTGATTCTTTGACACTGGCAATTTCATTATTCATGTGACCAATCAGCGTTTCTTCATAGTTTTCCATTTTAGCATTCATTTCTTCAGATGTGCCTAAATCTGACTCATTACTTCTGTCACCTGCCTCCCTGCCTATTTGTTCAGAAATCTGAGTCTGAGTATTCACATTTATAAGTGTGGTGTTATCACAAAGACTAACACCTGAATAAAATTCCTCAGCTGCTGCTTCAACATCTACTTTGTCAGCTGTTTCTGTGTTAGGGTCATCACTACTCTTACATTCCTCTGTTGCCACTTTAGAAGTATCAGTTTCGACATACTCTTTTTCAGAAACACTAGCTTCAGATTTATTGTTTTCTACATCTAATTCCATAGCTTTTACTCCCTCTAGATTGGATTCTCCTATCACTTGACATGCATTTCCTTCAATATTAACAACAGTAAGTTCTTTTTTGAGGGTTGTTTCTGGCTTTTCTTCCTTGGTGTCCAAATGATATTCTTCTGAAATGTCCTTACAATCACCTAAACATGGGCCCACTGCTTTAAATTTCTTATTTGTTGGCTCTTCACTTTCAAGAGACACTTCACCAGAATCCACATCACAAGCTTTTTCTTTCAAATTTACTATTTCAGAAGATTTTTGAATAGTATTTTCTTTTGACTCTATTTCAGGTACAAAGTCATTAATAGTATCATTCCCCTTAAGAACCAAATTAAAATTCACACTTCCACATTCATCTAAAAATTTTGCTTCAGAACACAAATTAGCTTTAGAATCTGTTTCTAATACTGTGTCAGGTGTTTGCACATCTGTCTTTTTTGTTTCGTTACTCTTTATGTCAAAATTTTCTGTGTTCTTTAACCCAATGGATGACTTTTCCTGAAGTTGAGATTTTTCCCCACAGCAGTCACAACCTTTAGATCGCCTCACCCTCCGACTTCTCTTATGCTGGCATTCAAATGTCTGCACATTTTTTTCAGAAAGCACAGAAATTTCTGATGTCCTAGTTTTGGAACATTCTCCCACACTGTTACCAGAATCTCGCTTAAGCAATCTCTTACTTGCATTTCTAGTCCTTAAATTTGATTCTGGCATAGGTGAACTTGCAAAGGTATACTCTGCACATTTGCTAGTCTTAGCGTTTCCCTCATATGTATTTGGCACAACATCAGAAACTTGTAAAGTATCTGTAGCTGCTGTAGAATCCTGAAGTATTTCAGGACTACTTGCATCTTTTTCACAAACCGGAGGCTTTTTGTCTACATCTACTTCAGAAGTTGCTTTATGATCCTGTGTGTGATTCTCTACATTTAGAGATTCCTTTTCTACCATTTTTTCTTGTTCTTCAATATTAACACTGTCATTGTTTTTGTTTTTCAATTTTCCAGATCTCTTCTTCCTAGAACCTTCTTCTTTTGCCTCAGAACTATCAGATTCTGAATTTTCAATGCTGGAAAGTAAACCCTGAGATGCTCTTCTTGTTTGATAACGTGTTCGGCCTCTTAAAGGTTTCTCAGAGGACTTATCTACAATGTCCAGGGCACTATCACCCTCAGAATTAACATTTTCAAGGTCTGGTTTTCTTTTATTTTGGTCAATGTCAGCATTAGCACTGGTTTCACCAGAAGCCTTCTCATGTAAATTATTTTCTTTCTCAAGTAATTTGTCC
Organism: Heterocephalus glaber; assembly: GCF_000247695.1. Next base: position 5,635,951 of record NW_004624866.1, read on the forward strand.
TGTTCTGTTTGTTCAGAAGTCAGTTTCTGCTTAGGTGACACATGCAATAAACTCTGAGGTTTTTCCTCTTCCTTACGTCTTTCCCTTTTTTGATGACTATTTTCTTTATCTTGGTTATCACCAATACAGTCTGTTATTTCTGAACGTCGCCTTGAAGACCGTCTCAGGGTTTTTTGATTTGGAGTTACCTGAACTTGACTTTCTTCATTAACCACTTCATCTGCTGGAGTCACTGCTGGAGGTGTATTTTCTTTGGATTCTAAATTAACCCCCATGTTTTTCTCTTGGACAGTACTGGTTTCCAATAACACAGCATTTTCTACTGTTGGTTTAGGCTTATCTTCATGCTCCCCAACAGATTCAGAAAAATGAACCTGACCATCTGACAAACATTCTGTTTGATTATGCAAATCAGGTGAGTTAATATTTTCTAAAGCTATTGTCCCTTCAACAGGTTCTTGATTATTTTCCTCCTGTTCAGATTTTATCAAGGGTTTTGATCTTTTATTTGCTGCCCTCTCAGCTTTACTCAATCTTCTGCTTGATCGCTTAACTCCATTCAGTATTTTTTCAGAATCAGATTTTGAATGCATCACTTCTCTCTTCTTTGTTTTTGGTGTACTATCTGTTGTAGTCACATTTTCACAGTTATTTTGCACTGAAATATCTGAAGACATATTACCCAAGGAGGATGGGCTGAAAGGTCTATTATCTGAACCATCAAACTTCTCCAAGGTAATAAAGCTTTGCCTCCGACTTGTAGGCTGTGGGTGAGTTCCAGAAATACTGGCATCAGAAACTGATCGACTGCTGGGTAATGAATTTTCTGCACTAGATGTACATTCAGTTGAAGTTTTCTTTGATGAAATTAAAGTGTTTTTTCTGGCTTTGTTATTACTGCTCAGTATTTCTGGATTGGTTTTGGGAACAAAACCACACTCATTATTTGAAAAAGAAGGCTTTTCGATATGTTCATCCATACCACAGTTTTCCAAGGCATCTTGAATAACAGTATCACTCTTCATTTGTTCCTCCTGCACAGAATACACACAACACACACACACACACACATATATATATATATGTATGTGTATATGTATATATACACACATAGATTAACCAGCAAACAAATGTGACTTTCTAGGGAAATTTAAGTGCAGAATTTTGGTACTTGAAAAGACAAGTGTCTTCAATACATTGCAAATATTCCAAAAATAATAGCAGGTGTCTGCTAGTCTATTCCTAATTACAAATATTCAATAAAAGCCACATATGTCTATTTTAAATAGACACACAGGACAATTCTGTTACAGCACAACTGGGAGTTAGGAGGAGACTCTACGATAAAAATTTAAAATTACTAAAAAGAAGACCTACTATAAAATCTTCTGGCAATTTAAGGGAATCCATAATGGAACAATGATTCAAAAACCCTGAAAACTGAAATACAGAATATACCTTAATCACCATCTTGGTATCTTCCTTTGGTTTTTCAGTTAAAGTAGGAGTTTGCCTGAGATAAATAATGGAATAAATTAGATTACTTATAGTTATTTAAAAAAATTAGAAAACTAGTTTTAAGTTTGATGGCTTCAACACTTACACAGACTCTTCTTGACTATAGTGATCAGAAAATAAGGTATCTTGTGAAACATCCAGATTATTATACATGGCAGGAATATCACACCTGAAAAACATTTTATAGAACTTCAAAACTCTGTAAGCCAGGTATGGTAGTATATGGCCATACCCTCAGCACTCTGGGAGGCTGGGGCAGGAGAATCCTAAATTCGAATCTCGGCCCTGTTTCAAAATAAGAAAATACAAAAGGCTGAGGATATGTCTCATTGTTAAGGTCCTAGGTTCAATTTAATTTATAATGCTGGCCGTGGTAATGCATACCTATAATCCCAGCACTCAGGGAGGGTGAGGCAGGAGGTACCAAGTTTGACCCTAGCCTGGGCAACTTAGCCAAAGCCGGTCTTACAATGAAAATATTAAAAGCGCTGGGGGTGCTGGGTATGGTGGCACATGCCTGTAATCCCAGCACTTGGGAGGCCGAGGCAGGAGTATCCTACAAGTTCGAGGCCAGGCTGTGTTACACAGGGAGTTCCTAACCAACCTGAACTATATAGTGAGACCTTCCCTAAAAAACAAAAGGGCTGGGTATAGTTCAGTGCAAAGACTCTGGGTTCAACATTCCTATACAACACACTCAAAAATTACAATTTTATTATATTTTATTAAAAAATAAAAATCAAGACCCAAGTGGTTATTTTCCAGTAAATCATCTTCCCTTCTAACCTATCTCAGCAAAGAAATTCAGTTTACAGACATTAGGGAAGCTACTATGTAGCTTTATATTATGAAATCCAGTTACGCATAATATATCTTTTATCCTTAAAATTTAGTGTAACGGGGGCTGGGCATATAGCTCAGGGATAGCAAAGCATTTGCTTAGTATGTGTAAGATCCTAGGTTTGATCCCCAGCACCACAAAAGCACAAGTATATACAGTATCTTAGTCTTGACAACAAAGTTATAATCTGCTGCATGAAACTTAAGCATCAATATAGAATACCCAATTTATGAGCAAAGGCCTACAGACCGCTTTGTCTTGAGTACTTCTTTTTGGTGTTCAGTTAGTATTCTTTCCTTTAATTCTTTTCCTTCTGGAGGTATAAACACAAAATCAGTAGACTTTTCTTCTTCCAAAAGCATTTCCCTCTTTACTTTTGGAGATGAAGATTCTCGTTTCAGCTGCAGATTTTTTAAAAAATACATTTTATTTTCCAAATTATTTCCCAAAATTTCTATTGCTTTTGTAATGCTGATAGTTTTACAACAACAATTTTAAGTTTGAGGTTCAAGTGCATACAACAATCAAACCAAATTTCTATAATGTCCTTGTTTTTAGTCCATTAAGTGTCCTTAAAAAGGAAACACATCTGTGCTTGACTACAAAGCATGGGTAAATTACATTTTTATGATAACACAGAAAACAAACTAGTTTGGAAAGAGGAAATACAGTTTAATTCTCAAGGTGAATCAATGAACTAGTCAAGATGAGAATACAGTATATCCTACACAACAGTAACTTTAGTATTATACTGTAATTTTATATAAATTTTCATGACAATCATTCTTTTCATTCTATTCTGCTAGCTACAAGAATGTATCAATCTTTGAAATATTTTCCTTTTATTTTACCAGGGTCTCAATTTCAAAATCCTAGAATAAACCTTATTGTTTGAAGGTCATGAAAGAGAACTATTGCCAGAAAGTAACTGACAACTAGACATATTTTTTGATATGAGTTTAAAATAGAAAGAAGTCTTGCCTAGGCACTAGTTCTATTTCTATTCAAAATATTAAATTCTACAAAAATAGCTCTAAATTAAACCTCTGAAATATTCTTATATGCTACTATGTTAGTCATTCATACCCAGACATATCCTATTGCAAGGAAGAAACTGCCCAGAATAGAAAGTATAAAGCATGAACAAAAGTACCACATAAAATCACTATTATTAAGAATCAAGGGCTGGGGATTTAGCTCAGTGGTTCTGCCACCTGCTGCCTGCCTTGCAAGCACAAAGACCAAAGTTCAATCCCCGGTATGACCCCCCATCCCCCAAGAATCAAGAATCAGTGGTAAAGTGTTTGTGCAGCATGTGTGAGACCCTGGGTTCAAGCCTGGGGAACAGGAGACCAACAAAAATAACTAGGAAGGAATGGACACACAAGGCTATCCTGGCATTCTTTCTAAACTCTCACTCCAAGACCGTCTTTTTCAAAATGGTTACAACTTATTGTTCCACTTTGAAGTTGTATATCCATAAATTACCATGTACTTTATTTTAAAAATTCTATTAAATACATTTCTGAAAACATACTTTGGCAGATGGCTTCATATTTTCTTGTTTTTCCTTTGTTTGTGCCAAAAAAGAATCCCTTTTTCCATTTGATTTTCTTTCCACACCACTTATCTTCATGTTTAATTGTGAATTTTCTGTCTGTTTAATGAAAAATAGAACAATGTTATTAAGCATAATTTGCTTTTCATGTTTTGAAAATTCCAGTCTACTGAATACTCATTTCACATGTGAAATTTCTTACTATTCAGCCTGTTGAAAACTGTCCAAGACGCAAGAGAACGTGTCTTAACTTCTATATCTGTTTCATAGTTTAACTTGTATGAATTCTGAAATCAAGATGTATTATGCAAATACTGTAAAGTTAACCCTATCAGTGGAATTAATGACTGTACCTATTACTGGAACTATTTCTAAGAGGAAAATAAAAGCTATAAAACTTTCAACATTAAAGAATAAAGAAAAGCCAGGTGAGGGCTGGGGATTTAGCTCAGTGGTTCTGCTGCCTGCCTCGCAAGCTCAAGGACCCGAGTTCGATCCCCGGTACCAAAAAAAAGAAAAGCCAGGTGTGCTGATGAACACTTGTAATCCCAGTATTTGGGAGGCTAAGACAGGAGGATCTGGAATTTATGGCCAGCCTGGCTACTTAGCAAGACTATCGCAAACCAACAAAAATAGAGGGTTAATACAGCTCAGCGGCAGAATGCTTGCACAGTATGTTGTAGGCATTGGGAGGGAGGGAAGGAAAGAGGGAGGAGTGTAGGTAGACACGCAAGTACGTATGATAGAGAATATTAATATACCAAACACATTTTCCGACACCAGAATATATGGCACAGTCTGAATTACACTGAACCAATATAAAACTAACTCATTTGATCTGGTAAGAATTTTTATTTAGCAAAACAAAACAGAACTTATCTATCACTACTTTTTCTTTTTCTGATTTTACACAAAAAAGCTATAAACCCAATCTGGTGGGGCATGGCTATCTCAGCTACTCAGAGGCAGAAGGGCCAGGGATTTAGCTCAGTGGTTTCGCCACCTGCTGCGCAAGCGCAAGGACCCGAGTTCGATCCCTGGTACCTAAACAAACAAACAAAAAAAAGGCAGAGACAAGAAGATCACAATGTCAAAGCCAGCCAAGGAGACTTAGTGAGATCCTTCTTCAAATTAAAAAAGAGAGGGGGCATAACTCAGTTGTAAATATGAAGCCCTGGATTCAATCCCCAGCACCACAAATGGGGGGGGGGGGGCGGGGCGGGGGGCACTGATTGGCTATATATCATCTGTTGCTGTATAAAAAAAAAAAACACTAAGGATGCACCACACTTCAATGCCTTTACTCCTCTCAACTCCTAGATCTCCAGATAGTAATCAAGTATTAGTCAAAGCAACTCCTGCTCTAATGGGTGATTGTGACGGCAAGGACTGTTTTTCCGTCAGAAGTTAGATATAAGGAAATGAGAAAATAAAATGTAGTTGTAACTTAGGAGTGGACTAGTATTTCTAGTTTTTTCCAAAGCAATATTCATTAAGTTTGTAAAATAGTGCATATAAAGTCCTGAGTTCAAGTTTATCATAATCTCCAGTGAAGATTTTTGCCCTTAACTCATAAACCATGTGTGTACATATATACATATTTATAAATTTATATTATTTTAAAATCATGTGGAACTCATTTATTCAGAGTCTATTTATTACTTAATAAACTTCAGGCATCGATCAAAAATTTAAAAACAAAACAAAGCAAAACAAATCTTACTGCATCTGAATATGATCCACTGGATTCCTCTATTATTTCAACATTTTCCAAACCAGGCAACAGAAGTAAAACTTTTTGTTTGGCTTCTCTTAGTACTGGTCTTTAAAAAAATATATAAACATATATACATTTGAGTGAAGGGTATTGGTGAGTACTTGTGATGTTAACTGGAGCATTTATTTTAATTTTTCAAGGAGCAAAATGTAACTGCCCTAAAGACTACTAACATATACAAAAGTAGGAGAAATCAGACAATATATGAATTATCCTCTTTTCAGAGTTTCTACTTTCTTTAAAAATTTTTCAAAATGTTTTTATCTTGCAAAATTTCACATAGAAGTAAAATATTACAGTAAGTACCCATGTTGAGCTTTAATTATCATCAATGCTCCTCTTGTCTATTAAGGATAATTTTAAATTGCTTTCATGGGTTCCAAAAAATCAAATTACTTTAAGCCCCCCAATAGTTTACAATGTTAATTACCAGAGATTATAATAGTTCAATTAAAAAATTCTCTGTAACTGACCTAAGAAAGCTGATGTTAAAACCAAAATACCAGTTTCGCCGCCTGCTGCACATACACAAGGACCCGAGTTCGATCCCCAGTACCAAAAAAAAAAAAAAACCAAAATACCAGTTCACATTGTTATACAGAATAGTTGTACAAAAGTTTTGTTAGCATACTTTAACTCTTCAGGATAGTTCAACGTCATCACTTTAGCAAATGTAGCATTCCAGAACTGAGCACTCTGCTTTCGAATCTGTTTATTCTTGTGCAGAAATATTATGCATAACAGTGGGGAGAGCTGTTCAAGAAGTTCACTGTCATAAGTGCCAGCGCAGGACTGTAGACAAGTAATAATTTCTCCTAGTAGCTTTTCTAACTAGGAAAAGGGAAAGAACAAAAGCAAAAAGTATACTAAACATCAAGTCAAAGTGTATGTTGCTACTTCAATGTTTAATAAGTGAATGATTTTAATCAAGTCTCCATGGTCAAGGTAATATACATCCCTCTCTATTAAGTTGTCAAACTATCAGGTAAATTTACTTTATTGATACTCTAGCTTGATTTTGAGTTTATTCTCCACTTAAAAAAAAAAAAAGGTTTTAAGGCCAGGGATTTAGCTCACTGGTTCCACTGCCTGCCTCGCAAACAAAAGGTCCTGAGTTCCATCCCCCATACCAAAGAAAAAAAAGGTTTTATATTTATTATAACAGTAATGACTGCCTAACTTTCAAATATATATCTTTGGAGGCCAATGCTCATACATAAAGACATGAGACAGGACTTAATGACTAATATAATTTCAAAATAATAATGATCTCTTTCTCAAAAAGCTATCTGTGAATGTATCCATATCATATTATTAAACGCCCATTAAAAACCGTACTATCACTCATTAAAAAAAATCAGAATTATCTTCAAGGAAGGGGATTATCTAAACCCATTTTCTCATCATAAAAAGTATGTTTTATAAACAATGGTCTATTTTTACCTTGTTGTTCAGAGAACTATACACTTTAGGAACTTCATCAAGCCTGGGAAGAAAAGCACATAAAATATAGTACCATTTGTATTTTAGGAAGTTGACACTACTACCTATTAAGCTAAACCTAAAAATTAAGTGATACAGCCATAAAATCACAAGGTATATATACACATGGTCCCAAGGAAGCAAGCAAAATGCAAATTGGCAAACACTAAGCATCAAACAAACCCACCTTTGGAAAATAAACCATAGAAAACAATCTACAACATAAGTAAGTGTTCACACAGTGCTACTTTTTGAATGCTTTAAAAGCATAAATTATTCTTGATGAAATAAAGACTAAAATTTGCCAATGTAGTAAAATGTATCATGGCACAGTTTCCATGCCTCTAAAGTGCAAGGTCCTGAGTTCGATCCCCAGTACCAGGGGGAAAAAAATTATTCCCATGAATTTATTTTTTGGCACCTGGAATCAAACTCAGGACCTTACACTTGCCAGGCAGGCTCAGCACCACTGGGCTAAATCCCCAGCCCTCCATGAATTTAATTTACAAAAGGAAAATTATTACAATTAAACCATACAAGTTTGCTAAAAAGAATACTGAGGATTTCTTTCAAAATGTTACTTGGGATTTCTGCAGATTCTAGGGCACTAGTTACTTTAAATGTAAAAGTAGTAATTCATACTTTGGGAGGTTAATTCTAAACTTTAAATGCACATATTTAAAGAATCTTGTTCTAGAGACAACAAGAAGGAAATAAGAGGGATGTATACAAATAAAGGAGGGAAATAGGTGTGATGAAATTTTTTATGCATGTATCAAAATGGTACAATGAAACCCAATACTTTGTAAAATTAATAGACAATAAAATATATTTTAAAAATGAAAAGAAAATGCTGTTTTTCAGAAAGTGGTCAACGCAAGCACTAATTTTTGTACATATAATGTTCACTTGTAAAGCAAAAGTGCTGGAAAACCATGCATATCCACCTATCAAAACTAGGTGAAAAGTATAATGAAATCCTATGCAGATGCTTTAGACAATGAGATCCTTACATTAATGGTGCAAAATACAGACAACATATTAAGTGCCTACCATATACCTAATTGCAGAGTAGCATGTCAAGTATGTTTCCTTATCTGTTATTTTATTATTTTTCCTTTTTGTTTTCCCTGAGAAACTACAAAATTTAGTAAGTATGCGTATTTGTAAAAGCAATTCTGAAAAAAACACACCAAACTGAAAAGGACGACGGGTATAAGCAGAAAAAATAAAGGACTTCCAATTTCTACCACAGATTACCATTTGATCTACCTTTTTAACAAAGAATTTTATTTTCAATTAAACTATCACAATTATCATGCAGAGGAAAGCTGACAAGAAAACACCCTTATCACTGCATACATTTAATTCAAAAGAAGTCCAAAATACTTACTTGGAGTTTTCATAAAACAATGCCAAGGGTCTTGTTAATACTGCAAATATTTTTCGAATCACAGAAGGCAAAGAAATATGTCCAAGTAGATTGGAAATCATGCTAATGATTGAGTTGCCGACACCAAGTAGCGCATCAGAATGTGCTTCCTTGAAGCTCAAAGTGTGGAAAGAACAGATGACTCTTACAATAAGTTTAACTAAAGAGGCCAATTTTCCTAGGGGGTCTTTCTTCTTTTTGGCCCAATCTGAAGATCTCTGTGGTGCTAAGATATAAATTGAAAACTTAATTACTTTGAAAAATGTCAATGCCTACCTTAATATATCACTTAAATATGATACGTTAAATATATGCTTTTAACTGACATTCCAAACAAACCTTAAAACAAAATACCATTAACAAATATATACCAATAAAATATTATCTTCACAAATGAAAACCAGAGACAATGGAAAAACTATTTGGCAAAAATAACAAAAATGATTCCATTTTTCCCTGAGAAACTGTAAAATTTGAAATTTTTGTTTTTCATCATTTCAACTACTTCATAAAAAATATTAAACCACATTTAAGACAAGCCCCACAGTTAAATTTAAGTTTTCAAAATAAAAATTTCCATTAGAAATTACTATTTCCTGATTCATCTTTAGTACACTAGTTCCCACAAAAATATTCTAACAGATCTGAGATCCAAACCCTGAGCAATAAAATGCAAAGAAACTTTACTACATATTTCCTTGGTTCAAAAAAACTATCTTGGCCAGGGATGGTGGCGCATGCCTGTTATCCCACCACTCAAGAGGCTGAGGCAGGAGGATTGCCACAAGTTCAAGTCCAGCCTAAACTACCTGTCTCAAAAAATCAAACCAAAGGCTGGGGATTTAGCTCAGTGGCATCATGCCTTCATTGTGCAAGGTCGTGAGTTCTAACCCTGTACCCAAAAAAACCCTCAGAGTAATAGATGACACATTCCAAATTCCCAGCTTTGTCCACTTAAGAGGATTTGGAGTAGCAATTAATAAAATTTGGTTTCAAACTGCCAGTCTCAGCTCAAAGGAACCATGTTCCCTGGAGAAATGGCTGATTCCAGGCTGCTGGGAAAGTACAAGGCTAAGTATATTATGTTGGTACTGTCAAAAGAATAATGTGGATGTATCAAAAGGTTATGAGACACCTTGAGGGCAAGCCTAATGCCTAAATTTGGGACCTTTGGGCACTACAATGAATAATACTAATTACAGGCCATTGAATAATATTATCCTGATAAAACTTCCACAGGAAACATGGGAGCCTATACACCTTACTTGATCTAGTCACCTATATCTGTAAATGACTAGTGCCTACTAGTGCACAATAAATACCTATGGACGATCTCTGGCTGTTCTAGATAAGAGTAAAAAACACAAGAGACAATTCTAACAAGGTTTACAGACCACGGATTATTTTTTTTCTGTTTTTTTTTTTTTTTGGAGACAGGGTCTCACTATGTAGTTCAGGCTGGCTTTGAACTCACTACGTAGCCCAGGACGGCTTTAAACTCAGTGATCCTTCTGCCTTTGCCTCCTGAGTCCTGGGTTTACGGGCGTGCACCACCACGCCAGGGTAGACCATGGATTTGATATGCAGTTAGATCTAATTTGTCAGAAGTACCAACATGGGTAATAGTATGTAAATATGAGTCGATTATCTAGGCCCTATAGCACATCAATAACTCACAAAATAATCTCTGGTATTGTTTTTAAAGTTCTGATATTCAGAAATTAGTTTTCTGACAAAGTGAGGTGATCAAACTATGTCCTACTTAACCCAAAGGGACAGCTGAAATTTATTTCAAGCATCTGTGTAACATGGTATTTCTATTATTCTTTTTTTTTTTTTTTTTTCGTACCAGGGATCAAACTCGGGTCCTTGCACTTGCAAGGCAAGCGGCAGAACCACTGAGCTAAATACCCAGCCCTATTTCTATTATTCTATCTAGTAATAAGTGAAAAGCCACACACATGAAGAGTTCTGAAAGTATCTGAAGTATGTTTTATAAATCATCAGTGACCAATCCTTCTAGTGAGAAATTATTTTTTAAATAGAAAAAATAAATCTCAACACCAACTTGCGTATTTATTAATGGCAGGTAATCACTTTCTATTTAAGAACATATAAAAACAGATGTATTTAAAAGAATCAATTATTAGATTAAAATAGCTCACTGTGACATTTATTACAAAAATCAACCATGAAATGTAGTTTTTCAAACCAGCTTATTACAATCCCAACTTACCAAACTTAACTAAAATGGTAAAAACTCAGTTAATCTGGCTGGGCAGATTAACTTGGGAGGCTGAGGAAGGAGGATCGCAGCTGAGTTGAAGGGCAGCCTGAGCTACATAGCAAGAACCTATCTCAAAAGAACCTCACTTAACTTTTTAGAGATTTTAACTTTCCTGTAAAATCATAACCAATTAACTGATTTCATGATTTTTTTCAATTTTAATTTTAATTCAATTTTCAAATTAGATTTCCAAATAGACATATTTCTTTTTTTCTTAAAGTCTTTTATTGGTACATTTTAGGTATACAACACAATTACATTTCTCATTGGGAACTTCTACCTTTACATGATGCGTCTTGGTTCTTATTTTTTCCCCATTCCTAGCCCTCCCTTCACCCCCTCCACCCTTCCCTATTTACAAAGACTTTATTTCCATTTTTTCCATTACGCATCATTTTTCCTTTCCCTTCTTTCCTTTCCCCTGCCCCTCCCACTAACCCTACCCCTTTGGACCTTTTCTTCCTATTTTGCATTATTGATTATTCATTCTAATCATTGGTACCATTTTAGGTATACAATATAATGACATTCCTCATTGGAAATCTGCACCTTTACATAATCTCTTTTGGTTCTTATCTAAATAGAAATATTTCTTAAGGAATAACAAGTTTCATATCTGAAGGAATGAGAAAAATCACCTGTATTATGAAATAATTTATGTAATTAGGACATTTTGCTCTTTATTGTAAAAATCTGTGTGTGTCTATATGCACGTGCGTGCAGCAGGAAGATAGGATTTTCCTGACAACTATTCAGTAGTACTGTATTTATGAAATACTGGATGAACAAATAGAAGATACTTACATTTAACTTTGCGCTGATATTTAGTATTATATGGTGAAAAGTCAATGCAATCCACTATTACAGTAATAATATGAATGATCCTGTCCAAGAACCACAAATTCTACGCAAGAAAAGTACCATAATTAGAAACTTTAAACATGATCACAGTATTCAACAAAAATTAGCAACAAGAAAGAAGAACACTTATTCCCACAAATACCATAAAACAACCACACATTTCATAGATTTCCTCAAATAAAGTAAAACTATGGCTATACACATTTCCCAGTTAACTACTATGTGCCAAATACTATAATTTATGTTCCTTAACATTCAGGAAAAACAATTTATCTTTATGATGCCCATAAAACTCATCCTATTGGCCAGGAGTGTGCTGTGCATCTGTAATCCTAGCACTTAGGAGGCTGAGGCAGGAGGATTGGCAGGGAGTTTGAGGCCAGCCTGGGCTAATTAGTGAGTTTAAGGTCAGCCTGAACTACATAGCAAGACCCTGTCTCAAAAAGCAAAAAAACTCATCATATCTACCTGAAGTTCAGAAGACAAGTGCAAGACTTATAGTTACTTTTTTTTCTTTTGGGCATGCGGGGGTCAAACTCAGGGCCTCATGCGTACTATATAAGCACTCTAATGCTAAGCTGTATCTCTAACCCTCATAATTAGATTCTTTATCAAACTCATCTTGAAAATTACAAGATTATTCATTAAACTCAATGGAGACAAGAGGTACAACAAAAAAGTTGCTAAGATCCTCCATACTATTTCCTCCTCCTAAATGTAACTGATTGCTTTTTTTTTTGGTACCAGGGATTGAACTGGGGACCGTGTGCTTTCGAGGCAGGCGCCGGAACCACTGAGCTAAATCCCCAGCCCCATACCTCAATATTTATCCACAAAGGAATGGGAAGCAGTTACAAAAAAAAAAACCCACAAAAAACCCCCACTGATATAGAGAGAGTAAATGACACAAGACAGACTAAAACACTATCCAAGGGCCGGGGACTTAGCTCAGTGGTTCCGCCACCTGCCTCGAAAGCGGAAGGACCTGAGTTTGATCCCTGGTACCAAAAAAAATAAAGAAAAATAAAAAACTATCCAAAATATTACTCAGAAAAAAAATGAAGAGCACTAAATCTTTTTCCTGAGCTAAAGGTATAGCTCTTTAGACCAAAAAGGTTCGCTAAATCCTTAAAACACACTAGTAAAATGTTCAAATTCCAAAGGGAACAGAATAATCCTAAAATTTATGAGAGAACAAACTGCTACCCAAAGAGCAAGCAAGAAAGAAAAGGCTTAGTGCTAAACTCCATACTGCAACCACATAAACTATAATAATTCAGTAATTTAACTGCACAACTGTGTGACATGAAAAGAATACCATGTCCAATTACTGGAAAAATATTGCTAAAATGTCCATACTACCCCAGGCAATCTCTACAGATTCGATGAAATTTATACTGGTATCTCAACAGCATTTTAGATAAACACTCAAGATTCTGAATAACCAGAGCAATCTTGTGTGAGAATACAACAAATCAGGAGCCATCTTGCTCCCTGACTTAAGATACACTGCAAAGTCACAAAAATGAAACCATATAGTACAGTACTAGCTCCTCAAAAATTAAAATTTAAACTCTAAAAAATTAAACCAATCCGGAATCTGGGCACAATGGCCTGCATCTGTCTGTAGTACCCACTACCTGCGAGGGTGAAGTAAGAGGATCACTTGAGCCCAGAAATTGAAAGGACAGCTTGGGTAACACAGAATCCATATCAAGAAAAAAGGGGGGGGGGGGTGCGTGCAGATGTCAAGACTGGGTCAATTGTCAATGTCTTCATTAAAATTCGGGCTGGGGATTTAGCTCAGTGGTTGTACCGGCTGCCTCGCAAGCACAAGGTCCTGAGTTCGATCTCTGGTACTAAAAATAAATAAATAAATTAAATACCATATGGTTCACTAATCCCACTTCTGACTATATATTGAAGGAATGAATGAAGCATTCTGAAGAGGCATCTGCACTCCCTTATTGCCTGTGACATTATTCTTAATAGTCAAGAATCAGAAATAATCTATGCCCACAAAGAATGAATAAAGAATGTGTAGTATTATATAAAGTGGCTACTGGTCACCTTCAAAAAAGAAAAATCCTTCTACTTGCAAGAACATGAGTGACGGTAAAGGACATGATTCTAAATGAAATAAGCCAGATAAAGGATGAATACCACTTATATGAAGAATCTAAAACGCTGGAACACATCGAAAGAATGGTGGTTGGCCAGAGCTGAGGGAAGGGGTAAGTGAGGTGGCATCAGACGATGAGCACAAAGACTCAGTTACATGTTATGAATAAGTTCCAGAGATCCACTATTCAGCTTAAGGCATACAAATTGTATACTCAAAATAAGAAGGACTGGAGATTCTATGAGCTTACAGCAGTAACTACCCACAAAAAACAAAAACAAAAAAAGAGCTGCAGATGTAGTTCAATGAGTGTGCTCACTGAGCATACATGAGGCCAGAGTTCAAATCCCAGAACTGCAAAAACAAAAAAACAACACAACAAAAGAAAACAAATAGCTGGATATGATGGTGCATGCCCGTAATCCCAGCACTTGGGAGGCTGAGGCAGGAGGATTGTCCTTCCAGGACAGCTTGGACTACAAAAAATAAATAAACAGGCCGGGGATTTAGCTCAGTGGTTTCGCCACCTGCTGCGCAAGAGCAAGGACCTAAGTTCAATCTCCAGTACCAAAAAAAAATTAATTAATTAAAATAAAATTAAAAAGTAAAACAAAAATCTCTTCAAAGTCATCTGGTGATACAAAAAGAATATAATTATTGAGCACAGCAATAACGATAGTCTTGGTAGTTGGGCAAGGTGGCACATGCCTATAATACCAGCACTTGGTAGACTAAAACAGGACTGCCAAGAGTAAAGGCCAGCCTGAGCTACATATCAAGACCATGTCTCAAAAAAATAAAGAAAACAAAACACTATAAACATTCAAGATTGACTTTAAAGAGCAAACAGATGAGAAAATGAGGTCCAAGAAAGCAACAGTCTGGTATTCCTTATGTGCTATGCCATAAGCACAAGGAGGAATACAACAAAAAAGTAAAAGAACTTTACTTTTTAAATAATCTATTTTTTTTTTTTGGTACTGGGGATCACTGAGGTAAATCCCTGGCCCAAGAACTTTACTCTTAACAGTTCTAAAACACTGACCTAAATGGTTGCACAAAGTTTTACTGTTTTCTATATTAACTTGATCTCTTATAAAAGCGTCAGTAAATGATCATTCAGAAATGTTACTTCCCTTAAAAAGAATTCTTTAAATACAAGAGTTCAATATCAGGACAAACTCACCAAAAAGGCTTCATCATCCAAAATGGACATTATCTTAGAAGAAAGTTCTTCACAACACAAATTCTCTTCTGCTGTTGCCACCAAAGCAGCACAGCGAGCAAATACTCTATATAATTCTGACCAAGTTTGAAGTAAAGCCTTCATCGTCACCTAGTAATAATAAAAGTTTTATGTGCATACTTGTGTATCAAAAAACCTAGTCGAATCAACATACCTTTAGATTTTTAACAACAGTGTAACATCTAAAGTATCATAAGAGTCTAACAGCCTTACCCACTCTCCCCAAAAAGTTACTTCAGATATGAAGTAATACCACAGTACCAGCAATCAAAGGTAAAAAGAAATTCTTTTAACTTCCACCTGTGCTAATTAAGTCACACTAGTCTTATTTAAGGAAAAACTACTACTGTAGCTCATTATAAAGGATGAAATGCAGTATTTTCAGAAAGTATAAATTCTTATACATAAAAACTTGATATGGCCTTACCACAGGCAATCTCTGTACTGCAAAAATATGATGTATTGGTAAAGCCAATGCACTATAGATGGCACTAAAATTATGTTCTAAGGCATCACCTTGATTTACTTCATTGGTCTGAAATAAGAAAAACAATAGACAAATTACCATTAATTCTAATCCTACATAATAACATAATGCAGGTAACATGCAAGATTGTGAGAATTACATCTCACAATCTTAACATATTCAAGAGATATCAAACTCCCACTTCTTGATACCTGGGAATATGTATAACCTTACCTGAAAACACACTTAACTTTCTTTCTTGCTGTAGGAGATTGGACACGGGGCCTTCACACTGAGCTACATCCCCAGTGGGGTTTTTTCTTTTTTGAGACAAGGGCTTATTAAGTCGCACAAGAGGCTGGTTTCAAACCTGCAATCCTGTTTCAGATGCTCAGAATATTGGGACTGCCGACATGTACCATCAATGCCTGGCTAAAATCTTTACAAATATAAAATTTGGGTGGGCCTGTATCCACCAAATGGTGCATTTGTACTGTAGGAGATGAAAAATGTGGAGAGGCACACAGAAGACATAAGGAGGGATACTATGTGAAGACATAGGCAGAGACTGAAATGATGTGTCTGAAAAGTCAGAGCAGCCAGATGTGCTCCTGTAAATCCAGCACTCTGGAGAAAGGAGGTTCACAGATTCAATCCCAGCCCATACAATTTAGCACAATGGAGGCCAACCAATGGCCTGTGTGTTACAGCAGGCACCAGAGCGCTCTGTTGCCATTCGAGCCAAGTCACTCCAGCAGCAGAGTATCAGCTATCAGGTGCAGTATTGGCACTCTGCAATAAATAAGTGGGTTTTGGTTTGCAATTTGGGCACTCGGTCTCTAAAAGTTTTGCCATCACTCATTTAGTGAGATTCAAAATAAAATTAAAATAATAAAATAATTTTAAAAGGTGGATATAGTGCAGTATGAATGCTGTGTTCAATCCCCAGTACCACCACAACCACCCCCCTCCCACAAAAAAGAGCAAAGGGTGAAAAAAAATTTTTAAAAAGATGAAGTTTTTTGGCCATGAGGGTGCACAACTGTTAATCCCAGCACTTAGGAGGGTAAGGCAGAGGGATCCTAAGTTTGAACCCAGTCTGCACTACAGATCAAGATCCTGCTGCAAAAAGAAAGGTCGGGGATGGCCTTGCCAGCGATAATCAGACACAGAGGAATGGCACAGATTCTTCCTCAGAGTCCAGAAGGAAACAATCCTACCCGATACATTCTATTTTGGACTTCCAGAACCGGGACAATAAATTCATGTTGTTGGGGCTGTGGATACAGCTCTGTGGTACAGCACTTGGCTTCATCTTCCAGCATCAACAAAAATTAAATTAAAAACATATATTCTTGCATGTTTTAATTACCAATTTGTAGTAATTTATTAAACCAGAGAGCTAATACATGGAATTTAAATCCTAAAAAATAATCCCAGAATTAACTCCCCAAATCTTACACAATCAAGTAAGGACTTATAAAGGGTCTTTGTTCTCCTAAGAGGTCTTTTATAAATGTAAATTGTTTTAATTCCAGAAAAATATGTTGATTAGTATGTGCTAGTTGAATTAGTCTGTATCACTGTAACGTAAAAGCTATGGTGGGCTAGGAATGCAGCTCAGTGATAGCGAGTTTGCCCAAGACTGGGCAAACGCCTGGGTTCAGTCCCCAGCAATGTAGGGCGTGGGCATGGACCACCAAACTGAAGTTTCATTCTCTTGAGTTACAATGGAATCAGCCCACAGAATCCGTCCATACATACAGAACCTGTGTTTCATGTTCCGTCAATATTGACACCTTCTAAAAGTATTTAAAGATAAAACAGCCAACTCTTGATACATTCTTGACTTACGGTAACGTTAAATGGTTTTAAGATACCATGGCTTTGGCATAACAATATACAGCCTATTCACAATTACAAATAGGACTCAAACATAAAAGTTCATATGCATCATATGTAAGGCTTGTAGTTTTTACAATCCTTACTGAAAAATATGGAGCTTTGTAATCCCTATTACCTTAGTAAGGTGGAAATGCAATGAAACAAAGAGAATGCAATGAAATCAATCCAAAGAGTAGAAAATTTACTAATTGCAAAAGTAAAACCACTTCACGCCGGGGATTTAGCTCAGTGGTTCCGCCGCCTGCCCCATAAGCACAAGGCAAGGACTCAATTTCCATCGCCAGGGCCAAAAAAAAAAAAAAAAGTAAAACCACTTTATTTTTTCTATTCAAACTTTATTCATTTTCTAAACTGCTGTAATAAGGGAAAATATTTTTACAAATTTGAAGGAAAATTATGTAGCAGACATATCATACCTGATTAATGAATTCAGTTAAAGGTGTGACTATAATGCTCCACATTCTCCAGAGATGTTCCTTATTTTCCACTTGCTTTGCATTTTGATTAATTACATTTAAAACAGAGTCACTAAAAGCTAGTGGTGAAGTTGGACCAGAAAGCACACAGCCTACAAGTGTTTCCAGATTTAGAAAAAACCTAAAGAAAAAATTATAACCAATGTAAGCACTATGTGCAAAAATACATCTACTGTGCATTAACAAAATTCTAAAAACTGCCAAGAGATGAATTCCAAGCTTTAATTTTTTAAAAACTTCACGAAATACTATACAAAATTTTAAAACCTACATTCATTATATAGTCTGTCCAACACAAACAACAAAGTATCAAATTATTTAAAGCAGAAACTTACCTTTCATCTGCTATACCACATTCCTGGAGATAACTGCTGAAAATTAACTGAATTAAGAACAAAGCTGGAGTTCCCTGAAAAAAAAAAAAAATGAAGTCAATCTTCTGAATTACAACCCATTACGTAAGAAGAAACATGATCATTTTAACATGAAATATTTAACTTTAGCATTACTCAGCATATGACAAAAGCAAATTTATCTAAAGAAACTATACATAACAATTAATCTCTTTATGTTCTAGTAACAGATGAACTAGATGTCAAGAGATAAAAAATGGTGAGTTGGGCCGGGAATTTAGCTCAGTGGTTTCACCACTTGCTGTGCAAGCGCAAAGACCCGAGTTCAATCCCCGGTACCAAAAAAAAAAATAAAAACATGGTGTGAGTCCCCAGAAAGAATGGCTGCTATCATGAAATCACAATAACAAATGCTGCCGGGGCTGTGAGGAAAGAGGAACCCTGCTCACTGCTGGTGGGAGTATAGACTGGTGCAACCACTGTGGAAATCAGCATGGAGATACCTCAAAGAACTAGGACTGGAAGTCCCATTTGACCCAGCTATTCTCCTGCTGGGTATCTTCCCCAAAGAATTAAAAGACTCATACCACAGTGATATATGTGTGCCCAAGTTCATAGGAGCACAATTTGTAATAGCTAAAACATGGAAGCAGCCCAACTGCCCATCAACTGCAGACTAAAGAAAATGTGGTTTTTGTATAAAACGGAGTACTCCTCAGCCACAAAAAATGAGAAATTAGACATAGCTAAATAGCCAGGGATTTAGCTCAGTGGTGCCACCACCTGCCTCGAAAGTCCAAGGTTCTGAGTTCGATCCCCGATACCAAAAAAAAAAAGTGCTCTTTCCTAGACATAGCTAAATGGATGCACATTGAGGCCATAGTCTTAAGTGAAATGAATAGGACACACGTGTAAATACTAAATAATTTCTCTAGTGTGAGAAACTGAAAACGGAAATAAGGACTAAAAGGTATAATAATGTGAAATAGGAAGAAAAGGGGCAAAGGGGAAGGGGAAGTGGGGGGGGGAGGAAAGGGAATGAATTAATACATATGAGAAAATGAAAAAATGGAAACAAAGTCTTTGTAAATAGTGAGTGGTGGAGGGGTTGGAGGGCAGGGGAAGGGGGAAAAAATAAGAACCAAGAGAAATTATGTAAAGATGCAAATTTCCAATGATGAATGTCATTCATTATATTGTATACCTAAAATGCACCAATAAAATTAGTTTTTTAAAAAACTGCGTGAGTACAGATATAAAGACTTAACCTAAAACTTGCTGGACCTACAACACCTACATGATGTAGATCAAAAGTACAATTCATATTACTAGGATCCTAAGCTTTCAAAATTTGAAACAGCAAAACCGAGCATGGTGGTGCAGCCCTATAAGACCAGCACTTGGGGAGACGGGCAAGATGATCACAAGTTCGAGGTCAACCTGGACTACATACTGAGTTCAAGGCCAGCTTGAAATATATAGTGAGACCTTGTCTTAAAAAACAATGAGCTGGGTGTGGTGGACACCTGTTATCTCAGCACTTAGGAGGCTGAGTCAGGAAGAGCACCATCAGAAGTGCCTTGGCCAGCCTGAAATACAAAGGGAGACCCTACCTCAAAAAAAACCAAAAACCAACAACAATAACAAAAAAGAAAACTTTCCTCTGGGGTCCATTATTTAGCGCTGTATTTAATTCCTTAATCTATTACTTTGTGCATCATTTTAATTTGGTCAACATATTTCAAATCCAATAATCTAAAAATTTTACAACTAAATGACACCTTTAAAAAATACTGTATAATTTTTTTGGGGGGGGCAATCTTTATCACGTTACATTTAAGATACTTGCATTAAGAATATCCATATTAGCAACCTGATATGCTGGTGAACCTAATACTTTCTGAGGAAGTCCTTTAATTGTAATTTCCATGAGGACCTAAAAAAGACAAAAAGTTTTATAGTAGTTAGTAATAAAAATGCCACTTTGGGCCAGGGATTTTAGCTCAGTAGTTCTGCCGCCTGCCTTGCAAGCACAAGGTCCTGAGTTCAATCCCTGCCCGCCCCCCCCAAATGCCACTTCACTTTTTAGAAGTCTAATAGTGTTAACTATATTTTTAACAATTTAATACTGATAATGCTCACTCTAAATACATTAGTGTTTAAACATTCTCATTTGTTTTAGAAGTTCAGGTACAGAAACACAGGAGGTAGAGTGACGAAGCCCTTTACCTCTAAGGACAATCAATGCTGTTTGGAATCTTATTTTCAGACCTAAATCTGATACGTGTTAAGTACAGACATCAATCTATATATACATTACTATGCAAGTGAGTGTCCACAATTTGTTTATTCAACTACTTTCCTAAAAATGGACTTGAGACTATTTCTTCTATACTGTTAAAAGAAATACTGCAATGAATTATATGTTCAATAGTGCCAGAATCACCTACTATACAATGAGTGATATCTCCATTGTCAAACTCATTTTGTTCCAAATTTGTATTGAGGCACTGAAAAGATGGAGAACTGAACATATATTTTCCACAAGAAATAATGCAAAACCAAGTAACTGGGGCCGGAAAATTACACTTACAAATTCATTTCTCCAGGACTTTAATAAATTTCACGATGATTTCTTTCTTTAACTCTATCATGGTTTTCACAGTTTTCCTCTGAGCTTTATTGCTGGTATCACTAAGTTTTTTTGGAACTATGGCTATGATAGTTTACACAAAGTGCAAAACAAAAAGCACATTGATGAATGTTTTAATGAACTAATACAAGCACTATGTTACATGGATGAAAGGGGCACTTAGACTTAAGTCAACCCCTTTGGTGTGTGCAGCCAGATATGATGCATGACTCTCGGTTTGTAAGGTTTTTTTCAAGTTGAATTTTCAGTTCAACTATCGAGCAAAGTTATGAACACCAGTAATTTTTTTTCAAATTTTGCTGTTTGAGAAGTGAAAAGTTCGAAATTCGAGCCGTTCAACAACTGAGATATCACTATAGTTTTTCAAAAGACTAACTATAAGCTAAGCCTAAGATTGCCAACTCAAATCTGATTAAGCTTACCCAACTACTATCCAAAACTCTTAACATATGTAGTTGCATTAACATAAACTATGGACCTTGCATGTCATGAACAATATGATAGTTATGTTACTGAAACTTACAAACTTTCCTTTGAAACACACTAATGTTGATAATCGATACCATTTATCCTCTACTTTGCCCATGGTGCTTTCTATGTATTAATGACTAATTACTACTACATTCCAACCTTATAAATGAGTCAAACTGAAGCCATTAGGGCAAATAAACTGCTCAAGTCACTGCTAATAGAAAGTTGGAGAGAAATTCAATGTAATCTCCTCTGGAGTTATTAACCACTATTCAATACCACCACAGTGCACTTAACTGTCAAAGCATATAAAAGAATGAGACTCAGAATGAATTTAATTAAGGGTATTGTTCCATATGCACCTCATTAGAGAAGGCTATAATAAAGTTATATTCAATTTCTTCTTTTCCTCCTCTACTATAAAAGTTGAGAAACAAATACCAAAGCCATTATCCTGGTTAAAGAGTTTATCTAAAAACAATGTGCTAACATTAATGTTATTCAACAATCTTAAAATAAATTAGCAGACATTTTAGTTTTTTCAGTTCAAATCCACATCTTTTACCTCATTTTCTCCCTTAGCTAATTTTTAAAAAATCATAATAGAGGGGCCGGAGATTTAGCTCAGTGGTTTCGCAGCCTGTTGCACAAGCGCAAGGACCCGAGTTCAATCCCCGGTACCCAAAAAAAAAAAACACAATAGATTTTTTGCAGTTGCTTTTAGTCATTTCTTATAAAGTCTTTAAATGACTCTAAAATCAATACAACAGCATTTATTACAGAACTAAATTGCTGACAAATACTTGATATAAACTCTACCCAAAACCTGTCCTGTGCAAAATATCGATATAAAACTCAATTTCATATTATAAGTTTTAAAGTCCCATTTACAAGTATACTTACCAGCGTTTTCGATACAGGAAGTACTTCAGACTTCATTATGCTTTCCAAAGATTTCAGTAGGAGGGTCAATACTTCAGAACCTGGTCTCTCTTTTTTGTTACCTATCAAAAAGATATGTATAATCCTAAGGGCCGGAGATTTAGCTCAGTGGTTCCACTGCCTGCCACGCAAGCAGAAGGACCCAAATTCAATCCCCGATACCAAAAAAAAAAAACCTAAAAAGAGTATAATCCTAAACTTGTATTTTCACAGGTGAATATATTCAGAGACATAATTAACTTATTACTAAACAATACTGCGATAAATCAAGAGTAATTATTTTAAGCAAATTAGTTTGGAAACCTGACTATACAAAAACAATTTTAAATTTCATATATGAAAGCCAAATAATTCACTGGGTACTATAAAAATTATCTGATCAGTGTAACAGCACTCACCAGATTCAGTAAGTGAATTCACTAAGCTAATTAGCTCCTTCCAGATAGCACTGACAACTGCATCTGTCAAACAAAGTACTTTTAATGAGATACATGATTACAAAGATTCCCCCTTTCTTCCTTATACTAAATAACAAATTGTGCTATACTTATTTGTGTCAATTTACTTGTCAATACTCATTCCAGTAATTTATAAAATTATGAACTTATATGTTTAAAAAATTAAACCTATTTTTTAAAAGAACTATAACATGTTAATAGGTCTTGTAACAAAGGATAACTGGTTTAATCTTCCCATCTCTATTTTCTATATTTAACCCATCACTTAACAACAATGATTTAGACACATCACAAGTGATAAACGTGATTCATTTTCTCGCCAGTTAAAGAGCAAAGTATTTGATTTCTGAAATTTCTTTTCCACATTATTTAATGAATTATAAACACAAGGGTTTAAATGCAGATGCTAGAGCCACCTAGCCTGGGCATGAATCGTAGCTGCACCATTTACTACGTGACTTTGCAAAAGTTATTTACTTCACTGTACAAATCAGCTTCTTTTTAAACTGGACTACGCTAAGCCAACTGCTCTGCCCTGAGCTACATCAATAGGCCAAATGGTTGATATTTTATCTTCTTATAAAACAGATTGCAACAAATAAAAATTTTCTCTTAAATATTTATTTACCAGAAGCATCTCTCCCAACTGCAACAAAGCTGTCATGAACAGCAGTGATAAGTGTATGTGCATGTTTGGAAAAAAAAGAAGGGCTGCTGATTAATGGATGTTCAAGTGGTTCTGAAAGGAGAATAAAAGACAATTATGTAAAACACAAGATTTATGCAGCAAATTTCTCAATATAAAATTTTAGTTGATCTGAATGTGTTATTAAAAATATTTATACTTATTTAACAATTATAAAATTATAATTGAGCTGTGGAAGAAACAAGACCCCCTCCTCACAACACACCAAGGTAGATTGTTTTAATAAGTTAAATTATTTTAAGAATAAATACCTAAGCTCAATACAAGTTTGTGTTGCTTAGCAAAACTCAAGACTTCTGGACCCAGCAAAAAATGAAGCAGCATTTCAAGTCCCAAAAGTTGAATGGAAGGGATTGTTGCCATTCCACTTGAATTTGTACTTATGTGTATTCGTGGAGTTACAGGACCTCCATATAGGGAAGGACCTTTAAAAAAGAAAAGAACGTCAAATTAAACAACCATATTTTATATCAGCTACTAGCTACCCAAATACATGTATTTAGCTTATTTCAGTAAAATGTGCCTATAAAAATAAACACAATTTAAATCCCAAGCATTAAGCTATCCCTTGAAATTATTAATATGTAGGTCTTTCTAAATTTAAAGAGAATAGTAACAATAATAACAAATAACTGTTTTTCAATAGTGTAATATACTAAACCACATTTCTTTTATCTGCTAAGACCTATTTTTAATCAAAACACTAAGATTCTGGTCAGAAAGAGAATTTCATATTGCTTTATACTATACTAACCATTCTAAGTTGTTTGCACTGAAACTCATATACCGGTGAGAAAATATTCATCCTTTCCAACTACAACAATATGCTAAAACATTAATCAAGCAAAGGGTGGCAGAGTTAAGTACCTATAATCTCAGCTAGTGAGGAAGATGAGGATGAATATTAAAATCAAGGTCACCCTGGCCACTTTATGAGACACAGTCTCAAAATTGAAAAATTTAAAAAGGGCTGGGAAAGCAACTCAGTGTGAAGGCTCTGGGTTCAATTCCCAGTACTAAAATAAATTTTTAAAAATTTAAAAAAGAAAAAGGTCCAGGGAGTTGGCTCAGTTGCAGAGCACTTGCCTAGCATGCACAAGGCCTTGGGTTCAATCCAGTGCCAGCTAGACCCTCTAAAAAGAAAAAAATTCAGTAACAAAACAAAGAAATATATATAACGAATTTAAGAGCGATCCAAGTTATAAGGTGATTTTTCTTCATGTGAAAAAATACTAAGCCTTCATTTAAAGCCTTTAAAAAGAGAAAAAAGAACATCTGCCCCTTACCTTTGTGTACAGGAGTCATAGGATTTAATCCTGGAGAAGAAGCTATACGAGATGAATTTCCTTGAGGCGAAGTGCTAGAATCACTTATTGCGCTCTGAATCAGAGGCACACAAACCTATTGGGTGAAAGCAGAAAAGTCTATAAACTGTGCTGTTAATATTTCTCTAAAAGCCAGTAAAATACATTGAAATTTCTTTAAGAAGCAACTTTAAATCTTTTAATAAAAAGGTTAAGCACCCTCTCTTGGTGGTGCTCACCTATAATTCCAGTACTCAGGAGGATGAGGCATGATTGCCATGAGTTTGAGACAAGCCTAGGCTACACTGTGAGTTCAAGGAGTTCAAGTCAGTCTGGACTACACAGCGAGAAAAAATTTGAACACCCTTAATCTGAAAATTCAAAAACCTGTACCATTTTGAGTCCTCAATGCTACAAGTGGAAAATTATACACCTGACGGGCCTCACGTGAGATCAGTCAAAACACAGTCACACTTAAAATAGTGTATAAAATTAGCTTCAGGCTGTATTCATGCAGAAAGTAACAAATGTATTTCATATTTAGACTTGGAGCTTATCCCCAAGATATCTCATTAAGTATACGGGAGTATTTTAACATGAAAAAATTTGAAAAGCAAAATATTTCTGTTCTTAAGCATTTCAGATAAAGGACTCTCAATCCGTACTGAATTATATTGGCTGTTCCCACTCGCAGACTAAAACTTGAAATTTAGGAAAATAAAACATTTTACTGTAACTGTATTTGCCCTAAATGTGTATTATCTGTACATTTCTGAATGATTTTTTTTGGTACCAGGGATCGAACTTGGGACCTTGCACTTGCGAGGCAGACAAAAGAACCACTGAGCTAAACCACCGGCCCCTGTACATTTCTGTCTTAAGTGCCAGGCAGAAAATGGTAACATCTACTTGACTATTATGTGCAATTTGACAGAAGTGTTTTTAGTTTTGTTTTTTGGTGCTGTTGACAAAGTAGGCCTGAGATGAGGTCAAAGTCTCAGGCTAGGCACAAGCTCTACTACTACTATACTAAGCCACACCCCACAGACCTCAAGCTTTAGAAAAGAATTCTGGAAAATATCAATGAGGAAATTTAGGATTAAAACCTCACTTCTAAAATCACTCCAGTTATCACTCACATTTAATCACTAAATCAGTTATTCCAACTAGTTTATCTGAAAACTATAATGGTAGAATCCAGAAAATTCAATATGATTCCAATAACATTTTACTATCAATGCCCAATTTCAATTACTTCATGTTACATCAAGCTTAAAGCCTTTTATCAAAAAAAACAAAAACAAAAACTAAGAACTTAACAAAAATCCAAAAATGGCTCAACTGTAAGTCCCCCTTTTTAAGAATGCACTCCTTAATTTGTAGTTATTTATATGAACCATAAGAAACCTACCATAAAGCCACGTGTAGTGGTGTGTGCCTGTAATCCCAGCACTTCAGATGCTGAGGCAAAAGAATTACAAGTTCAAGGCCAGTCTGGACAATTTAGGAAGACCGTGTCTCAAAAATGCCTCGAGGTAAAAGGTGACTGGTGGTGGAGCTCAGCAGTAATGTTTGCCTAGCATACCCAACGCCCTGACTGGGTTCAATTTCCCAGTACAAACAACAAAAGTAGAGTACAGACACTATAGATCCAAGTAAAATCTACTCCAAAATCCAAAATAAGAGATAATGAAATGAAAAGGTTTAATTATAAGAGATACTCCTTTTTAACTGTAAAAAGGAAATCCTGAAACCAAGGACAGGATTGTGAGAGAAGGCTTTAAACAGGATTAAATTTAATATTGTCACGTGTGGTGGCACATGCCTATGATCCCAGCAGTCCAGAGGCTGAACCAGGATTGCCTAGGCTACATAGAGACTATAAGGCCAGCTACACTACATAGCAAGTCCCTGTCTCAAAAAAGAGCCAAGAGGGCTGGGGATTTAGCTCAGTGGTTTCGCTGCCTGCTGCACAGCCACAAGGACCCGAGTTCAATCCCCGGTACCAAAAAAAACCAAAAAAGAGCCAAGATTAAATTTAATATCTAAATATCAAAATATATTATATAGGAAAAAAATCATTTTTATCAATTAAAAAATAACTACAATGAGGTTAAATGATTTGTGAACTTGGCAGCCTAGAAAAAAAGACAAAAATTGAACGAACTACCCACTTTAACACTTGATTGCTATTTTTCTAACATTAGTTGATTTTTAAACCCTTTGATACAAATCTCTGCAAACCACAATGTTTCTAGATAAGAATAGATAACTGTTTGCAGACTGAAAAGGCTTGTGGGCCTTTACTTCAGTCAACTAGAGGGTACTCCTTGCAGGAAATGAACTCAAATTCTGAACAGGAAAAAGATCTTTTATGTACTGTGGCCTAATACAGAGCAGAGGCAGGTGCCAGAACCACTGAGCTAAAACCCTGGCTAATAAAGAGCAGAACTAAAACTAAGAGATAAGATTTGCAAGAATTTAAGAGCACTGTTAAAAAAAATTACATCCAGTGTTACAGTTAGCACTTAGAATGTTACCTGTTCAAAATTAGCAGGGAGATGAGGTCCGAGTCTCATTAGTAAATACCACCAGACTTCTAACTTCGTTAATGCTAGGGTTTCTGTTCTCACGTGGATGGAACTCAAAGGCTGCATTAACAACTTCAGTCTTTTTGCACTACATAGTATATCTTAAAACAAAATAAGCACACAGGTAAAATGATTTAAGAGGTAAAGATTAAATTTTTTAAAAATATGATATGTAAGTCTTTTAATACAGCTAGAAAAATTTTAAAACAAAAATCAGACTCTTCTTGCCCTACCCAAAATGCTCCCTTTAATAAACTCCAGTATGGCAACAACAGAATCCTGAAAAGGAGTATTACTAGATAGATGCTGCTTGTCAAGGATGATTTTCCCACCAGGGGACATTTGGCAATGTTTGTAATATTTTTGGTTGCTGCCATCTGGAGGGATCACACTATCACTCAGTGGGTTGAAACCAAGGATGTTGTTAAACTTTCTGGAACACACCAGATAGATAGTCCCCAACAACAAATATCCAGTGCAAAGTTCCAAAACTGAGAAAAACCCTCCTGGTTTCACATTCTCATTAACTCCATGTGACAAATGAAAAAAATGCATCCACCAAACACTGCTATACACCCATGTAATCCTACCTACACAGGAGGCTGAGTCAGGAAGATTAAGTTTGAGGACATGAGAGACAAGCATGGAGTGCATGTCTGTAATTCCAGCATACGGGAGGCTGAGGCATGAGGATCACAAGTTTGAGGCCAGGCTGCACCTACATAGTTGAGTTCAAGGCCAACTGAACTACACAGCAAGATCCTGTCTCAAAAAAAAAAAATCAAAAAAAGTTTGAGGCTAGCCTGGGCAATTTAGCAAGACCTTGCCTCAAAATGAAAAGGTTTGAAGATGTAGCTCAGTGGTACAGTGCCCCTCGGCTCAAATTCCCAGTACCATAAAAAAATAAGGCAAGGATGGGGAACCAGGACGTAACTCAGTAGAGTGCTTGTCTATTGTGGGAATAGACCCTGGAATCAAGAAAAGTAGCTAAGAAAAGACAAGGCAAGGCAAGGCAAGGCACTGCACAGCACATTTTTACATTTTGTGTTAAAAAAAAGGCTCCGCCTCTGAAATTAGTAGCTTATTCTATTAAACATCATTAATGTTGAGGCCAGTGATTATATTTTAGAAATCGAAACAGGTTTACTTCAATTTTTACTTTAACAGCATCAGATCATTTAAAATTCAGCACGCAAACACCCTCACTGAAGATAGCCTCCTTAATAAATGGTACTGGAAAAATTGGGTTTCAACTTGCCAAAGATTAAAACTAGACCTATAACTCTCACTATGCACTAAACTAAAATCAAAATGGATTAAACATCTAAATATTAAAACAGAAACGCTGAACTGGCTGGAACAGAGGTTAGGCACAACTCTTGAAGACACTGGTGTAGGAAAAGATTTTACGAACAAAACCTCAGTTGCCCATGAACTAGCACAATCAGTAAGTGGGATCTCTTCTTATTAAAAGGCTTCTGCACAGCAAGGGAAACCACCAACAGAGTGAATAGACAACCTACAATGTGGGAAAAAATTTTCACCTGCTGTTCCTCACACAAAAAAGGTCTACTATCTAGAATCTATAAAGAACTCAAAAAGATCAGACCTCCCAAATTTAAAGACCCAATCCAAAAATGGGCATCTGAAATGAACAGACATTTCTCAAAGAAGTAGAAATAGCAAATAAATACATAAAAAAATGTTCAACATCACGGGTCATTCGAGAGATGCAAATGAAAACAATGCTGAGATTCCACCTCACCCCAGAAAGAATGGCTGCTATCGTGAAATCAACCAATAACAAATGCTGGCGGGGCTGTGGGGAAAGAGGAACCCTGCTCCACTGCTGGTGGCAGTGTAGACTGGTGCAACCACTGTGGAAATCAGTATGGAGATACCTCAAAGAACTAGAACTAGAAGTCCCATTTGACCCAGCTATTCCCCTGCTGGGTATCTTCCCCAAAGAATTAAAAGAATCATACCACAGTGATATATGTCCACCCATGTTCATAGCAGCAGTTTGTAATAGCTAAAACTTGGAAGCAGCCCAATTGCCTATCAACTGAAGACTGGATAAAGAAAATGTGGTTTTTTAAATGGAGTACTACTCAGCCATAAAAAATGAGAAATTAGAGACATTTATAGCTAAATGGATGCACACTGAGGAAATACTCTTAAGTGAAATAAATAGGACACACATGTATAAATACCGAATAGTTTCTCTAGTGTGAGAAACTGAAAGTGTAAATAAGGATCAAAATGTATAACAGATAATGTGAAATAGGAAAAGGGGCAAAGGGGAAGGGGAAGTGGGGGTAGGGGAAAGAAGGGAATGGAATTAACATGAGAGAATGAAAAAATGGAAACAAAGTCTTTGTATATAGGGAGGGATGGAGGGGTTGAAGGGGAGGCAGGGGAAGGGGGAAAAAAATAAGAACCAAGAGAGATCATGTAAAGGTACAAATTTCTAATGATGAATGTCATTATATTGTACCTAAAATGTCATTATATTATGTACCTAAAATGTGCCAATAAAATAAAATTTAAAACAAAAATTTACCATACACATGAAATCCAATTCTTTAAACAAAATATATCACATATGTACTACATGAGTAAGGCTGGGGACACATAAGATTAAGAGATGGTCTTTAAGTATCATGTCAAAAAGACTAAAAAAGGACCTTGAAACATCAGTCAAACCATGTATTTGATGGACTGACTTTCACCAATATTTATTACAACTACTCTGTCATTTAGGCTGAGGATGTAGCTCAGCGACAGAGTGCATGCCTAGGATGCACAAGGCCCTGGGTTCAATTGCTAGCACCTCTAAAAGAGAGCACCTAAGTGTTTAGCTTGGTGCTAGAATACCACAAAAGGTATTTTTCACTTTGTTCAGTTTTTCAAATGGGCTGGGCATGGTGGATCATGCCTCTAATCCCAGTGCTGGGGAGAGGTAGGAGGATCACCTCCTATTCAAGGTCAGCCTAGGCTACACAGTGAGCTCATGACTAACCTGAACTACATCACAAAACTCTGTCTCAATAAATAAATAAGAATAAATTTAAAAGTAAAATGAATTCAGAGGAAACAAAAAGTGCTAAATTATTTACATACCTGGATTTAAAGCAAAATTATCTATTAAGCTCTTCCAAGCAATAAAAGCTATTTTTTTAATCATGGGTGCTCCACTGCGAAATCCTAATTCTTCCAGCTGTAGCAAAGAATTGATGAAAGTCCCACTTCGATGCAAGGTCTAAAACAAGAGAAAAATTATCAAGAAAATACTGATCTGGCCAGTGTGCTCTCTTTTGCATGGTGACCCACACTCACGCTGTAGAGTGTATGCTTTTCTTACTTTTACTTGACCCAAACTCAATCTGCAGAGCCTTTTTCTTTTTCTGCCTGTAATAAAACTTTGTTACTGTTAAAAAAATTATTCATTTTCAAGAAACAAAATACAGGCACCATTCTTAATTTACTTAAGATATGTTCTGAGGATTTCAAAGTCTAAAAGGAAGACAAATTACATACAAAACAAACCTCTTATGTGTTACAACAAATGTTGTTACTCTTACAAAATTCAAGATCACAAAACAAAGATCAATTGAAGTAGATAATGTCCAATACAGAACACTTTTACAGCAGAGAAAATAATTAGATATATTTCAAATTGTATCAAACTAATATGAAAGAAAATAGGTACAGATTGAGTATCTTACTGCTTGGGGCCAGAAATATTTCAGATTTTAGAATATTTGCATATATAGTACATAATGAGATTATCTTGGGGATAGAACCCAAGCATAAGCACAAAATTCATTTATGTTCCATAATCATCTTGTATACATACATAGCTTAGAAAGTTAATTTTGTACAATATTTTAAATTCACCCATGTTTTGGCTGAAATTCATCATGTAAGATCAGGTATGGAATTTTTCACTTCTCACATCAAGTGAGGGAACCAAAAGCTCTGGACTTTGGAGCATTTTCAGCTTCAGATTAGGGATACCTACAGTCCATTTACATGAAAAATATGAGCAATATTAGTGGAAAAAAAAATGTAAACCCTATTTAAAAATGTTTTCAGGCAGGTTACAATAGGCAGAAAAACTAGCTAAAGGCCTGCCCTCACGAATGGAAAAAAAATGTAGAAAATGATAACATCTGCTAAAGCAAATAATAAAAGAGCCAGACACAGTGGCACACTCGCCTATACTGTAATTCCGCCACTGATCAGTCTGAGACAAAAGGATCCCAAGTTCGTGTCGCCTGTGTAACTCTCCAAGACCCTGTCTCAAAATAAGAGCTGGGTTTATAATTCCGTGTGCAGATCCTGGGTTCAATGCTCAGTGTCACCAGAAAAAAAAAAAGAGCCCACAATCAACCAAACTGTCAAAATTAGTTCCAAATATAACTAAAATGGGAGTAATATATATCAAAAAGAAAATAAAATGTAAATGACAAATAATCCCAAGAAAATAATTTCAGAAAAATTCACTAAGAAACTAGAAACCACATATAATCTTAGAATGTAAACAGCAACAACACACACACACACACACACACACTGACTCAGAAAACAAAGAATTCACAAGAAAGCTACTAGAGCTAGTATATCCAGCAAAGTTACACACCAAGATAGATATATATCACTTGTATTTCTACAGACCAGCAATGAAAACAATCTGAAAAAAGCTATTTCAGGCTGAGGCAGGAGGATCTCTTATAAATTCAAGGCTAGCCTAGGCTACATAGTGAGAACCTGTCTCAAAAAAAAAAAGCTATCTGGAAAGTTATTCTATTACATAACACTTAAAAAAATTAAACAGATGGGCCGGAGATTTAGCTCAGTGGTTCTGGCACCTGCCTTCCAAGTGCAAGGTCCCAAGTTCCATCCCTGGTATAAAAAAAAAAAAAAAAATCATGTATCACATTAAAGATAGGAAATGCACCACTGGGCAAAGTAGGATGGAACTTACACAAACTCTGAAGAGCCTTATACAAGCTTTTAGTCTATTTGGTGTATATAAATGACATAGGCTATTACTCCTAGTGCCATCATGAACAAACAAGGTTAAATTAAGAACAGGGGCTGGGGATTTAGCTCAGTGGTTCTGCTGCCTTTCTCGCAAGCACAAGGTCCCAAGTTCAATCCCCAGTACGAAAAAAAAAAAAAAACACACAGTAAAAATGAGATAAGGTTGCCTCTAGCATAGCACAATGTCCTGTTTCAGTAAACTTCTTTACTGGTTTTTTTTGTTTTGTTTTTTTTTTTTGAAGAAGGGTCTTGCTGTGTAGTCCAGGCTAGCCTCAAACTCACTCCTGTCTCTTCCTCCCCAGTATGGGGATTACAGCTGTGTGCCACCACGTCCCATTTGTTTCAGTAAACTTTTTATACTTAGGAATACACTCTAAAAAACGGTACACCATCATGAATACATAAAGCTGTAACACAGTCAGCTTATGATTACCAAGTACAGCAAAATCTTGGATTACAAGTAACTTGTTTTGGGAGTGTTCAGCAAGACAAGCAAACACCGCTAACAAATTTTAACCTGATAAACAAATGTCTAAACAAATGTCTTCCTAAAAACATCGCATATTTCCACAAAATCCTCAAAAAGAGACAAAATCCAGCGTCGATACCACTGAGCCAGTAGAGAGCCGTGATTCTGTTAGTGATCATGAAAGTTGTCCTACATGGTAATCTGGCCAGCCACGAAGGTTTTCAAAGGTTAAGTGCAGGTTAATTTATTTTTCTTTATATTTTGTTTTATTGTTTTGTATTATAGTATTATAATCATTTTTATGACTATCTTTGGGTTGTAGAACAAATCATCTGAGTTTCCGTTATTGCTTATGGAAAAATTCACTTTAATATCCAAATGCATTGGATTACAAGCATGTTTTTAGAAACGAATCATACTCGTAAACCAAGGCTTTACTGTATTCATTATATAATCTTGTTTCTCCATTTAAAGATACCTTATTTAATATATAATTATTTCATACCACTGAACTCAAAGCAACAGCACTATTAATTCATGTCAGAAAAAGATTATTTAACCCATCACAACACAACCCTTCTGTGCATAGAAACACTAGAAGGCCATTTCAAATAACAAAATCATCAAAAGAAAAAGGTACAAAACATGTGTAACTAAATGGACTATGAAAAGGACACTTGTTTAAAATGCAAAAGATAAAGCAAACAAAAAGTACAACCTTGCTGGACCTTAGCTGAGATCATACACTTTGAGTAACTCAAAATTCTTTACCACTCTTCATATCTACAAATGATATTAAATATTGATGTGGGTTTTATAAATAAATTGAATGACTACACAAAAAAGGGAAACATGAATAAACGAGGATGGACTGAACTACAGAAAATTTAAAAAATTTCAAGGATCTGGCACATAGGAAGCATGGACTGTTTATTGGCGCTTACCTTTCCAAGAAGTCTAACGAACAAGGGCCACAATTTTAAAACATACGTCTCATTTTTACTCATAAATAGCTTTTGGAGTTCTGGGATTAATTTCTGCAAACAAAAGTAAAATATTTAACAAATATTCATGGAAAGAAAAAAATCTAGTATCAAAAGTATAGAAATAACTTACAAAAATTAATTCTCAAATATTCTTTGTATAAAAAAAAATCCCCCCCAAAAAAATACAAGGAAAGCTTTGAAACACATAGCAAATCTGAAAGGTTTTATGGTAAATATTCAACAAAACACAAGATTCAACCATTAAATATGTACTGTACCACAACATTTATCACATATCTGGCCATCCCACCATCCATCAATCCAGCTTATTTTTTTCCTACCAGAATACTTTCTCCTAAAAATTTCAACATGCACATTTTTAACTAAAGCTCAAATGATAATATACTAATCTCACACTAATTAAAAAATATTTATCAGGGGCTGGGGATTTAGCTCAGTGGTGACATGCCTGCCTCACAAGCACAAGGTCCTAAGTTTGATCCCCGGTACCAAAAAAAAATGTATCATTAGTTTCACTGACAACAAATATCTAAAGAAAACTTAAACTCAAATGTATAAATAGCCAGGAATGATAGTGCATCCCACTACTCCCAGCATCTTAGAAGTCGACGCAATTAGATCGCCAACTTAGAGGCCAGCCTGGAACACAGCAAGACTTGTTCTCAAAAGACCAAAAATGGAATTTTATAAATCCTATGAAATATAAATACACTTCTCAGAATAAAACAATTCTCAGAGACATTTAACTTACTTTATTAAATGTTACAAACAGGTCTCCTAAATTTTTTTTTAATCCAGGTTTTAGAATGTACAAGGCTCCCTCACTGCCTGGATTATTGCAGTACTCTATCTTGTAACCCTTCTCCCTGGCTCCTGCTCAAGCACTCACATTCTAAACAGTCAAAATAATCCCTTTACAAGGGCAATTTGGCAACTTAGTATCTTAGTGATACCTTATTTCAAAATAATTAAGGGGATGAGCCAGGGATTTAGCTCAGTGGTTTTGTCACCTGCTGCGCAAGCACAAGGACCCAAGTTCGAGCCCCAGTAATAACAACAACAAAAAATAATAATAATATGGGGCCAGGGATTTAGCTCAGTGGTTCCGCCACCTGCCTCACAAGCGCAAGGTCCCGAGTTCAATCCCTGGTACCAAAAAAAAAAAAAACCCCAAAAAACACAAAAAACAAAAATAATAATAATAGTAATAATTAAGGGGAGGGCCTCAGTGCAAAGGCCTTGAGTACAATCCTCAGTACAACAAAAAATGATGAAATCTGATCTAGTATGTATTACAATCAGGCTCAAAACATTCAAATAGGACTTTATATTATAGTAAAGCTGTACGTAGTGGCTCACATGTGTAATGCCAGCTACTCAGGAGCCGTCTGGTAATTTAACAAGACCTCTCAAAAAACAAAACATAAGAACAGTAGTGGGAGCCACACTGGGGATGTAGCTTAGTGGTACAGTACTTACCTAGCATGTGCAAGAACCTGGTACATCCCCAGTACTATAAAAGAATAAATAATGAAGGGCCAAGGATATAGCTTAGTGCTCCTGTTCAATCCCTAATATCACATACAAAGTAAAAACAATGGTCCCTAAGGTTTCATCTGTGTCTCTTTCTGTTCCTCTGACATTATCTTCCATTCTGCTCATCCTCACTCATTCCCACTGCTGTCATACTGCACATGGTATTCTCCAAACACCAACTGGTGCATAACAAGAGCAGGCCCTCTTGCACTCATGGTTTTCTTGTCTGGAACAAACTTACCACATATTGCCCATGTGGCTAACTTCCATACTCCAAATCACTGTTCTCATGCAGTGGTAGCAAACCTATGGCACACATGCTGCAGTGGGGATAGTCTCTCTGTTGGCATGCAAGCACGCAAGCCAAATCACCCCAGCAGCTGAGCACTGGTTTTGGGTTGCAATTTGGGCACCTGGACTCTGATAGGTTTGCCATCATTATTTTAATGTCTGAATTTTTTTAATTTGCCATGTCCATCTCATCACTCCTCTCTATCCTGTCCCTGCTGCTCCATTGTTCTTCACTTAATACACTATAATGCTTCATCTCTTTTCACACTAGAAAATAAGCACTAGAGTAAGCCTTTGTTTCACTACTAAGGTCAATGGTGCCTAGAACAATGCACCACATATAAAAGATACTCAACAAATGTTGTAAGAATAAACGCTAATAAACCTAAGACTTGAAACAAATAATAAACAGGAAATTGTGCGCTTTTATGTGTTGAATTTGTATCTACTAGAATTATACAACAATTGAACAGTGCTAAATCAGTTACTGCTCTTTTTCAACAATATAATCACTTTCTATTCACCATTCATTGGAAATGGGATAAAATGCTGTATTTAGACTGCAACAGAAAGACAATTCTCTTCTGCACTGTTAAATAGGAGTAATCTGTCTACAATAAATTAAGCAATTCTTTATCCACCTCTTTGCTTTAATTCAAAGTTTAAGTCCTATATCATAGTGCAGTTATACCAGTATGAGCCCAGACTGAATTTTAAATTTACTTAGTACAAAATCTTCCAATGCAGTACTCAGAAAACCCCTACATAATGTAATACTTACGGTAGTCATAAGGTGCTCTGTAATAGATGCTATTTCTTGTTGTTTCTGAAGCAACAATGGCATTCCCATCTCTAGAGCTGTGGCTCCCCGTAAATGTACTTTCTGTGCTGAATGAACCACCAAAGGTATGACTAGTTTTGCCCACCTTACTGACTCTTCTCCCATCTGAATTGGGGCTTGTTCAATTAGCCTGTAATACAGAAATCAATAACTAAATTAGTTTGACCTCACTTTTTACTACGAGGAAAAGAACACATAGAACCACACAACTAGGCCGGAGATGCAGCTCAGTGGTGCCAGGCCTGCCTGGGAGGCATGAAGTCCTGAGTTCAATCCCCAGTACCAAAAAAAAAGAAAAGAAATTTACACAACTGTGAAAAGGCTCTTTTGCACTCAAAGGCCCATTTGTTTTAGAACATATACATTATGCGTAGAGAGACCAAACTTTTACTTGCTAATTTGTACACTTTCATAAGGTTTATAGAATTTTGGCAGGGGAGGGGGTGTGTAGGGGACTGAACTCAGGGCCTCGTGCAAACAACGCAAGTGCTCCATCACTGAGCTAAGCCTCCAGCCTGGTTTTTTTTTTTTTTGGTACCGAGGATCAAACTCAGAACCTTGTATTTGCGAGGCAGGTGCCGGAACCACTGAGCTAAATAAATCCCTGGCCTCAGCCTGTTTTTATGAAAATTTTTAAATAAGGAAAACACATGGTCTTATCTTTAGACTGAAAATTTAGTCAGATATGGTGGCATGTGACTCAGGAGGCTGAAGCAGGACAGCCTCTGAGTACAAGAGAAGCACGGGCTACACAGTAAGTTCAAAGCCTGAACTACATGGCAAGACCCTATCTCAAAAAGACCCCCCCCCAAATTTAATAATACTAATTATTGTTATACTACTAAACTCAATATTCTTACAGAAGACAGCCAACAAACCTTAAAGAGTAGGATAGGACAGGAAAAATGTAGAGATTTTTCTGTTCCCTAATAGGCACTGTGTCTTCCGAAGCAAACCCTCTGGTTCACTTATGAATTTGTATTTTTCAAAAACTCTTGCAAAAGGGCCAGTGATTTAGCTTAGTGGTTATGCCGCCTGTCTCAAAAGTGCAAGGGCCCCAGTTCGATCACCCAGTACCAAAAAAAAAGAAAGACTCTTGCAAAAGCTCTAGCAGGGACAATGTTAAAACCAGAACTGCCTTTTACCACCAGGCATGTAACCAAGAGTTTACTTTTTAAGACTTCCCAGTAAAAATGTAAAAACTCAGCAATTTGACATCTACATCCAACTTCTACCTGTTTTCTTTTCCTTTAACTTTGTGGTCTAAAAGATATTCCCTTCTTTTCATATCTATTTTACACTTAAATCCCGAAAGCTAGCTGGGGTGTAGCACAATACAGTATTTGTCTAGCATGTACAAGGCTCTAGGTTGAATCCCCAGTACCACAAAAAATCCCAGGGTCAGGGATTTAGCTCAGCGGTTCCACCACCTACCTCAAAAGAGCAAGGTCCTGAGTTCAATTCCCAGTACCATGACCAAAAAAAAAAAATCCCAACTCCAATCCTTAAAGCAATTTTATTTTATTTTTGCTTTTTTGAGAAGTCTTACTGTGTATTTCAGGCAGGCTATGAACTCACTGTTGTAATCCAGTCAGAACTTCAACTGGAGATTCTCCTACCTCTCCCAACTCCTGAGTGCTGGGATTATATGTGATTTCTGGGATTATAGGTGTATGCCACCAAACCTAGTGTAATCCTTAAAGTAAATCCTAAACCTATAAAAAACAATTATTCCAATTTGCATAGTACAGAAAAGCATACCTTATGATAACATTTAATGCTTCAAAATCAACAACTGCAGAATGTATCTCTCCTTTATTAAATACTATTTCTAATGAATCAATTATACTGGATACCTAAAAGACAGAACCAAATAAATACAAATCAAACAGGCCAGTATTGTCTTTATTGGCATATAGTTAAGACAAACAAAAGCTATACTCACCATTTTGCCAACAACTTCAGTGGGAAACGTCTGTTTGGATATTACCCAAAGAGCCCTGGTACGTACATTTTTGTCTGAACTTTTAACAATATCATTCAATTCTGAAAGCAGTTCTTGAATATCTGCTTCTAAAAAGGAAGCAGTTTTAATTTTAATTATTCCAATAGCTTACAATCGTTTAAAATCTTTTTTTTTTTTTTTGGACCAGGGATTGAACTCTGGTCCTTGCGTTTGTGCAGCAGGCGGCAAAACCACTGAGCTAAATGCCGGGCCCCAATCGTTTAAAATCTTCAATATCAAAGTAAAGAATA
The DNA here is from genome assembly GCF_000247695.1 of Heterocephalus glaber. The sequence goes on from NW_004624866.1 coordinate 5,674,849, forward strand.
GTAAAATACTCTCCATTCAAAAATTAAATACACAGCCAAAGAAGGATCAGAGAACCACTGCTGATACAAACTTTTCAAAATACAAAATCCAGAGCAGAGGGGAAAGGGCCTTCACAGAAAACAAATATAGCTATAGACTCCAAGTAGACATGCTGTACAACTGAAATAATTCTAAGTGTAACTTGAACAGTAAGACCATTTTTGGCAATGTTTAAAGCTCAAAACTGCAGTGGCACATGCCAATAATCCCAGCACTTAGTAGGTTGTGACAGAAGGAATGTGTGAGTTCAAAGCCAGCCAGGGCTACAAAGTAAGTTCAAGGCCAGCCTGAACAGCATAGTGAGATCCTGTCTCAAGGAAATAAACAAACAAACAAACAAACAAACAAACAAATAAATCCCAGGGCCCGGGGGATTTAGCTCAATGATGTTGAGCCTGCCTCATAAGAGCAAGGTCCTGAGTTTGATTCCCGGTACTGGGGTGTGGGGGGGCCACAACTCAGCTCCACAATGAACTACTTTAGTTTGTGCTCACTTCTACACATAAAAAAGAACAAGCAGCAACCATTCACTCAGGGGGAAAAAAGATGGCAACAACTTTATGATATCTTTATTATCTACTCTTGATTTCCTCTAAAGATGACCTCCTAGATTTCCTTTACAGTGGCAAACTACTCACTACATGACAGTATTCAACCTGATACTTCACGTTCATAGATTAGGTTCTGTACTTTCAATCCCACTTTCAGTTCCAAATTATGCCACATTTACCACCACTGTAAAAGAACTTTCGAATTCATCATGCTTATTAGGCATATGCCTCAATAATCAGATAATTTATTACCTTCCAGATTAAGACAATCTTTCTTTCAAAACATTCCATTTTTATAGCAATCACATGTACCTGGGTTGAGCACTGGACCAAGGGCTTCATAAACTATTACTAAGCTATAATCCCAGCCTATAATCATATTTAAATATTTTCTACACATTTTATAGTACCAATCTTTAAACTATGTCTATGGAATGATAATCTAAACATAATCTTAACATTCTTTCTCAAGAGAAATTCTAAACTATAAATTATGAAACTTATCCAGCGATTAACAGTACTTCTAACACAACTATAGTTTAAACTTAACATTAATGGTCATAAATAAATTTATCTACCTGATAATCCTGAAGTAATTTTGGGATTATACAAGCAAAAGCCCAAGGCCTGAAGAGCAGCACTACTCAGCTCTGAGTTTTGACTGGAAATGTGAATCTACAAAAACCAAATCACATTTATTAAAAACAAGTACAACTGCAGAACAATTTAGAAAAGACCATTATAAAATAATCAGTTCATTACATTTTGGGGGTGGGGGTACTGGGGATCGAACTTGGGACCTTGCGCTTGCAAGGCAAGCTGTGGAACCACTGAGCCAAATCCTCGGCCAAGTTCATTACATTTTAATAAAACCAACCAACAAACCTTTGAGTAAGAGTGAAAAAAATTAGGAAACAAACTACATAGCTTGGCAAAGAAACGAGGAAACTAGGCAAAGATCAACTGAAAGAGCATTTTTATTACAGATAAAGAGGAGTGAATCCTGGACCTTCCCACTGCAATGCATCCTGAGTCCTTTTAAAAAACATTTCCAGATGGTATCTTGCTAAATTGACAGGCTGGACTTAAATCTATGTTCCTCCTGTCTGCCTCAGCTTCCCAAGGGATGAGATGACAAATTCTGGGATTACAGACATGAACCACCACACCCAGCTCAGGGTACCTATTCAGGAATTAAGGAAAAACAAAAGACCAAACCTGGAGTATGAGGGATTACAGCAGATAACTGAGTAAGGCTAAGACTCTGAGAGCTAATACTCTGTCTCTTGGACAATAGCTAGCACACGGCTGATTTTTTTTTTTTTTCTTTCAGTACTGGGAGTGAACCCAGTGCCTTCACACTAAGCTTTATTCCCAGACCTTTTTCAAGATGGGGTTTTGCTAAATTGTCAAGTCTGGGCTTGAATTTGTGATCTGCCTGCCTCAGTCTTCCAGAGAGCTGTGATACAGGCTGTGATCACCTTTTATCAAACAGGTTTCCTTGCAAACATCAACAGTGTCAGTTTCCTTATAGTACTGAACATCAAACCCTCAGCCTAGACATAGCAAGTATTCTACTAGTTATAATACTGAACAGTAGTCAGTCTTGTCTTCAAGAATGTTATAGGTGGGCTGCGGATGTAGCGCAGCGATAGAGCACTTACCTCCCTGAAGCCCTGGGTTCAGTCCCCAATGCCACAAAAAAATAATTTAAAAAAAAATGGTAAAAATCTGTCGACAATTCCAGCAGAATTCTAAATAGTAACGTACATTCAAATAGTCTATTTTACTTAATGTGGTTTCTTTTTTTCTCAATGTGGTTTCTATTCTGAAGGAATTCAATTTTCCTTTTGATTCTCATGTAAAGCACTTACTGACTGTTGTATTACTAACCTCCCACGTGCTTCCAGATAATTCATCAGGAATTTTATAAACAAACCTATTTTGAAACAGTGCAACTTGACTTAAAATTCATACAGTAGGGTTTCTGATCCCATATGCTCTCAAATATTAAGTACTGTACATGAAGGTACATGTCTTCACATCAAATATACTGCTGGAATGTAGAATATAATAATGAAGGAAAGCAAGATAATGACATTAATATTATGTAATACTATTAAATATTACACAATAACCTGTTTATGTGAAAAACTGCTGAATTATTTAGCAATACTTAAGTCAGCACCTCAAATGCTTTAAAGTTTAGCCAGAAAGCATGCTAAAATATACAATAATTTTATTTATTTGGCATTGTACAACCTAGGGCCTTGTACACACTAGGCAAGTGCTTTACGGCTGAGCAACACCCCCAAGCCCCAACAAGAATGTTTCAAAGAATATTTACCTCAAAGCACAAAAATAGGGGCTTAAAAATAAAATTGCAAGAGACTTAGTTCAACCTTTTCATTCTAAAAAACAAGACTATTGGAGCTGGGGATTTAGCTCAGTGGTGCCATCCCTGACTCAAAGCTCAAGATCCTGAGTTGGGGGGGGGGGGGCACAAAAACTAAAACAAGACTATTGCAAAGTTAGGTGTGCCGCGTCTGGTGGCACACACCTATAATTCCAGCGGAGAGGCTGGAGCAGGAGGACTGACTACCAAGTTCAAAGATGGCCTGGACTTACATAGATGACCCTGTCTCAGAACAAAATAAAAATGTTAGGTGTCAAGTAAGATCATGAAGCCAAGTAGTCAAGAGAGAAGACTGGTCTGATTTTAAACTATACCACCTCACCATAAAAAATAAAGATAACTGCAATGGTTTTCTAACCAGGCATAAGTGGAAAAAAGAGTGAAAATAAAAAATATGAATGCTTTCTACAGACCAAGGACAGTTAACAAGTTTAGAATCATTAACTTAGAAGTATTATACATTTCCAAAAGGTAACAAAATAGATTAATCTTTGATCACTGCTTTAAAAATAAAAGCATAGGCTTTGGATTCAAAGAGTCCTAGGCAACTTAAGGCAAATTAAACCAATTTCTTCATCTGCAAAATGGGAATTAAATAGTAAACTCAGGGATCAGGAGTGTGCCTTAGTGGCAGTAAGTGGCAGTAAACATTCCCAGTAACGTTTAAGACCCTGGATTTCATCTTCACTGCAAAAAAAAAAAAAGTGTAAACTCAGAGATTTGGAAAACTAAGTGAAAAAGTAGGAAAGATAACAGAGTATTTGAAAAACTTTTAAGTAATCTATATGAAGTATCCAGTGAATATTATTTTAGATTGCTTATATTGGGGTCAGTTAGGTGGTTTTAATGCCCAAAGTGAAAAACTATTTAATACAGACCTTTAAAACTTTGTACAGCTGAGGAAGATTTTTCTCAATTTCTACAATGACTTCTTTTCCTTCTTCTCCAGTCATACGACTTAAAAAGTAATAGAACATAAACTTAAGACAAAAACAAAATAGTGGACTCAACTTCCTAAAATACCTGCATTACATTTTTTTAAACATGACTTTCAAACTTTCGAAAATGACCCAGTGCTTAAAATACTTAAGAATACAAAGACTATATGATGCAATCGATATATGTATGTATGTATATGTGTGTGTGTGTGTGTGTGTGTGTGTGTGTGTCTGTGGTAGGTACCACACATTAAAATGACTTTTTGCCCCCACAGCAAATTTACATTTTGTCACTTTCAATAGGTGAAAACTGAAAGGGGATCCTTATCCCCACCTACAAATTTGCTAATCTTGTAAGACCCTTGACAAAAATGTAGAAAACTTATTTTGCGATTACAAAAATTCTGGGTTGCCATTTCCCCAATATATGGGGAGAGAGAGTACTGAAAACCACGCCTCCAACCACTTCCAGCTGAAACTTTTTAAATTTAATCCCTGGCTTTCAACACACACGTGCAGGCTCCTTTATCCAAATAAAATACTTCAGGTGCTGTAACCAGGAACTTCACACAGCGTATATATGTGCTCCTTGCACCCCAACTGGTCCGCGACCCCGGCGTCCTCACATCTGCCCGTGCAGACAAATGGGAACTGCTTCCGCGCTCCCACACAACCATCTTCTTTGGCCCCTACAGCGCCGGCGCCTCCCTCCGCCAGTGGCCCTCACCTGGTCAGGGATAAGTAAGCGTCGGTCTGCTCTCCAGGGGAGGCGGACGAGTCTTCCAAAGTCTCCAACAGTGGCAGGAGGGGATTCTCACCTGGAGCCGACATGTCGGCCACCCTGAGGCCCGGACCGGAAGAGAAGAAAACGCAGTGACCGATGGCAACCCCGCCGCGGCGGCGAGGCGTCAGGCCAGCCCGCACACCTGCACACCCGACCAGGCTCCAACCACGCCGTGGGCCTCCAGCGCAGACCCAAGCCCGGACCTTCTCGCGCGCGCAGCAACCGGCGCCCGGGCTCGCGCGCTGCTCGGGCCTAAGGGCGCTCCCGCCACCACTTTCCCGGGCAGCTTTCAACCCAGGGAGGAGAGGCGCAGGGGGCGGGAGAAGACCGGGAAGCGTGGCGCCGAGCCGCGAGGGGGCGGAGGTGGCGCCAGGATGAAGGTTCTTAAAGCCGACCGCCTAGCGCCAGATATTTACCCCAACGTGAGAAGATCCAGATGGTCCCCTCCGCCGCAGCCCCGCAGCACCCAGATGCTACCGGAGGTCGACAATCGCCGCCCAGGCTGTTTACTCGCGCTTGCTCCCCGCTCCCTCCTGGACCAAGATGGCGGCGGGGGCGGGCCCAGGAGCGCGCGGGAGTGGGACAGGCCTGGCGGGAGAGGATCGAGCCAATCCAACAGGCAGCGGCTCGTCGCAGTCCTCGATCGCCTCCCTCTCCCCCCCCCCCCCCCCCCCCCCCCCCCCCCCCCCCCCGCCCCGCCCCGCCCCGCCCCGCCCACCAGTCACCTCCGGTGGGGGTATTTCGCCTAAGGCAAGGGTCTTGAAATTCAAAATGTTGACTTGACACAGATTTACCAGACGGACTTTAGTAAGCTTTCAGATAAGTTTTTACTGGACCCGAAGCCCATTGATTGTTTTCTTTTTTTTTTTGGTACCGGGGATCGAACTCGGGTCCTTGTGCTTGCGCGGCAGGCGGCGAAACCACTGAGCTAAATCCCCGGCCCCTATTGATTGTTGAAATATTAAATCACTTACCAAAAGGAGGTAAGGGACTGTCTTAGGGTTAAGATTTAAGGGCTGCATCTCAAGCACGTCTAGTGGTTGGTCCGACCTTGGTCCTCGTGACCTTAGAAAGTTAATTTACCTTTCCATGCCTCAATTTCCTTTTGTGTAAAATAGGGGTAACAGTAGTACCTCTATTTGGTTAAAGGTTTACTGAGAAAAAGTAGAAGGGACGGTTTTCAAGTTTGAAGAGTACATAACAATGGCCGAGAATAAGCATTATTAAAGTGCAGATTTATGGGCCTCTCCCTTTGACCTTGTGACTCCTCAGATTTACTAGCGGCTAAGGATCTGCATTCTTCTGTTAGGCCCCAGGTGTTAAAGGGTGGGAGTTGGCCAGGACTTCATACCGAGGGGCCTTGGTTCAGGAACTTTTTGGTCGCAAATCGAATCGGACGAGAACCGGATCAAATCAGATTCAATGGTTTGCTTCAATGTTGACCTTATGGAGAAATTCGATCTGGTTCTCGTGCAGTTCGGTTTGCGACCAGAATCGTGAAAAGAATTGAATTGGTAAACCAAGGCACCACTTGGAGGCACTACTGTTAATTCTCAATGAAGTTAGTTTCCTTATTATAAGAATGTTGTTCCCGGTTTCACAACATGCACTGAAGGCCCAAAGAGCAACAAAAATTTCCACTCTGACGTGAATTGCAAGCCCTGTTTCTGACTCCATCGCCACCATCGCCACATAATACAATTCTAGAAGCTTCTGAGCGTTCTGTGCATTTAGCAAAATGTCTGCCAAACCAAAGCACTCAGTACATAATGGTTCTTACTGAAAAGTGAACGCAGCTGGTGGTGGTGGCGGCACGTGGGGGCTCACACATGCACGCTCACACACACACAAAACAAACTAATCCCAGGGGAGTCTGTGGCAGAAGGACAGCAAGTTTAAACCCAGCCTGGGTAGTTCAGAGAGACACTGTCTCAAAAAATAACCAAAGGTTATTGTTAACCAAAGGACCTGACATAGCTTAGTGAGAAGGCCCTGGGTTCAATTTCCTGTGCCGCATATAAAAAAACAGGCTGGGAATGTATCTCAGTGCTGGCTGGATTCAATCTCCAGCAGTGGAAAGGGAGGGTGGGTGAGAGGGAGGAAGGGAGGGAAAGAAGGAAGGGAGGGAGGCAAAGGAAAGGAGTGCTGAACAAGTATGTCTAGTTGAGATGGAAGGGAAGGAAGAAAAGAACATAGGGTTGAACAAGTGTATCTAAAATGTAAAGACCCTAATGGAAGTATACTGAGAAGGGCTCTTAGTGCAGCTGAACAGGTTCTTTAACCTTTAGAGAGATACTTGCTTCTCATTTTCTGGGCTTTGGTAAGATGGCACGTTTAAACAGGAAAAGGCATTATTAAAGAATGCGTGAAATATTCAGATTCTGAGGAATTTTCAGTTTATCAGTTATCCAGAAATTGTGTTGGAAAGTAAGAAAGGTTTTGTGGTGGCTATGAGAATTGTACAAAAAAATGTTGAGTTTGCCTTAAGGAAAGTATCTTTACCCAATTATATTCCCTACCCTGCTTTATTTTTTCTTTCTAGACTCTGTGATCTGCCTAAAATACTACCACTGTCACTCTTGTGCCAAAAATCCTCCAGCAATTCCCATCAATTACAGTATGCATTTCTAAAACATTTATTTTTGATATTGGGGATCAAACCCAGGGGTATCCTGCATGCTAGGCAAGCACTCTACAACTGAGTACATACATTCCCCAGCCCTGCATTTCTAAACTTAAACAGAGAAGTCTATCACAATTGGGCCAGTTTGTGAGTTTCTACACAGTCCACCAGAATCTAGGAAGGTTCATTGTATTTAGAACATTCTCTTTTTCAAATTTTTTTGGTTTTTTATTTTTGTTTTTTCCCCAGTACCGGGCATCGAACTCAGGACCTTGCACTTGCAAGGTAGGAGCAGCCTGAGCTAAATTCCCAGCCTCTTTTTCAAACGTGATGAGTCAGCCAGGCGTGATAGCGCAGGCCTGTGATCCCAGCACTTAGGAGGCTGAAGCAGAAGGATCACCACTAGTTCGAGGCCAGCCTGGACTACATAGTGAGTTCAGGGCCAGTCTGAACTACAAAGTGAGACCCTGTCTCAAAAAAAAAAAAAAAAAAGTGATGAGTCAACTAAAATCATACTTTTTTTTATTAAATCCTGACCTCGATTCCAATCTTTCACCACATACTTTGTTCCACCAGAGAATTAAAGGCCTCTGCCTACAGAGCTTTTGAAATGAGTATTTTATTAATGAATTACTGTTTGGTCATAGGTGTTTGCAGTGGCAGCCTTGAGCTGTAGCCTGAGAGGAATTAGTTTCACCAGTCATCTTGTGAGTGCCCTTCCCAGCTTTTTTGGCATTCTCAGTCTGATTTAAACTGCTAAGAGATTACAGAGTTGAACAAATGCCCTTCCCCACACAGACCCTCCTCCACATACCCTTCCAACCTGAGTTCTTCCCCCAAGCTTCTCTCTTTTTTTATTTACTTTTTCTTTATTTTTTTTCGTTTCTGCTAGCCTTTATTTCAGAAAATTTACATAAAAATTCCCAATCCAACACTTAGAAGACCAAGCTTCTCTCTTATAGAAATTTCCATTGGCCAGGCATGGTGGCACATGCCTGTATGCCTGTAATCCCAGCACTCAGGAGGCTGAGACAGGAGAGGCATAAGATCAAGGCCAGCCTGAACTACCTATCAAGACCTTGTCTAAAAAACAAAACAAAAAGAAATTACCATTGCCTAGTGTGGTGATGCAGGCCGGTGAGTTCAAGGCCAACCTGAACTACAAAGTGAGGCCCTGTCTCAAGAAAAGAAAAAGGAAAAAATTACCGTAAAACAGAACCCTTGGTAATACAGTAGCACCTGTTTACCTGCGTTTCATGCACTTATGGACAACAAAAAGAAAGATGTGTGAGCAACAGTGACCAACCACATTCACATAACTTATTATAATATGTTATCAGGATTGTTTATTTTGTTATTTGTGGCTATTAATCTCTTATTGTATAATCTAAACTTTATCATACATATGAACATATAGGAAAAAATGGAGTATGTGTAGGTTTCAATCTGTACAATCTGTAGCTTTAGGCATCCACTATGGGTCTTGGAAGTACCATAAATTCATATTACCTAGTACCCAATAAATATAGTTGAAGTTAATTTGCTTATGTATTAATTCATCTGTCCTTTCATCCATTCAACTAATATACCATTTATCTCAGTAGTAGAAGGCTTGGATAGCATGTTCAAGGCCATGGGTTAAATCTTTAGCACACAAAACAAACCAGAATAAAGAGATCTACTGATCAATGTAGTGAATACTATTTGTGCTTGTGAATGTAATATAAATAGATGTTAATAAAGCAAATTTTGAAATGCACTCTATGAAAAAATAAACCAAACTTTCAAAACAAAATAGAAAATAATAATAGTTAATACACTGTATCATACTCTTAGAAGAATGCCCAAAATGTTACTCAGAGTACAAGTCATAGACAAAAATGACTCTTACAAAGAACTAACAGATAATAGCACAAAACTTTCTCTTCAATGAACTAGATAATCTAGAAGTATAAATGAAACAAATTAGCATATATATATTAAAATATTTTTGAAACAGCAGAATAGATAATTTGGGGAATTATTTGAACACCCTACTTCCTATTTACCTTCGATTTTGCTCACTTTCTCATATTTTGAGTTTCTCAGATAAGAGAAACCATGTAATATTTAAGCTTATGTATCTGACTTTTTAAACATTATGTTCTCAAGTTGCATCCATTTACCTACGAATACCTCAAGTTTATCTTTCTTTATGACAAAGTAGTATTCTATTTTGTATAAATACCACCTTTTTTGTCCATTCACATGTTGATGGACAAATATGCTGTTTCCAAGATCTAGCTGTTATAAAACATGGATGTGCATGTATCTCTGTAATATGATGACTTTTACTCTTTTGGGACAACCTCTACAAGGGGGACACCTGGGTCAAATGAAATTTATATTTTTAGTTTTTTGAGACATCTCCACACTGATTTCCATAGGGATTGTACTTGTTTACATTTCCATCAACAATGAAGGTTACAAGTTCAAAGTCAGCCTAGGATAGAAAGCAAGTTCAATCCTGGCCTGGGGACATAGCAAGTCCCTGTCTCAAAGAAAAAAATAAATAAATACTAAAAGAAAAGGTAAAAATATAACCAAAAAGTACACATTAAATAGATTATAGTACATCTATACTGTATAACACATGCAACTGTTCATGTATGAAGATAAAGAGATGACCAAAAATATATTCAGTGGGAAAAAGTTCCATTAAAAGGAAAAAGACAACTGTAAGAAACGGGTAATTTCAGAGCTGGGGCTGAGAAAGTATAAAATGAAAATGGAAGATCATTTTGGGCCAGAAAATAGACAAGGACTTCAAAAATCATGATGAAGGGCCAGGGATTTAGCTCAGTGGTTCTGCCGCCTGCCTCGAAAGTACAAGATCCCAAGTTCCATCCCCAGTACCCAAAAAACAAAAAAATGATGAAGCTTGGCATGGTGGCACATGCCTATAATCTAAGCACTTTGGAAAATAAGGCACAAGGAGCACCAAGAGTTTGAGGTCACCTTGGGCTACATAGTGAGTCCAAGGCCAGCCTGGGCTACATAGGGAGACCTTGTCTCAAAAAAAAAACATAAAATAATGACGGGAACACATTTAAAGGACTCAAGAGTCAGCCTGATGGGCTCCTTCTGGCTGAATCTGGAACAGTGGACTCTAATCAATTGACTGGAAAAAGGATCCAAGAACTTTACCAAGAAATATAAACAAGAGAAGGCAGGACAGAGTTAAGAAATTACCATTTTACAACCATCATAATAATAATTATAGGTAATAATAATCAGTAGGTGCTAAAACCAGTGAGTGAAAGTTTGACGGGAAACACACTTGTCAGTTAAGAAGGATAAATGGTAATTTTTCCAGTGGAGATACTTAATGAAGACCACCAACCATTACACATAACTGATGTCACTGACATTCCCTGATAAGATTCACTGAGGAAGCCGAGGATTTAGCTCAGTGGTTTCACTGCCTGCTGTGCAAGCACAAGGACCCGAGTTCGATCCCCATTACCCCCCCCCAAAAAAAAAAAGATTCACTGAGGAAAAAAATACCACTTCTATATTTCTGACAAAGTTCACATGAATCTATCCATGAAGAAAGAGTCAGAAAAATCTATATGAAAGGATGTTCCATAAAAATAAGACTCAAAAACAAAAACAAAAGAGACTCACAGTCTTAAAAAGAAAGAAAACCAGCATGTACTCTTCAAATGACAATATCATGAAGACAAAGGAAAGCAGAGGAACTGTTTCAGAATAAAGAAGACTTGGTGACATAAAATCTAAATTCAGGGCATGACCATGGATTGGAAACAACAAATATTTTTAAAGTAGTAGTGAAATGTGAAAAAACACTATATTTTCTACATTTAATAGATGTACTGTGGTTATGTGAGAAAATAAGGGTAAGAACTCACACACTTTGCTGAGTGTGCTGGTGGATGTCTGTAACCTCAGCACTTGGGAGGCTGAGACAGGAAGATTGCTGAAGGCCAGCTTGGAGTACATAGCAAAATCCTGTCTCAAAATAAACAACCTCACCCACTTATGAATAGATTGATCTGTAACCATAGAACAGAGCAAGAACCAGAACAAGATTTAAATCATACAGTCGATCCCACTTTTCCAAACTAGCCAATCAGCAGCAACCTTTTACTTTTGCAAGTAAATCAATCAGGCATGAACTCACTGCAAAACATGCCTCAGAGTACCACAGGTTCAACAATAGTCCTACCTGCATAACCAAGTTTTTTAATGTATGTATTTAATTTTTTGAGACAGGGTCTCTTTACGTAGGTCAGAGAGGTCTTGAACTTTCAATCTTCCTGCTTCAACCTCTCAATAAGCTATTAAGGATTAATGTCCATCTATTTACCTCTCTGAAAGTCTGTGTATCCCTGAACTCTGTACTTCCCCCAAGCTGTAAGAGTCCAGCAGTTTGCTATGCTCAGAGAAACTACATGACCAGCAAATTCAACGTTCTTTTTATTTCATATACTGAGTAATGGTCTCTATCTTTTGTTAATTCTGGAGTTTCTACCAATACTATTTTGAAGACCCTTGGCTGCCAGCATTCCAGAAGACATTTGGACCAGTGAATACACATTTGGGCCCTTTCTATCCAAACTTTACTGGTCAACTGCTAGATAAGTCAGTCTCCATAACCATCTGAACTCTATTTTCATTGGCTTCTTATTGTTTGGTTGATTGACTGTGGTATTGTAACTGGAAGTGCAAAATGGAACTTTAAATTTAAATTTTTTCCCTATAGAGTCAAGCCACTTCTCACAGCTTCTTCAAGCTAAGGGTGTAGCTGACACCCTTCCACAAGATGAATGGAAATATACAGATGTTGGCCCCAGGAGGTTAGGATACAGTTTTATTTTCATAAAGGAGTGAGAAGAAAAGGGTCAGATGGGATGAAGCAAGCTTGGGGTTGTCTATTGTCTCACTGTATTCCCTCCCTTCTCTTCCTCACTGTAAAAAGCCCTTGCACACCTGGACTTAGTGAAAAGGTGATCTGTGGCGATATGAAGCCCCTCCAACTCCTTGGTGCTAGCTTTTGATGAAACCTTTTTACTGTTCACCAAAATAAATACCTTCCCATGGTGTGTTTGGTCACAGTGAGCACATAGACCTGAGAAGCTACTAACAAGTTTGGCGAGCCAGCTAGGAGGTAAGTCCCTATTCCTAAGAGGCAAAGGTCTCCCACTTTCCTATTGAGGAGCCAACAGACACTTAGGAAAAGGGACTGACTGCTTGAGGCTAGCTGAACTCATGATTGGGACTCCAGGGATATTCCACCAGCTGTCAGGGACACTTTTGCACCTGAGAATTATGGCTTCTTTTTCATTAATGGCATCAGCTGCCTATACATACTTTTGTTGAATAAGTAAAAGTTGTTTGGGTGACTGATGAGCTCCACTTGATTTCCCTCTGGAAAGTGCACTCAAGTTATCTACTATCTCCACTGTTTGATTTAACTAATGGAATAACCATTTGGATCTTCTCTTAGGTTGTTTAGCAATACAAGTTGGGGTAAAGACACTTTCACTCTTTGAGAAAAGTAAACCTCAACTTCCAGGTGTCAATATCTGTACATTCTGTCCCTTGATCTGGGCTAAAAGAAGGGGATAGTGAATATACCCTCAGGCTGGGGAAGTTCAGAGAGCTGTTTATCTATAAAGAAAAATATTTTAACTTTTAAAGTTTCCTTTTACCATACTGGTTACAATTCCCCACCTGCTTTACTTCAGCCTTCAACGTGGAGGGCTGTGTAATCTGACTATCTGTCTAATGTTGGATTGGTGAGTAGATTCCATCAAAGGTAGCTGTAGCATAAGCAAAGGAAACTTGAGCCAGGAAAAATACCACTCACATTTGTGAGGCCAAATACAAAAGAAAGCCCAAGTCAGGAGATATCTAACAGCTATACCTGCTGTGAGGACTTTTTACTTTTAGGTCTTCATTCATAAGAACCCCTTTTTCACAACCTCTGTATCTCTGCTTATTTTTGGTAGTATTTACACAGGTGGCATAACTTTCCTCATTGTCTCCAAATGCATTTTCTTCTCTGAATGCTTTGCTAATTAACCATCTGTGGTTATGTCCTTCAGTGCCTAGGTAGTTTTTCCTAGCTATGGTCAGTCAGAACATAACCCACGTTGTGGAGGAAGGGACAGAAAATTGGAATCAATGTCATAAAATCCTTCTTCCTAAATTTGAGCAAGATGTGCAATTTAGAAAGAGTGGCTCTTAGATGAAGTAGATCTAGAGGGCTGGGGATTTAGCTCAATGACACTGTGCTTACCTTACAAGCACAAGGCCCTGAGTTCGATCCCCAACACCCAAAGAACAAAAAAGACTAAGTAGATCTAGAGCCTAATGCCAAGCTTAATCCCATCTATTCTGTAGGTAATAATACCCTAAAACATTAGAACTTTGACAAACAATTACTACAAAGCTTACAAGAAGATGTCAAGCAGTCTAATAAAAGAAAAGCAAATGTAGTCTTTATAATAGATTTGAACTAGGAAAATAGTTACCAAGTTAATTAAAGGAAGTCAGTTTGTCTGTGAAACAGGATTAGTTCTGTCAGAAAGGTGTATTATGTATGTACTTAGAGTCTCTTTTTTCTGTAAATCAATGTGAATTATCATTTGAGAGGAAGAAGATTATTTGCTCATGTCAAATATCAAAAACTAAGTTTAGCAATTAGCCTGCATTTTTAAGACTCTCCTAGATACGCACAGTTTTCCAGGCTGGTTTGAAACTTGCAATCCTCCTGCCTCAACATCCCAGGGCATAGGGACTATAGGCATACGCTATTACACTTGGCTTCTCTCTGGTTTTGTAAAAGACAACTCACATATTAAAGAGTTTTTTTCTACTTCTGCTTATAATATGTGAATACACTGAAGATGGAGCATAACTATTGGTTATTTATTTGTTTATTTATTTTTGCCATACTAGGAATTGAACCCAGGACTTTCACACTGAGGTATATAACCAGCCCCAGTTCAGGCTGGACTTGAATTCGCTTTGTAGCCTAGGCTAGCCTCAGCCTCCCGAGTGCTGGGATTACAGGCATATGACACCACATCCAAACTACAAGACTTTCTTTTATTTTTTACTTTGATACATGGTCTTGCTAAATGGTTTAATAAAAATAAAAATAAATAAATAAATAAAAACAAAAATTGATGTTAGGAGGAAACAGTTTTAATGGGTGATGTCATTTCTTTTCTTTTATTTTCTTTTCTTTTTTTTGTACCAGGGATTGAACTCAGGACCTTGCGCTTTCAAGGCAGGCACCAGAACCACTGAGCTAAATCCCCGGCCCCCTGGCTGATGTTATTTCTAATAGGTTGAAATTTTTTTTAAAAAATTGATCTAAATTATACTGAGAGAGGAGACCATCCCTCCATTTACAATTGGGCAACTATGGGTTAACTGTGTTATTAGGCAACTTTGGGTTAACTAGGTAACTATGCTCTTTGTGGAATGTACTTGAGTCGCCATGATAACTTCTACAATCTGTCACTAAAGGAATTCAAGGGACTTAGAAAGTCCTACCAGAAATCTTTGCTCTCTGCTCCCACATCTGCTGCTCTGCTTTGTGTAAATCCTGCTTGCTATATTCCCAAGGAAACGCCAATGGAAGTAAGCCTCGCAGATGTAAAAAGAGGTATATAAAGAAGAAAAAACTTCTATTTGGTTCTCTCCAGACTGACAGGAGTCACTCACTGAGCTGCCAGCATTAAAGGCCGATTTTTGCTCCTATCTTCATGTTAAGAGTGGTCTGGAGCTGGGGATTTAGCTCAATGGCACTGTGCTTGCCTCAAAAATGCAAAGTCCTGAGTTTGATCCCCAGTACCAAAAAAAAAAAAAAAAAAGAGTGGTCTGTCCAGGGTCCTCACAGTTTCCTGCTTCAGTACTTTTGTTCCACGTGTAGTGATTAATATTTTAAGCAAGTCTTTATTACTGTAAAGCAAATACAGGTAATTTCCTCCAAAAGTTATAGCTGAAGACATCTTTGTAATTGCTATAGTTAACATTAAATTTCTTAGCTTTAAATAGCCTACTCTCCATCAATTTTTTACTTTTACCCTTGAGTTTACCATTGCCAAATAGCACATTATTGTTGCAGCAGAGCAGAGCAGCTCAGTGCTACAGCCAAGTGTTACAACTCAGTGTTGCAGCCAAGTGCCACAGCTCAGAGGCACAGCTGAGCTTTACAGCTCAATGTGGCAGCTCTGAAACACAGCTCTCATAATTTGAAGGCTCAAGAATCCAATGGTCAGTTGAAGAGGTGGAGAAAAAGCTTTATTATGCCAGCGAGGCCCTGGGCAAGCTCAGAGGAGTCTGAGTGTTCTACCAAAAAAATGAAAGCCTTATACAGGGTAGGTGAGCATACTCAATGAAACAGGGGTGCGGGGTTACAGAACATCCCTGAAACACATGCTGTGTGAACATGCTTACTGATGCAGGGTGGGGCAGAGTTACAGAACATTCCTGAAGCAGAGGGCCGGAATTACGGAATATTCCTGAGAGGGGGTGGGGCTTAACAGAACATTCCTGAAAGGTCACACAGTTCAAGCAGTCGTAAACCATTTTGATACATTGGGCAGGAGCCCAGCAGCACAAACTTACATTTCCAAAACAAAACATTCTGTGAAAAAAAAAATGGAGGCAAGGCAAGGGCCTGTCATTGTGTAGCACTTCTCTATCATTATTATTAAAATTATTAAAATGATAGAGCAATAATACACAATAAGATAGGCCCTGGCCTTTCCTTTGCCTTGCCTCCATGTTGGTTTTTTTTTCTCTATAAAATGTTTCCTTCCAGAAATGTAACAGTTTGTGCTGCTGGGCAGCTCATGCCCAATGTATCAAAATGTTTTGTGACTGAACTGTGTGACCTTTCAGGAATGTTCTGTTAAGCCCCACCTCCTTGCAAGAATGTTCTGCAACTCTGCTCCTCTGCTACAGTGAGCACACTCACCTACCCTGTAGATCTCTATATAAGGAGACTCTTGTTTCTGGTAAAGCGCTCAGACTTCTAAGTCTGAACTTCTCTAAGCCTGTTGGCATAACAAAAGTCTTTCTCCACCTCTTTGGGTGAACTTCAGATTTCAAGTCTTCAAATTGTGAGAGCTGCCACACTGAGCTGTAAAGCTCAGCCATGCCTCAGAGCTGTAGCACTTGGCTGTGATACTGAATTGTAACACTTGGCTATAGCATTGATCTGCTCTGCTCTTGGGCAACAATAACTACCATTTATAACATCTCAATGAATACATACTTTCAGCACAAATGGCTTTTTCATTTCAGGATGTCTAAAAAAATGTCCTAAGTGCCTATATATTTCGGATTGTACACCTATGGAATAAAGTTCTGTTTTGTTGTTCTGTTTTGAGACAGGTCTTGGTGTTTAGTCCAGTCTGGCCTTGGACTCCTACCTCAGTTTGCTAAGTGTTAGAATAAAATAAACTATTGAAATATACCATATAGTCTTCTCAGAATATTGATTAAGGGTAGGAAATAGAAATTTTCTCAAATGTTAAGAATATATCATATAGTACAGTACTTATTATGATCATGTTTGGGCATAGATATTGTGTCAGTATTCATTTTCTTGCCTCTTAGCTCTGAATCCTTCCTTCATTGCTTACCCTAGGAAAATTGAGGTAGGCCCTTTAAAAAAATATTTTTTCTTGTTTTATTTATTTATTTATTTATTTATTTTGGTACCAGGGATCAAACTCTGTCCTTGCGCTTGCGCAGCAGGGAGCAAAACCACTAAGCTAAATCCCCAGCCTCTCCTTGTTTTATTTTGAGACAGGGTCTCACTATGTAGTTTAAGCTGGACTTGAACTCATCATGTAGCCCTGGCTGGCCTTGAAATCACAGCAATCCTCCAGCCTCAGCTTCCCAAGTACTGAGATTACAGGTGTAGGCCAAAATGCCCCGCTGGGCCCTTTAAAATTTAAATTCTTTATCAGCTTGCATATTGTTAAGCATTGTCAATATCAGACACTGGAGAAGCAGGAGGAATGGCTTTCCATCTGGAGTTTAGTTGTTTGCTCAGCAAATTCCTGCAACTTGCATAGTTCTTGCAGTGCTACCAGCTCACCAACTCCCAGCTACCAGCAGCTTCCCGTGGCTGGGATGATTTTTGTCATGGAGGGTTTTCCATGAGGTACCTCTCTCTAAACAGCTTTCCTGGGAAGTTTGCTTTCCAGAGAGTGTGATCAGTGCTGTACCCTAGCAGCTTATTTGCCAACCAGTGAGCTATGGTTACTCTCTCCAACAAGGTCTGGATCTCAGTCCTTAGGGTTGGAGGTTGTTATAGTTTATTATATTTCTCTTTCTTTCTTTCTTTTTTTTTTTTTTTTTGAGACAAGGCCTCTCCATGTAGTTCAGGCTGGCCTTAAACTTGCTGCAATCCTCCTGCCTCAGCCTCAGTGCTGAGATCACAGGTGTGCACCACCATACTCAGCAAGCTTGTTATAGTTTAGATAAAAAATGTCCCTCAAAAGTTTCATGTGCCCCAAGGACAGGCCTGTTCAGAAGAGGAGGGTCACTGCAGAAGTAACTTGGAAGGGTGTATTCTTGTCCCTGGCTCCTGTCTTCTCTTTTTTCCTCTCTGCTTCCTAGATGCTTTCCTCTGTCGTACCCTTCCACCATGCCATTTCTGCCTTAGAGTCAAGGAACCATGGGCTGAACACTCTGAGCCACGAGCCAAATAAATATCTCCTCCTTCAAGCTGTGGGTATTGTGTATTTTGTCCCAGGGATGGAAAAGTGACTAAGACAGAGGCTCATCCTTGGGTTAGAGGATCCTCTTTGAGTCTTCTTTTTCAGCCTGAGGGGTAGTGGCTCTTTTGTACAACTGTTTATATCTCCTTACATGATTATTTTTTAGTAGCCAATCCCTTGCTACTCCATTCCTCTGTAATAGTAGTAATAATAGTGATAGTAATAATTTAATCATAGTTTATACTAAATTTTTCCCTATTCAAATTACTATGAGGTTTCTGCCTTCTGTTTGGACCAAACAGATTCAGATATAAAACATTATGCTCTATGTTCTAACTCTTGGCAGATAGTAAGAATGTTTACAATAGCCCACACTTAACATTTTTCCCACATTGCTTCATAACTTTTAAGCTAGTTATTCTTTATATACTGTATTTTATTTTGTAAAGGCTAATACAACTGGCTTTAACTACGGATCTCCTATGTGCCAGGTTCCGTTAGAGTACCTGTGGATATGATAGAGTTTTTTAAAAAGGTGAGAAGTCACTATTCTATGAAGCTTTCATTTTAGTAGAGGAGAGAAAAGAATGAAAATAATTAAAATGTGTGCAATGATTAATAGTGATTAGTTCTAAGGACTGAAAAAAAAAAACCAAGGTAGGGACAGGAGATATAGAACAATATGCAGAAGTTAGCTGAATAAATGACCTACCAGTACGAAGACTTTACTGAGACTGTGGGTTTTGAGTAAAGAGCAGAAGGCAAGGGGGGAATTTGCCATGTATTTATCTGGGGAAGAGTATTCTAGGCAGAGGAAACAGCAGAGAAAAGTCCCTGAGGAAGGAGTATGGTAGTGCATTAGAGTACCTAAGAACACCTCTGTGGCTGGAGCAAAGATCGTAGTGATGAAGGGGACAATGTAGGAGATGAGATGACAGAAGTAAATGGAAGCAGAGAAGTGATGATGAGCCTTGCAGGTCATAGAACTGACATTTCCTTTTCTTTCTTTCTTTCTTTTTTTTTTTGGAACTGGGGATCGAACTCAGGTCCTTGTGCTTGTGAGGCAGGCGGCAGAACCACTGAGCTAAATCCCCAGCCCAACTTTTGTTTTTCTTGAGTGAGACAAAAAACTGTTACCACCACCACCATCAATACACTGTTATTATTATTATTATTAGTAGTAGTAGTAGTAGTAGTAGTAGTAGTAGTAGTAGTAGTACGGGGGATTGAACCCAGAGTCTTTGTCCTGAGCTGCATCCCAGTCTTTTTCTATTTTTTCTTTTTTTTTTTTTTATGGTACCAGGGATCAAACTTGGGACCTTGTGCTTGAGAGGCAGGCACCAGAACCACTGAGCTAAATCCCCGGCCCTTTTTCTTAAGTTTTTAAATTTTAAGACAGAGTCTTACTAAGTTCCTAAATTGCCCAGGCTGGGTTTGAAATTGTGATCCTCATCCCTCAGCCTCCCGGAGTGCTGAGATTACAGGTGTGTGCCACCACACTAGTATTATTCTAAGTGCTGTTCTTTATGCTTGAAAAATATTAATTACTAAAATAATAGGGTCAAGCATAGTGATGCACACCTGTGAGCCCAGAACTTGGGAACCTGAGGCAGGAGGGTCATGAGTTCAAGGCCAGTCTGTGTTACATAGCAAGTTCCAGGCTGACCTGGACTATGTAGCAAGACTCTGTCTTACAACCCCCATCTCACTGTACCCCCAAACAAAACCAAAACCAAACCCTTGATATTCTGAGATTTACAAAAAAAAAGAATCCTTTTGAGACTCTTTTTGTAAATAATCCTCACTTAGGGTATGGAATATAGAATTTTATCAGCAATGCAAAATTTAGGATACTGTATTCTACTGTGTGTGTGTATATATATATGTTATTTATATGAACTTTTTCTGCTTGTTTGTTTTTGGTTTTTTAAAACAGTCTTTCTTTATAGTCCAGGCTGGCCTTGAACTAGCTATGTTGTTCAACAGGCTCACCTCAAACTGTTGATCCTCCTGTCTTAGCCTCCTGAGTGCTTGGATTATAGTCATGGGGCTCCATGCCTGGCTAAATGAACATCTTGATTCAACTAAGTTCAATACCACCAAACTCTTCCTTTGACATTATGAGAATCACTGTAAGATTACTTATATGTAGGAAAGTAATGGTCTTATTTATATTTGACAGTCAAATAAATGCTCAAAAACGATTATTTGTATTTTGTAGTACTGTTCGGAATGTGACTCTTATAGTGAAGACCAGAAAGCTTGTGTTTTTAGGAAGTTTATACACTTAGGTCTGGCAGAAGGTGATTTCTAATAGTTTTCTTTGTTGGTTATTTATTTAGAAGAAAATAAAAACAGCTGTGACTACATATTTTAGAAACCTAAGAAACAACATAAGACATGAAAGCCACATGCCTTCACAGTAAAAGAGCTGGGAAAAATATTTATTTTGAGAGGGAAAAGTTGGAAAGCATATTCTTAAAAAGTATCTTTTCAAAAATGTCCTTTCCCGGGCCGGGGTTTTAGCTTAGTGGTGCCTCTGCCTGCCTTGCAAGCACAAGGTCCCGAATTTGATACCCGGTACAAAAAAAAAAAAGTCTTTTCCAAAAATGTGAACTCAAATGTTACTGAATATATACATATACCAACATCAATATACTTTATTTTTAGAAAATGTGATGTTATTAATATAAACATTATATTAAACTGAAAGTATACATTTTTTTTAAAAAGGACCACCTCCAAAATGCACATAAATGCAATAAAAAGAGTAACAGAGAAAAATCTATTAATAAATTTGAGCAGGTATTAAATTGAAAATATGTGAAAAAAGTAGAATTAAAAAGACACAAAGAAGAAGAAAAAGAAAGACACAAAGAATAATGAAGCAGCCATGGAAGATGGTGCTGCACTGACGAAAGGAAACCGAGCTTTAAAAAATGTTCTAGAAGATAACAGCTGATCCTGAAGAACTCATCTACATATAAGCCTTTCTTATCAACAATTTTTTCTTTTTTAAAAAATGCTATTGGGAGTTGAATTCTGGCCCTTTCATATGCTAGGTAAATACCACTGAGCTACAACGTCAGTCCTTCTTTCAATTTTTTTTTTTTTGGTAGTTCTTAGAATATAATCAAAATTCTGGGAGACTGAGGCAGGAAGATTGCAAGTTTCAGTCTAGCCTGGGAAATTTAGTGACTTACTGAGACACTGTCTCAAAATAAAAAATGAAAAAGAGGGGTTGCAGCTCACTGAGAAGACCCTGGTTTCAATCCCCTTACTGAAACAAAATAAAGAAGAAAAAAAAAAATCTTTAAGCTAAACAAGTCTTTTTTTTTTTTTTAGGCTGGTCTTGAATTTGGGGTGATCCTCCTGCCTCAGCCTCTGGAGTGCTGGGATTGCAGGTACATGCTACCACACCCAGCCGGGTAAGTAATTTCATATGCAACACTATCATCTATTTCTAACTTAGTTTTCTAAATTAGTTTACTAATTTATCATATCTACAAACTTAATTTGTTCTATGATTTTGAAAAAGTTTGTGTTTGTGTGGGAAAGATGGCTGTTGAAAATGTGGCTGTGCTTGTCACCCTATGCAACGTTCTTAAACAAAAACAAATATTTGCCAAACGCTCCTGTTTGAGAAAGAAATTGTTTGCAACAAATTGTTTGGGTCTTTTACTTTGGTGATCTAAATTTTTTTAATTTCTTTATATATTATAGATATTAGTCCTCTGTCCAAAGTGTAGCTAGCAAAATTTTTTTCCCACTTTGTAATTTGTCTCTTCATTTTGCTGGTTGTTTCCTGGCTGTGCAGAAGCTTTTTAATATAGTCCCATCTGTGAATTCTTAATGTTATTTCTTGTGCAATAGTAGTTCTGTTCAGAAAGTTCTTGCTTATGGCTATATCTTCCAGAAGATTGTTTCTGGTTTAATATTTAGATCTTTCATCCATTTTTATTTTACTTTAGTACATGACGGGTTTATGTGTCTAGATTCAATCCTCTGCATGTGTACAGCCAGATTTCCCAGCACCGTCTGTTAAAGAGTCTATGTTTTCTCCAGTGTATAGTTTGGCCCCTTTGCAAAGATCAGATGGCTGAGAGTGCCTGGGGTTGTTTCTGCTCCCATTATTCTGCTCCACTGACTTCCAAATCTGTTTTTGTGCCATTACCATGCAGGTTTTTTTTTTTTTTTTAAATCACTATTGCTTTGTCATCCAACTTGAAATCCAGGATTTTGTTGCTTCCTCTTTGCTCTTGTTACGTAGGATGGCTTTTGCTATTCTTAGTCTCTTCTCATTCCATTTTAATTTTATCATTGTTTTCTCTACTTCTGTGAGGAATGGTATTTTGATTGAGATTGCATTAAATCTATATATCAGTATGGGAAATGTGGCTGTTTTGAAAATATTGGTTCTGCCTATCCAGAAACAGGGGATGTCTTTCCATTTTCTCGTGTCTTCTTTTTAGAGTACAATAGTTTTCATTATACAAGTCTTTCATTTAGGTTAATTCCTAAGTATTTAATTTTTTAGATGTTACTATGAATAGTATTGTTTTCCTAATTTCTTCCTCAGTGACCTCCTTATTGGAATACAGGATTGCTATTGACTTTTGGGTATTTATTTTGTATTCTGCTACTTTGCTGAATCTAGTTATTAATTCTAGGAGTCTTTTGTTTTGTTTTGTTGGGTACCAGGGATCGAACTCAGGACCTTGCGCTTGCAAGGCAGGCACAGCTCATTGAGCCAAGTCCTGGGCCCTGTTTTGCTTTATTTTTTGAGACAAGACTTCGCCATATAGAAGAAGTTCAGGCTGCCTTGGCCTCCTGAGCGCTGGGAGTATAGTTAAGCTCCATCATGCTCGGCCAACACTCGGAGTGTTTTGGTGGAACTGGTGGTGGGGGGTGCAGAGGGGTGGGGTAGGTGTCTTCCACATACAGGATCATATTGTCTGCAAATAATAATCTGACATCTTCCTTTCCTATACATATCTTTGTTATTTCTTCCTCTTGTCTGATTTCTCTGGCTAACTTTTTGAGTACTATGTTAAACAGAAATGGTGATTGTGGACATTCTTATCTTGTTTCTAATTTTAGAGGGAAAGCTTTCAGTTTTTCCCCATTTAATATGATATTGACAGTAATATGACTTTTTTTTTTAATGACTTTTCTGAGATTGAGATAAAGTCCTTCTATGCTTATTTTCTTCAGTGCTTTTTTTCATTTCATGCATAGATGTTGGAGTTTGTCAATGACTTTTTGTGCCCATTGAGATGGAACATGATTTTTTCCCTTGCTTCTGTTGCTGTGGTGTGTTACATTTATTGATTTGTGTATGCTGAACTGTCCTTGCATCCCTGGGATGAAGCCAACTTGGTCAAGATGTATGCTCCTTTTAATGATTTGTTACATTCTTTTTGGTCTGTATTTTCTTTTCTTGGCATGAGGAATCAAACTCAGGGCATTGGGCTTGCCAGATGGGCGCTACACTCCTGAGCTACAGCGCCAGCCCTGTCTGTCTCTTCTTGAGAATCTTTGCATCTATGTTCTTTAAAGAAATTGGCCTATAATTTTCTTTTTCTTTCTTTCTTTTTTTTTTTTTTCCTTTGGTACCGGGGATCGAACTTAGGACCTTGCCCTTGCGAGGCAGGCGCCGGAACCACTGGGCTACATCCCCAGCCCTTTTCTTTCTTTCTTTTTTGGGTGATTCTTTGTCTAGTTTGGGAATCAAGGCAATGTAGCTCCCAGGAATGCATTTGGGAGTACTCTTTTCCTTTTAATTTATTAAAGAGTTGAAGAATATTGGCATTAGATCTAACCTGAAATTTTTTTGAGTTTTTTGTTTTGATTTGTATTGTTTTGTTTTGTTTTGGGTAGCAGAGATCGAACTCAGGACCTTGCTCTTAACAGGCAGGCGTGGTGCCACTGAGCTACATCCCAGGCCTTTATCCTGAAGCTCTGTAGAATTCAGTGGTAAATCCATTATGTCCTAGGCTTTTCATACTTGGTAGGATTTTTTAATTACTTCCTTAATTTCATTGCCAGTTATTGGATTATATGGGTTTTTAAATCTTCTTGGTGCAATTTTGGTAATTTATATGTATCTAGGAATTTTTTCATTTCTTTTGGGTTCTCTAATTTAAAGTAATTACTAATCATCTTTTCAATGTAGTCAATAATCATTTTGTGAATTTCAGTAGTGTCTGTTGTGAAATTTTACATTTCTAATTGCATTTATACGGATCTTTTCTTTCCTTTTTTGAGTAAGATTGACTAAAGAGCTATCTATTTGGTTTATTCTTTCAAAGAACTAGTTCTTTGGCTCATTAATTCTTTGTGTTGTTTTTAAATTTCAACTTCATTAATTTCTTCTCTGATCTTTGTAATTTCCTTTTTTGTACTAGTTTTAGATCTGGATTATTCTTATTTTTTCTAGGACCTTGAGGTGCATCATTAGGTCATTAACTTGGGCTTGGTCTGTTTTTCTGGTGTAGTCATACAGCTATAAACGTCCCTCTTAAGAGTGTTTTCATTGTGT
>NW_004624866.1:5699595-5732491 GCF_000247695.1 Heterocephalus glaber
ACACACATTTTTTTTTTTTGGTACCAGGGATCAAACTTGGGTCCTTGTGCTTTCGAGGCAGGTGGTGGAACCACTGAGCTAAACCCCCGGCCAAGAGTATATGTTTTAATTTCCATATGGTTGGATAATTTCTGCAGTTTCTTGTGTCTTGGATTTGTAGCCTCATTGCACTATGATCTGATAATATGGATGGGATAACTTCAATTATTTTGTATGTATGGGCTATTATGTCGTCTACTTTGAAGAATGTTCCATGTGCTGTGAAGAATGTGTATGCTGTTTTTGTTGGGTAGACCATGGTAGATATAGTAAGTTCCCAACTTACAAATGAGCTCCAATCCAAGAGAATTGTTCATGAAGTCATTTTTGTTTGTAAGTCAACAATGTGCATCTTAGACAGTACACTGGTGAAAATTCTCAACTCAAATGTTCGTAACTTCGGGATTTACAGTATCTATTAAGTCCATATGTTTGAAGATATGGTTCAAGTCTGATATTTCTTTGTTGATTTTTGTCTAGTCGATCTATTTGTGATAGTGGCTTATTAAGGTGCCTCACTATAATTGTGTTGATGTTTATCTGATCTTTTGTCCAGAAGTGTTTGTTTTATGAAGTTGGGTGCTCTAGTGTTCAATGCACATGTATTTATAATTGTTATCTCTTCTTATTGAATTATTCCCTTACTAAATATATAGCAAACTTACTTGCTTCTTCTGATCAATTTTGGCTTGAAGTTCATTTTGTCTAAAAATAGGATAGCCATTCCTTTTTGCTCTGGGGTTCCCATTGCATGCATCCTTTGAATTTTAGTCTATGAATCTCTTTTTGGATCAAATATGTCTCTTTTATGCAGCATACCATTACGTTTTGTTCACCCTTTCAAACTGTGTCTTTTGATTGGGGAGTTGAAACCATTCACTTTGAGAGCTATTACTGAAAGGCACTGACTTATTCCTCTCATACAGTATCATTCTGCTGCTGATTCTTTTTTATCCCTCTGCTTAACTGCAGACTTTTGGCATTGTTGGCTTCATTGCCTCTTTGTAGGATATCCCTGAGAATGTTTTTGCATATTAATTTAGTTCTCATGAATTTCTAAAAGTGTTCTTTGCAATGGAAAGACTTTATTTCCCCATCAATTTTGAAAGACTTTTGCAGGTTGTATCAGTCTGGGTTGGAGGTTGTTTTCTTTTAGGGGTTGAAACACTTTACTCCAAGCTCTCTTAGCCTTCAAGGTTTGTGCTGGGAAGTTCACAGTGATTTTAATTATCTTTACAAGTGGTTTGTTGCTTTTCTCCAAAAATAGAGTCAATTTTTAAGATTCTGTCTTTGGGTTGAACTTCTGGGATTTTGTCTATGATGTGTCATGGAGAAGTTTTTATCATGTTTACTTGAAGTTTTGTATTCTTCATTTATCTGTAGTTAAATTCTTTCCCCATACTTGGAAGTTTTAGCTATTATTATTTTTGTTTCTTTGTTTGTTTTGGTGCCTGGATCAAACTCGGGTCCTTGTGCTTGCAAGGGAGGCGCTGGAACCACTGAGCTAAATCCCCGGCTTTTGCTATTATTTTTGTAAACCAGCTTTTTAAGGCCATTCATGCTGTCTTCTGATTTTTCACTAATTCCAATTAATTTTAAATTAGTCTTTTTTGCATCATTTAGTAGCTATTGGATCTATTGTCCATGTTCTCTTATTGTTTTTAAGTTACCTCTGAGAATATGGTCACCTGGATCAGCCCTTTCTAGTTCTGAAACTCTGTTTCATGTTCGTCACTTCTGCTGCTCATACTTTCAGTAGAATTTTTGTCTCCTGGATTTCTATTTGGTAGCTTTTCAAGGACTTTTAATTCTTTGCTAAACTGATCTTTTAGCTTTTCAAGGACTTTTAATTCTTTGCTAAACTTGTCTTTCATATTTTGAATCATTTTGTTTAGCTTGGCTAGCTTTTTATAAGTGTCTTTTTTGAGCTCATTGAGCACCTTATTGATCTGTTTCTTTCTATCTCCTCTTACCTCACTTCATATAATTCAGATTTTTTTTCCTTCTCATCAATGCCCTGTGGATCAGCTTTGGAGGAGTTGCGAGATTTGGGCGGCATTTTGTTGCCTCAGTTTCTTTTAGGTTTGTGTGTGTGTGTGTGTGTGTGTGTGTGCGCGCGCGCGTGCGTGCATGGGTCAATTACAGTGCAAAGACTTTGTTGCTAGTATGGAGATCTCTTTAGTTAGTGTCTGCTTTCCAGTGATGTGCTCTAGATATAGCTATCTACAGGCCTTGGCCACTGTCCCAAGGTCTGCCCACCTTTAATCATTTGAAGAGGGGAAGGTACAGTGTAATTGGTCCAGCACTCAGTTCTCTGGAAATGAATTGCAGTATTGTTGATTACACAAAGAAAAACAACATATTGATTGGCATGCAGTAAAAACCAGTGTTGTAGTCAGGGTTTTGGCAAGGGAATACATTTAATAGAGGACACATGGTTTATAGGATTATTTTATGATATTTACCCAAAAGGTCAAATACAAAGCAGTACAAGAGATTAACTACACACTAGAGGCCCAAAGAATCCAACCAAGGGCCTGGATCCCACAGGAATGTCCTACACAAGTCCAGCTAAAGGCTTAGACTCCAAGGCAATGTCCTTCATGAGTCCAGCCAGTGGCCTAGGGCCCACAGCAATGTCTCATGCTTGTCTGTATTTTGGATCTGTACCTGGAAGGCCCAAAGGCCAGTGGTGGAATCCAGAAAACCTATGTTGGTGGGATGAAGGATTTGTGCCACTAAACTGAGGGTACTACACTAGAGTCAGGAAATGATGCTCACGGTGAAGATCAGAGCTCCCCTGACAAGAATAGCAGCCATTCCCAGTAACAGGGAGGCCCCAGACTCCTTCTCTAATGAGAACAGCCTCGTTTGCATCAGGAAAATCATTCCCAGCAAACTTCTCCTAGAAAATCAAAAGCCCACAATCCTCCTCTCCAGTTCTTTTTATGGCTATTGGCAACAATCCTCAGGTGGATCTTCCATGCCCAAACCACACTGATTCAGTTCAGCTGGGTGATACAAGCTGACCATTAGTTAATCCACCACAACCAGTTAATAGCAACAATCATGTCACCCAAGCAATAGCAACAGAATCAGCAAAAGAAGAGTCATAGTCAAACTGAATATTGACATATCATAAAAATCAATAAACTATACTACTCTACCACCCTTAACAGTAGAAATGAGATCTATAATTATAATATAGACACAAAGACAAACCAAATACAGTAAAATTTTGATTTGTAAGCATAGTTTGTTCCAGAAACATGCTTGTTATTCAAAGCACTTTTATATGAAAGTAAATTTCCCCATAAGAAATAATGGAAACTCAGATAATTTGTTCCACAAAAAAAAATTACAATACTGTATTTTAGTACAAAATAATGAAGAAAATACAGGGCCAGTGATTCAGCTCAGTGGTTCTGGCACCTGCCTCACAAGTGCAAGATCCCGAGTTCAATTCCCGGTACCTTCCCCCCAAAAAAGTCATACAGGGCCGGGGATTTAGCCCAGTGATTCCGCCACCTGCCTCAAAAGCACATGGTCCCGAGTTTGATCCCCGATACCAAAAAAAACCACAAGAGTTAAAAATCTTAGGGCCGGGGATTTAGCTCAGTGGTTTCGCCGCCTGCTGTGCAAGCTCAAGGACCTAAGTTCGATACCCAGTACCAAAAAAATAAAATAAAAATAAAAAATGAAAGTCATACATGACTGGCCTGGTTTCTCATCATGGAAGGCAGGACCACTGTGTCCTTCTTGGCTCAAGTTTAAACTTCTCGGGGATGCCTACGTTTAGCCTGCACCCTCTCTGTGACTGTCTCTTTGGCCATCTCCCACCCAGTCACTATGGTAAGGTGACCCAAGTAACCCTAAAGTGTAGTTGTTCTATAGCTCAGTCCTTATTTTTTAAATTTTTTTGGTTTTGGGGATCGAGGGGGTCTTTGCGCTTGCACAGCAGGCAGTGAAACCACTGAGCTAAATCCCCGGCCCTATAGCACAGTCTTTAACAGTCAACTCGGGCCGGGGATTTGGCTCAGTGGTTCCGCTGCCTGCCTTGCAAGTGGAAGGACCCGAGTTCAATCCCCGGTACCAAAAAACCCCACAAAAAACCAGTCAACCCAACAGTCCCCCAAATGACTCTTCATTAAACCCTCTCAAATGTGGCTGTTATGGCTTGTGTTTATTTATTTTGAGATAGGGTCTCACTATGTAGTTCAGGGTGACCTTGAACTCACTTTGTAGCTCAAGCTGGCCTTGAACTTATGGTGATCCTCCTGCCTCAGCCTCCCAGGTACTGGGATGGCTTGCATCTAGTTGTCCCCCCAAAGCCCAATGCAGTCATAGGTTGGGAGTTTCCAAGGTGGCTGGATTAGCGGGTGTGAATGTGGATTAAGGGTGTTATACTGGAGGTGGGTGGATAATGGAAGTTTATGCTGGTTACAGGTGGCACCAATCAATAGTCTTGTAGCCTGGATGGAATATGAAGGGACAGAAAGAAGGCAGGCTCGCTGCTGCTACTTACTGCTTTTGCTGCTGCTTGCTGCTTGTTGATTTCTACTTGCCATGCCATGGACTGTTTCTCCTCTGCAAGACCCTTCTGCCATGAGTTTGAACCAGCCAACTATGGACTGAAACAAACTGTGAGCTGAAATAAACTCTTCTTTCTTTGACTTTTGGTATTGGATATTTTGCCTCAGCAATTAAAAAAAAAACTAAGATAATGACCTGCTGTAATGAATTTCTTCTCCAACTCTAACTAGCAATGTGGAAAGAGTCACTTTTAGACTAAAACCCCACACTGTTTTACAGTTTACAATAACTATGGGTTTTGGGGGGCTAGTGCTGCTAGCCAGGTCTGTTATTTCTCCCTGGAGTTGCTGACTTCTATGGGCTTACCTTGTGTTAGTGGAGGCAAGTCCTCTTTCCTTGGAGCCAGGTTTAGCTTTCCAGACTGCTTTGTTTGTTTTCTCTGTGTTGTGCTCCATTTCTCCAGCTTCTCTGTAGTTTCTAGTTTTCCTGTCAGTTCCCTTCCGATTCTTGGAGATCTATTTCTTTTTTTCCTTCACCAAGTTATTACTTCTAAGTGTCTTGATTCCACAAAGAGAGGCTATATTTTGCTGCCAGTGTGTAGTTTGGTATTTTTAATCACTCTTTATCAATATTATTTATAAAATTTGTTAGTGATGTTTGGGAATAAAACTCAGGTCCTTGCAAATGCCAGGGTAGTGCTCTATCGTTGAGCTATACCCCTATTCCCTTATCATGTGTATTAATTATTATCTTTCTCCCTCTACCAGAACATTTTGTTTACTTGGTTCTCTGGTGTTTGCCAAGGGTCTAAAATAGTGTTTGGTATATGATTTTTTATTGAATTTAACTGGTTGGTGGTCATTGTCTCTCATATGTAAAGTAACAACTGTGGTTGTTTTCCCTTGAAATAGTAAAACAAAAATACAATTATATAAATAAAATATCCAGTCTCATATTAGGAGTATTCTTCTGTTAAGTAAAATTTATAGGAGGTGGTCAGTTTGGACTGAGCACCTCCAAGAGACCAGAGGAAAATGAAGTTACTCAAGCTGAAGTTCCACATCAATGAAAAATTAAAGCTTTTAATCTGGCCTTCCAAGAAATCAGGAGAGAGCGATACTATCCAAACTGCCAAATAAGCCAGTTTTAGCTGGCATGATAAGGAATTGCTCTTTGCTTTAACCTCTAAAAGGAAGTTAACTTTGAAATGGCCAATATTCTTTTATTCCCTGTATCTACTTTCTTCAGCCCTTTTCTGTCTATGAAGTCAAGCTCCTCAGCGCGTCAGGACATTCATTCTGTTTTCAAAATAAGAAGTTACTCTATTCTAGAATTGCTGATAAAGCCAATTAGAGCTTTAAACTAATTTTTTTTTTTTTTGGCACCAGGGATGGAACTCAGGTCCTTCTGCTTGCGAGACAGGTGGTGGCACCACTGAGCTAAATCCCCGGTCTGCTTTAAACTAATTTTGTTTAAATCGTTTTGCTTTTTGACACTCCGAAATATAAACACAAAGGAAAAAAAAAACCTCACCAAAGTAAGTATGTATGACAACATAAAACTTAATCTTTGATATAAAAAACCACCATAAAGCAAAAGGTGAACTACAAACTTAAAATCAGATTGCAACATATATGACATAGACTATATACCTAACATAATCATTTCTTACAGCTCAATTAGAGAAGATATTGTTTGTGTGTGTTTTCAAAGTAGGTGAAAAAACCTGGGTGTGGTGGCACAGGCCTGTAACCCCAGGTCCTTTGGAGGCCGAGGCAGGAAGTTAGAGCATGAGGCCAGCCAGGGCCACTTAGCAAGCTCAAGGCCATCCTGGGACAAACAAACAGGGTGAAAAGTATGGAAAAATAATTTACAAAGGAAATCAAAATTAGACAAACCAACTGTCAGTCTCACTAATATGGTAGTGGAAATTCAAACCATGCTGATGTCTCATTGCTCTCAAAAAGAAAATTTAGGGCTGGGTGTGATGGCACACACCTGTAAATCTAGCACTTGGGGGGTTGAGGCAGGAGGATTGAGAATTGGAGGTCAGCCTGGGCTACATAATGAGTTCATGGCCAGTCTGAACTACTAAGGAGACCCTGTCTCAAAAAACAAACCAAATAAAAAAGGGCCGGGAATTTAGCTCAGTGGTTCTGGCGCCTGCCTCGCAAGTGCAAGGACCCGAGTTTGATCCCTGGTACCAAAAAAAAAAAAAAAAAGAAGAAAAGAAAATTATATTTTAATTTGTCTCCAGTCCAAGTAATTCTACTTCTAGGTCCTTGTCCCTCAAATAAAAGAACTGCACAAATATGTATGTTCAAGGATATTTATTGCAGCAATATTTCTGAAAACAATCTAAAATTCCAACAATGGAGACGGGTTTAAATAAAATATGGAATATTCTACAGCTATTCAAAGTCATTTTTGTAGAATACTCAATGATTTAGGAAATTCTTAGGTTTAAAGTTCAAGGTTAAAAAAGTCCCACAAAAACCAGGATATAAAACTGTACATAGAGGATTCCAAAATTTAAAATATAAGTACATACAGATACATATATACATATACTACAAGTAGAAAAATGAAAAAAATATATAAATGTTAGCACTAGTTATTTCTGTATACTGGGATTAGGAGAGATTTTATTTTTGCATTTGAATTTTTCTGAATCTTTTAATTTCTCACCAAATTAGGTATTACTTTCACATTTAGAAAAATAATAAATAGATGTTAACAAAAATAGTAATACAAAAGTGAGATCAAAAAGGTTCCAAAGATGCAAACATAAACATTGCATATTTTGAACATCCTTTGTTTGATTTATATATGGCTAAATCTTCCAGCTAAAAAGTTTTTACTGCCAGTAGATGTGCTACTAGTATTTTTTCCTTGACTGGATTTGGATACAGGTTCCACCACGACGTACTTGATTTGGAAACCTCCTGCTGTTATTGAAGCATCACTCAGAAACTTCAAGGTCATGACATTTCCTATGGGGGGAGGGGTAAGCAAAGAGCAAAGATGTTACTTCCCTTTGATTTGCTTGACAATTTCAAGACTCATTCTCATAGGAGAATATGAGAAGTCATGAACAAGAATCCCAGAATCCAGAGGTGGATTCTCAAGTTTTAGGGTCTGTGGCTTCAGTGCCAAGTAAAGCATTTTTACATTTTTTTCTCTGTCCCTCCAATCTGTCCTGCAGGAAAATTTGTCTTTTCTGTTTCAAAAGGTTCTTTGGGGTTAAGGGTGTCACTTTTGGGGTTAAGAGTGGTAGAGCACTTGCAAAACATGATGAGGCCCTGGGTTTGATGTCTAGCACTGTAAAACAATGCCAAGGTTCTCTTTGTAGAAGGAATACTCATAAAATCATAGGAGAGCAGCAAGTAGTTCAAACCACTGTGGTGTAGATGGATTCTTTACTAAATTATGGGACCAACAAGCTTTATGTTTGTTAAGAAGCATGTCTAGACCCCCTACTTCATACAGGGTACCTAAATACATTTTGCCTGCATTTAAAGACCAAAATGTGTTAAAAATAAAAAGGAAAAACTTACTGAAGATAAACTGTAAGAATTTTTTTTGTATTTGGGGAGAGGGAAGGCCTTCTTTACTCACAGCCCAAATCCAAAATTCAAAAATAAAGCAAAAAAGTAATCTCTCTCTCTCCTTCCTTCCTTCCTCTTTTCTTTTCTTCATCTATTAACTCATCAATCCCCACAGCAACACTATGAGGTGGATACTCTTAGAAGGTTCATTCTACAAACATGAGCTTGAGGCACAGGGAGACTAGGTGTCATCGCCAAAGCCACAGAGCTAACAGGGCTAGGCTTATTTGATTCCTCCGAGGTAAACTGTCTGTTCTTCTACAGTACTGGGGAATGAGCCCAGAAGTACTCTACCACTGAACTACAACTCCAGCCCTTTTATTTTATTTTGAGACAAGTTCTTGCTAAATTGCCCAGACTGGCTTCAAATTAGGATTCTCCTTGCCACAGCTTTTCAAGTACTGTCGCTGGGATTGCAGGTCTGTGCCAAGTGGCCTGGTTTAAACTATTTTAGACAAAACAAGGAATGTGTTAAATTTCAGACTTCCTTTGGATTCCTGCCCTTTCTTCCCTCTCTGTTTCTGTCTCTCTCTCTCTCTCTGTCTCTGTGTCTCTGTCTCTCTCTCTTTCTCTCTGGTTTTGGTTTTTTGAGACAGAGTCTCATTACAGTTCAGGCTGGCCTCGAACTCACTGTGATCCTCCTGCCTCAGGCATCTAAGTGCCCTATCACACCTGGCTATTTTTAAAAATAGAGTTCTCTGGCCAGGGATTTAGCTCAGTGGTTTCACTGCCTGCTGCGCAAGTGCAAGGACCTGAGTTTGATCCCTCGTACCTAAAAAATAAAAATAAAAATAGGGTTCTCACCCCATTATTTCAGACAGTCAAGTTAGTTAAAAATATTACAGGCAGTCAGACAGGGCTGGGCCCTCAAAGAAGTCAAAGCAGAAGATAAAAACGCATTGCAACTGTGGCTGGAGATGAAACCCATTAGTTAAAGGCCAGACTTCAACACAAAAATGAAATGACTACACATACTTCTCCTAGGGATGAACAGCAGTAATTGATATTCTAAATAGGCATCTATCACCTGGATGGGGAATCAAGACCTTAACCCATCCCTTCCAGGAAAAATGCCTGTTCCTTCCACGTATGTGACTTGCTTCCTCATTTAATTAATACTACCTGAGTGACTGTACTCATAATCATACATAAAATCTTATTAGGTGACTATAGTTTTGTCCCATCTTATACCTGCTTCACCTCGAGGTTTTGCTCTATAAAACTCCCTTGCAGGGAGAAAGGAAGGAAGGGACAAGAAAAAAAAAAAGAAAATAGAAGAAAAAATGGAAACAAAGCTTTTGTACATAGGGAGGGGAGGGGACTTGAGGGGGAGAATAGGATAAAATTAAATTAAATCGAACTTTTAAACAAAAACAAACAAACAAACAAAAGCTCCCTTGAGAACCAGGGTCCATGGGCAATCCACTTTCCAGGCCCCCTTCTGTCTCTCTCAGATAGACGCTATCTATCTCTCAATAAATATTTCCTACTCTTAACCTCTCTTGTTCCTAGGATCCATTATTCAGTTTTAGAGAACATGAACTCGATGTATTGGACATCTGGCAGGTTGAGAGTTATAATATTTCTTTTATATTATTTGGAGGTCCACATGTCACCCCTATATCATAAGCCCTGTATCACCACTACTATCTCTTACAGCTCTAAGGTGGCTTCTTTTTAAACTTTCTGTTAACATACAATAGATTCTCAAGGAAATAAAAAGAATTGAGTGAAAGGTTTAACTGGTCACCTTTGCTGGAAAGGCTATTATAAGGTTTAAGCATTAGTCATTCAAGATAGCACAGAGTTCTATACTATGTAATAAATAACGATAAAAAATTAGAATTGAGTGCACTTCAGGGCTGGGTGTGAGAGTAAATTAACTAGTTGTATCCATTTAAAGACCAAGAATTACAACTCAATGTAACTTTGTTGTGTTTAGTTGCAGAAGTACAATATTATGATAATTTTATCACCTGGGGGCAAAATAGAGAACAGAAGAATGCCAATGTTTGTGCTGATGATGGAAATAAAAGGAAAAAATGAAGACATTTAATAAAATTAAGGTTTACAGCTAGAAAATCTCATTTTGGGATGATTACCAACTACTAGCCCCATCATGCTTGGCTGTAGAACAAGACGCTTTTGGGAAGGGAGAGATTTTGAAGACAGTACCTATTATATCTAGATTTTTAAGCTTTACTATAGAAATTAGCATATTAAAAGTTCCCTGTGGTCTTCCCATAAAGAAACCTGTTAACATTGTTTAACCTAATGTTTCCCAAATTTATTTGACCTAGAATCCTTTTCTTATGTAACACTTATTTAAAATATATCCCAGAACAAGCTGGGTGTGGTGGTTTATACTTGCAATCTCAATACTCGGGAGACTGAGGCAGGAGGATAGTCATGAATTAGGCCAGTCTGTGCTACATAGTGAGTCCAAGGCCAGCCTGGACTACATAAGGAGAACCTGTCTCAAAAAGAAAGAAAGAAACAAAAAACCTCACAAAACACTCTCTGAGGAATGACATTTTAATTTTTTAGTGACAATTTTTTCTTTTTTTTTTGGTCCTGGAGCTTGAATCCGGTACTCTACGACTGAGCTGTATCCCCAGCCCTCCTACCACCGCCAGCCATTTTTTTTGGAGATGGTTGCCTAAGGCTGTCTTCAAACTGGTGGTCCTCCTACCTCAGACTCCCCAGTAGCTGGCATTTCAGGTGTGTGCCACCAGGACTGGCTGTCAGAAGATATTTTAACACCTTTATAACTTCAGCCTCCTATCAACGAACAGTTCTGGCCATTTTATGTATTGTTTTTTGTGGTACTTCAGACTGAACTCAGGGCCTGCTGTGTGCTAGGTAAACACTCAGTCGTGGAGCTACAGTCTAGCTCTTTAAATTTTTTTTTTTTTGAGACAGGATCTCACTAAATTGCCCAGGCTGGACTGGAATTTGCTATCTTCCTGCCTCAGCCTCTTAAGTAGCTGGGATTACAGGTGTGCATCACCATGCCCAGTTTATTTTATGATTTTTATTTTTTATGGCACTTGGAATGTAGGGATGGCCCTAGGGCCTTGTGCACGCTAGGCACATGCTCTCCCCCTGGGCTACACCTCACTGTAGCCATTTACTACATTTCCTGGAGACCCTGAGCACAGCATTACTTTCGGATGTGCAGATCCGAGATGCTCATCCATTTCCTGCATACAAGGAGGGTCTGTCCATAGCTAGTTTGAGGACTTGGCATAAACCCTGCAGTACAGATGAAGAATTCTCAGTATTTTACAAGCTAACAAGGGACATCTAGCCTTAGTTCTCGACTTTTAAAAAATGAATGATAATCAAGAGAATCCTGGTGAGCAGGAGGTCCTCACTCTGGGGGGAGGGGAGTGCTGTGAGAAAACAAATTCAATTTTTGTTCCTCCATTTGGAGGCTTACCTGTGCTGATGATGTCTTCAGGAAGTTCATCCCCACAATATCTGAAAGGAAATTTGTAGAAAAGAGAGGTTACAGGAAAGATATTATACAACTCTTCAAGTGGATCCGACTGATAGTAAAATGCTTTATTTCTTTTAAGTAATGACCCATTTTTCTACTCTTTTAAAAGTTTTTTTAACTTGGATTTATATGGAAGAAGAGTTGAAACAAATTCAGTATTAGACTTTTAAGAGTAGATTTCTGACATTTCTACTTTGTGTACCAAAAAACACATTTGTATAGTAGATAATTTAACTTACTTGGACATATAAAAATTTATTTTTTATTTATTTCATAGTTTTCCTCATGGATAAAGAAAAATGGGTGTATGCTTGATAGTATTAATATATTAAATTCTTTTTTTTTTTTTTGGTACTGGGGATGGAACTCAGGTCCTTGGCTTTCGAGGCAGGTGGCGGAACCACTGAGCTAAATCCCCAGCCCTAATATATTAAATTCTAAGATTGATTTAAACTTAAAAAAAATGTCAGAAGACCTTTGATTGTCTTTTCTGAATCATGACAATTCAGAATATAAAAACAAAGATTTTGTAAGTTTCTCAACATATAATTCATTTTAAAGAAGGTAAAAGTTACAAAGGAAAACTATGTAATATAAATCTAATAAATAGGGCTGGGGATTTAGCTCAGTGGTGCTGAGCCTGCCTCACAAACATAAGGTCGAGTTTGATCCCTTGTACTAAAAAAAAAAAAAAAAATCTAATAAATAACAAATTAGCCTGGTGAAACTTTCTAAAAATAATAGTTTATCATTTTGTCTAGGGCTGTAACTGATTTCAGAAATTAGGTTTAGAATAAAAATGTCATCTTAATTCCCAAGGTAGGAGGCACTTCCTTAAAAAAAAAAAAAAATTGGGCCCGGGATTTAGCTCAGTTTTTCCACTCCCTGCCTTGCAAGCGCAAGGTCCTGAGTTTGATCCCTGGTACCTAAATAAATAAATAAATAAATAAATAAACAAACTCATTTGTCATTCCTTCAACCCTACTTCATGTCTTCTTCAATATATTTTAGAGAACTATTTACATTTTTTATAGCAGTTTATAAGCCAAAGAACAAAACAAAACAAAAAAATTGCCATTTATGTGTGTAAGAAATACCTATTTTTCTTTGTGTTTCAGTTACACATTTCAAAATCTACATAAATGTTTGGCACGGCAGTGCACACCTGTAATCCCAGCACTCAGGAGGCTGAGGCATGAGGATAGCCATGAGTTCGAGGGCAGCCTGGGTAAACAGTGAGTTCAAGTCCAGCTCAAAGTACATAGTGAGAACCTATCTCAAACAAAATAAACAGACAAAAAAGAATATATTCAGACAACCAGGCATGGTGGTGCATGCCTGTAATCCTAGCACTTGGGAGGCTGAGGCAGGAGGATCGAGGATTGCAAATCTGAGGGCAGCTTGGGCTACATAGTGAGTCCCTGTCTCAAAACATCTTTAAAAACAAAAGATATCTATTGTATATTTAGCTAAATTGTGTGAGAGAAAGGGCTATACATTGCTAATTCATCTTGCATCCATGACACCTAGCACAATACTTTTTACAAAGGTGAGAGGCATCAATTGCTGAATTTATAGTCATGTTTAGGAGGTTAACAGAAAGTAGACCAGTTACGAACCCCAATAAACTTTTCAACTTACATTTCAACTATCTTTAGTCAAATCCTGAGTTTTTTAAGAATTCTTCCAACTTTAACAATAATCAAAATACAGCTATAACTACTTTAACAAGTGCATTTAACAGCCAACTAACAAAAATCACTGTTGCGAAGGATGTGATATGTTGACAAATGGTAGAAACAGTGGAAAATCAATATTTTAGAGACAAAAAAAGAAATATTCGAGGGACAGTTGGGAGAAAACTAATTAAAGAAGCATCATTAATTAACTTCCTGTATTAAACAACATGTACCTTCCAACAAATCCATGGACATCATCATAACTGTCATATATTTCAACATAGTCAGCCAAGCAACCTGGGTCATCTTCAAGGTCAAAGTCCAAAAAGCTCAGGTGAATACGCTGACCATACTTGAGTCTAATGTGCCAATAGCAGATCTGGTTATCCTCATACTCATTTGGGAAGCCTGGAGATTTAAAGATTCGCTTTGGCTCTGTAAAGACACCACCACACTCTTTTGCTGAAATGGAAAGAAAGAGAGGGAAAGCAAAATGTTAGGAAAATAATTATCTTTATTTAAAAATTATATCCACATCTTAGACATATGAAACACTAACGAAATGGTTTGATATACAGCATTTGTATATTATATATGCATATAGCTAAAGAAGAATTATATATTTTCATTAATAATTTCTAAATTCTCTTGACTAGAAAACTTTTTTTTTTGTACCAGGGATCAAACTCGGGTCCTTGCACTTGCTCAGCAGGCAACAAAACCACTGACCTGGCTAATTTCTAAATTCTCTAAAATAAACATGGACAATCTGTGAATTTTCTTTTTTGAGATAGTCTCACCATGGTGCCCAGGATGGTCTTGAACTCACTGGTTTAAGCAATCCTCCCACCTTACTCTGCTGAGTAGCTAGTACAGGCATGTGCCCCATGCCAGGCTTATTTGTGAATTTTTAAAGAATAAAAATAACAAGAAACCATGTGTTTATATTTCCATGTTACCAGCATCCTAATTAAGATGGTAGGGAAGGGCTGGGGATGTAGTTCATTGGTAGAGCTCATGCTTAGCAGGCATGATGCCCTGATTCCCAGCACTGAAAGAAGAAGAAGAAGAAAAAAAGATGGTAGGGATTTTCTACTTTGGTATCACCATGTCTTCAGGGACTTACCTAGGACAATGAATCCCATAAATTCTATTTACAATATCATTACAGAATTCTAGGATCATAAGGTACCTTAAAAATCACTCTAATTTATAAAGGGAATAGTTTATAGTCATTCTATACATTTTTAAACTTTATTTATATTTTCAGTGCTGGGGATTGAATCCAAGATCTCATGCATGCTAAACGTGGGCTCTACCACTAGTTTTACCTGCAGTCCTAATTCTGTACTATACTAGTTTTCGACTAACATTCAAAGACTGATACTTCAGGATTTGCTGGAGATATTTATGTTTCTTGTTTTCCAAGACATTCATTTTATAAATTTCAGTTTGTCATATAACCTGTTGTAAGAAATAGAAGTGCACAAAATTACAAATAAAAATCTCTGCCAGCACCAGGGGTTTGCAATATGGCTGGGAGGAAAAGCTGTGGAGGGGTCCCAGTCACTTACAATTTCCTATCTGTTAGTAAATGTCTAGTGTCTGGAAAAAGGTAGAACCTGGAAACTAAAAAAAAAAAAAAAAAAAAAAAGCACATGTGGTGGGGGTGGTGACTCTGGGTAGCATTTCAAGACTTTTTAAAAAATTATATTAATCAGAGCTTTTTCCAAAGTTATTCTCCTTTAAGATACCTGTTTCTGTTGGATATGGTGGCTCACTCCTATAACTCCACCATTCTGGGAAGCCATGGCAGGAAGATTGCAAGTTCAAGCCCAACCCGGGCAACCTTATAATTTAGTGAGACCCTGGCTCAAAATCTGAAAAAGGGCAGAGGATGTAGCTTAGTGCTAAGATCCTGGGTTCAATCCCCAGTACTGCAAAACAAAACAAAAACCCCTATTAAAAAAAACTGTGTTGGCCAGGGGATTTAACTCAGTGGTTCCAGCGCCTGCCTCAAAAGCGCAAGGTCCCGAGTTTGATCTCCGGTACCAAAACATACACATACACACACACACACACACAAACTGTGTCAGAATGTTTAATGCTGTAGAAGTTAAGGAAACTTATTTCTTGAAGGCTAAATAGCATCTTGAAAGGCTGTGAAGCAGTAGGAGAAAGTAAAGCATAGTTGAAGCTCTGTGACCATCCTATTTCTCATTTTCTTCATTGGTAAAACAAATACAACCATGCCCATCTCACAGGGTTATTCTGAGAATAAAATATTGAAGCAAATATAAACTAGTGTTATTGTATAATGAGTTATTACATGAGACATAATTTGTATGTATTCATAACAATGTTATTATCAGCTTTTGAAGTGACTTGCATTGTCCTATAGAATTCTATCTTCGGTGTATATATCATTAGGGAAAAGAATTCAAATGCTAAACTAGAGCTGGGAATAGTGGTGATGCCTGTAATTCCAGCACTCAGGAGGCTAAGGCAGATGAATTGCTGCAAGTTCTGGGACAGCCTGGGCTACACAGTGAGTTCGTGGCCAGCCTGAACTACATAGTGAGATCCTTTCTCAAAAAAGAAAATAAAAAGCTGAAGTAATTTTGGCACTCATTTAATTATATGTAATTATATCTATTCAGCTCTATATTTTATGGTAATACAGTCATTGCTTTATGTATTCCTTTTTTTTTTTTTTTGGTACCAGGGATCGAACTCAGGACCTTGCACTTGAGAGGCAGGTGCCTGAACCACTGAGCTAAATCCCTGGCCCTATGTATTCCCTATTTATTTACTTTTTTGAGACAGAGTCTCACTGTGTATGTAGTTCAGGCTGTCCACGGACTCACTATGTTGCCCATACTGACCTTCAATTCATGGTGATCCTCCTGCCTCAGCTTCTCAAGTGCTGGTATTATAGGCATGCACTACCACTCCTAGTATGTATTCCTTATTTTATTTTAATTTTAATTTTTTGGTACCAGGGATCGAACTCGGGACCTTGCGGTTGCGTGGCAGGCGCCAGAACTACTGAGCTAAATCCCCAGCCCTGTATTCCTCATTTTAAAAAATGACAGATTCACAACCTGACTAGGCTTCTGAGAATTGTTAATTGGTTAAAAAACATTCATACCCAAGGGCAGTCAATGTCATGGCACATATTCCAAACTTGAAAAGAGCAACTTTACTTCTTTTGGTTTTGTTTTTTTGGTACTGGGGGATTGAACTCGGGACCTTGTGCTTGCAAGGCAGGTGCCAGAACCACTGAGCTAAATCCCCGGCCCTCAACTTTACTTCTTAACACTTAATGACCCTTTCTTTCTTATTTCAATCACCTCCAAGTTAATAATATTGGCTAGCAATGATTGCTTTATTTTCTGATGTTGTTATGACTGCTTCTCATTCCAACTAGGTTTTGGTGGACTGTTCTACAGTTCACTGCATCCTTCCAATACACCACAACCTAAGTACATAATCAGCCACCACTAAATCTCAAAGTAAGCTAAGTATGTTGAGAATTGAGTAAGAGCAAGTCTCCTAGGATTCTGTACAAATATTCCCAGAATAAATAGTACCCAGCCTTTCTGAGAAAAGGAAGTAACTATTGAAAACTAGTAGGTTAAGATTGCATTCTTATAAAAGGATGCTAAAAAAACTATGAGGAGACTTTCATTAGCATGTCTTCATTTACCCTACACTTTGATCTATGGAAAGGATTGCACAGGAGCTCATAGGTTCTACCATTTATCAAGCAGAAGAGGAACCAGAATGTATTTGGAATGACAAGTAGCTCTTGAGAGTAAAAAGGGAATCGCCTGTACAAATATACCAAAGAAAAAGAAAGGAAAGAACAGGTGGAAGGAAGCTTTATAATTATTAACGACTAAATATACAGTGGTATAGTACTATCTAGAACTAAATAGGCCTAACATATATTAGAAAACTGGTTTGGAAGTTACAGTCGTATATTTTGTTTGTTTCTTTCTTTTTCTTTTTCTTGGTTTTTTTTTTTTTTGGTTTTGGGACTCAGACTCAGGTCCTGTACTGCTGAGCTACATTCCCAGGCCCTGTATGTTTTAAATGGCACTAGAAGATAGTGCTGGGCAAAATTCTTTCTACTTGAAATACACATAATTCTGAGATATAGGTTAGTTATGGACCTGAAAGATTGTCCTCCAATAACTATTATTATTATTATTATTTTTTGTTGTTGTTGTTACCAGGGATCAAACTCGGGTCTTTGTGCTTGCGAGGCAGGCTCTGGAAGCACTGAACTAAATCCCCGGCCCATAACTAGTATTATTAAATAATAAATTCTGTAAAAGAATGCTAGAATTTCATTGTTTTCCACTATGTTATAGGACTCCTTTTCCTT
This sequence comes from Heterocephalus glaber, assembly GCF_000247695.1. The sequence goes on from NW_004624866.1 coordinate 5,717,350, forward strand.
CCTCCCTCCCTCCCTCCCTCCCTCCCTCCCTTCCTTCTTTTCTCTCTTTCTCTCTCTTTCTCTCTTTTTTCTTCCTTTCTATCATTCTTTCTTTCTTCTTTGCGATAGTGGGGATCAAACTCAGCGTTTTCACCCCGAGCTACGTCCCCAGCCCTATTTTATTTTTTATTTTGAGAAAAGTTCTCCCTAAATCACCAAAACCGCAGAGCTCAAAACTACAATACTCTTTCCTTAGCCTCCCAGAGTGACCAGAGGGATAGCAGTGTGCTACCACACCCAGCTAGAATTTCTATAAGGTAGATCCAAATGGATACTACTTGAAGGTTCAAGATCATAAATGCCAAAATGATTTGTAACACATTATATAACACTTTGTAACACTGTTATGCAGAATATATGCAAATAGAAGAGTATTTTTTTCCTCTGAGAACGTGAACAAAGAGCAACTCTTTATAGTAATGAGTTTTCCCATTAAATATTTCAAGGAGCTGTGGAAAAATATGAATAGATATAACTGTTTAAAGAGAACTAGTCCAGCACTGAGGCAGGCTGAAGCAAGCTTGGTCCCACCTGGGCCACTTAGGGAAGTCCTATCTCAAAAAGCAAGAAAGACTGGGGACATAACTCAATGGGAGCTTGCCCCTGGGTTGCATCCCCAGTACTACAAAACAAAAACAAAAACTAGTATATGCAGAATATAATTGTCCATATCTTTTTTTTTTTTGGGTACCGGGGATTGAACTCAGGACTTTGCACTTGCAAGGCAGGCGCGGTGCCACTGAGGTAAATCCCCAGCCCAGTTGTCAAACCACAAAATGAGAGTTACCTTGTTTGGAACTCTAAGCATTTATATGTAAAAATAAATTAGGGAGTTTGTTTATTTTGTCTCATTTTCCTCATTCTATCAAAGGGGTAATTTTGAACAGTTAACATTTGGAGGGCAAGGGATGTAGCTCAGTGGTTCCACCGCCTGCCTCGCAAGCGCAAGGATCTGACTTTGATCCCCTATACCAAAACAAAACAAACATTTGGTCGCATCACTTTCTTGCTTCAGCTAATTAACCATGATAGATTTATAATGCATGCGTGTGTATTTCCCTCTTTGGGGCAGGAGGTTCCCTGGCACAGAAGTGAATTCTTATCCTGCCTGGCTACTAATTATTGGCTGTCTGATTCAGGGTAAGCTATTTAATTTCAGACTCCTGATTACTAATCTAGTTATAAATAGTTCCTGGTAAAGCTGAGAATATTAAGTGAGAGTGGAGGTGGGGAAACATAACCCAGTATCAGATTTTTTTTATTGTTCATAATTATCATTACCAAATTCGATTCTTTCAGGAAGAAGAATCAAACTCTCTCTTTCTCACTAAGGATTGAACCCAGGGCCCTCATATTGGGCTTCATCCCCAACTCTTTAAAAAAAGCTTTTGTTGGGCTGGGGATTTAGCTCAGTGGTTTCCCCGCCTACTGCACAAGTGCAAGGACCCGAGTTCAATCCCAGGTACAAAAAAAAAAAAAAAAGCTTTTGTTTTTGCAATTTTGAGGCAAGGTCTCACTAAGCTGTTAGGTTGCCCAAGTTGGGCTTGAACTTGTGACCCTCCTGCCACAGCCTTTGAAACACTGGGCTTACGGTTGTGCACCACCATGCCCAGCCATCGATTTATTTTTAGCAACTTCTTAGTAGCCCATAACTGTTTTGTTGTGGTTTTTCTTTTGTGTGTGTGTAACTCTTTTTATAAAGCATTACATTATTATTTTTAACAAACCATGTGGGTTGTAGCAGTATGCATCCCATCTTTCACTCCTGTTGAGACGGACTCCATAATCAATAACACCGATTTTCCCAAATCCGCAGTTGGGCCCTGGCTTCACAATGGGGTACCCAACTCTGCCCTTGGCCATCCACCCTGCAGCACAGACGTGGAACCCTGCAAGAGGAGAGAAAGTTGAGGTGGTGACTGACTGGGAAAGGCCATTAACCAAGACCGTCACTGCCAGCAGCTTCTCAGCTGTCCAGAGCCAGTTCATGTAAGGTGGGAGGAAAACAACTTCCTTAAAAAAGAGGAAGGAATACACATAATATATAACTTGTGGCTTTTACTAGAAAGTGGTCCTACTTAAAATAAAGGATGTAGATGGACTAGAGATCATAATGTAGATATAAAACCAATCCAATTTCAGAGCTATCTTCTCTTCACAAATGGTCTATTAGTATGTGATAATTTCTGAAATAACTGAATTCTGGAAAAAAAAATCCTTTTCAAGTGGTAATCTAATTCATTTCTATTTCAGAATCAATTAAAATGTCAGTAATATTTTGAAGATTTGAGCTGGGTGTAGTAGCACACACCTGTAATCTCAGCACTCAGGAGGCTAAGGCAGGAGAATTGTGAATTCAAAGACAGGTTGGGTTACATAGTGAGTTTAAGACCAGCCTGAACTACACAGAGACTCTGCCTAAAAAAAAAAAAAAAAAATTAAAGATTTTAGTAAGAGCGAGTTGTGGTGGCATACTCCTATAATCCCAGCACTTTGGAAGGCTGAGGCAGGAAGATCATGATTTTTGAGGCTAGCCTAGCCTACATAAAGTATTCAAGACCATCCTGGGCTATATAATAAGACCCTGTCTCAACAAATAACAAACAAGATTTGAATGAGGATCAATTCTCTCATAAATGTCAAACAAAGGCTCAGCTTCTTTTTCTTGTTCAGCTTCACAGGCTGTTTTGGTATCTGGTGGTACCATGCAAGAGTGATTTTGTGCATGCGTGCGTGCATGCGTGCGTGTGTGTGTGTTACTACAGGTCAGACCTAGAGTTTTTGCCCTAAGCTACATCCCTAGCCCTTCTTTATTTTTTTATTTTGAGACAGGTTCTCACTAAATCATTAAATTGCTTAGGCTGAACTTGAACTTGTGATCCTCTTCTAATCAACCTCCCAGGGTTCTGGGGTTACAGGTATGTGGCACTACACCTGGCTAGAAGAACAATTTTACTAAAGGCCCAGGACTCCAGAACTGCTGCTAAAGACTCTGACCTTGGCATCAATCATTCCACTCACAGACCTGTGATTACAGATGAGCAGTTGGGATGTTTGAGAGAGTACAGTACCTTATGCTCTACTCTACATGTTTACATGTTCTGCATCTGTGCATTCAACCAATGAGGGAGATATATACATATATATATTATACATACATATATACTTTACATATATATATATTTTAAAAATTGCATCTGAGCTCAGCAGGATGGCAAGCTTGTAGATGGCTCATATCAAACTATGATGCCAGATTCTGGTGTCCGTGGGCATCCTGAGCCACCCCACTGATTACCCCACTGATAATGCAGAACAACTGTGCAGAACAACTGTTTGTCCTGGGTAATGCACCACAGTAGCATAAGCTTTGCCAGGTGTTTTCTGTCAACAAAGGCACTCGTGTGGGAGTGGTCCACTCTCCTGAGAGCCTGGGACAGATGCCAACAGCCCATTTTTGTGTAAAGAAACAAGTTGTTCCATCTGGTTAATTACTGTGGTTTTCAGATTTGCTGACATTATCTTCTTAGCTTCTTTCTCTTGCCGTCTTATAACCTAATTATCCCTTTCCTGAGTTTTTTGTTTTGCTTTATTTTGTTTTGTTTTGTTCTGTTTTTGAGACAGGTCTCACTATGTAGCTCAGAATGGCCTTGAACTCAGGATCCTCCTGCCTCATCCTCTTGAGCATGGGATAATAAGAATGTGCCATCACTCCCAGGTCCCTCACAATGTTTGATATTGGGAAAAAGCCGGGTGTGGTGGCACATTCCTGAAATCCCAGAACTTGGGAGACTGAGGCAGGAGGATCACTATGAGTTTGTAGCTTGGCTACATAGTGAGTTCAAAGCCTGGAACTACCTAGCAAGACCCTGTAAAAAATATATATATAATTTATATAATATATATTATATATATGTTTTATATTTATTGGGAAAAAGTTTCTAAATTTACTATTTCTCATGCCAGGGAAATTTCTGCATAAAACTCAACACACTAGCATCATTTAATAGCTGAGTTAATGTATGCTAAGGAGTCAGGGATGGAACAATATTAAAAATGAATGAAAATTGCATTGAAGTTAATGAGAAATTGACATCCATGATACTGACATAATAAGGTCTTTTTCTTTGTATTTCTCGGTGGATTGTGACTCCCAGATATGATGCTAGTACTAGAACCTTTCTGGCTCTAGGTAGAAGGCTATGGAAGAAGCCAGAGAGCAAAGATGTCATAGGGGCTTAGAGCACTATCCAAAAGGGCTAGAGAGAGGAATCTTATTAAAGAGTATAGGAAAGGTAGAGTTCCCCGACCCCATGCTCCAAGGCTTAAAAAGTAGAAAAATCATTGTCAAGTCAGTTACCAATTTTTCTAGCTGCTTCTAGCTGCTTGTAGGTGGCGAGACGGCCACCTTCAAATTCACACACCGCCTTAGCTTCTGCATAGGTGAGCTTGTATTTGCCAGACCGTGCTTCTCTGTGGTACACACCAGCTGCTTGTTCTGTGAAACCACAAAAATGTCGTCAATGCACCATTATACATTCTTGGGGAACAAGGGAAATTTTGCCTCAGCTGGAAGATTGCATCAACTGTTGCTCCTGCCAAAGAATTGTCTAGGTCAGCTGCCAGGGTGGCTAAAGTTTTCATTGTTAGAAAGCTTTAGAAAAAATATGAATGAGGGGACTTTTAGGGGAATTTTGGGGGCACAGACAAAAATTTGAGGCTATTATGTTTCTACCATGGTAGTCTGAAAGAAAGTTTTTAATACAACATTGTATTTCTATATTAACCTCAAGTGATAACTTTTGGATTTCTTTTGACTTTAATAAAGTCACAAAACTTGGAAGGGTAAGCAATAGGGGGAAAATGAGTTGAAGGCAAAAGAAACCAATGAAAATGAGATATTATGTAGACTCACAGTGATGAAGAAAATTAAGCCAACATATTCATTTGAGGGAAATGACTAATATAATTGAGAAATTAGTAAATAAATAAAAAACTGCAGAAAAGTCTCAAGGAGTCCAAAGCAAACAATTACCACATCAAGAAAAAGAAAAAGAAAAAAAAAAAACAGAAAAAGAAAGATTAAAACACAGCAGAGAAAAAAATGGCACACCTAACTTGCAGTTAGTGCATAACTTCTTTATTTGATTTTTCTTTTTTAGTTCACATGCTATTCCCAACATATTTTAGGCAGTGATAAGTCATCTATGAGTTGTTTGCCAATAGATCACTGTCTAAATGGGTTATTTTGGTTTAGAGTGCCTTCTGCCATAGAAACCATGCGAAGAGATTCCCAGGACAATTGTCATAGGTTAGCTCTAATGATTAGCTCTAATAGCTCTACATAGCCTGCCAGATTATGGTTAAGTACTTGTACCAGAAACTATGCAGTCAGCCACCACTGAGACTATTTTCAGTGAGAATGCATATTTTTTTGGATGCAGTAAGCCACAAATCCAGTGGATTAGGAACAATTCTAATTCAGGCTGGGTGCAGTGGTGCACATTTCAGCTACTTGGGAGGCTGAGGCATAAGTAGTGCAAGTTTGAGGCCAGCCTGAGTAACTTAGCAAGATCTTGTTTCAACAATACAAAATAAAAAGGGGCATGGACAAAGCTTAGTGGTAGAGCATACCTGGATTCAATTCCTGGTACTGGGAGGAAAATTCTAACTCAGTTCTTTGTTCTCTGCCTCAGTCTGGTTTAAGGTTGGCACTGCCACAGTTCAGTGGGCTATGGAGCTGAGCATTTCCCTAATTTTCTGGACTTCAAGGGTTCCTGCTCTTGTACATTATCACTTTTACACACAGAAGGCCTTAGGCAATTTGATGCTCAAAGATCAAAGAATGTCAGTAACATCAAATCGTAACTGGTCAAGGTGTCTTCTTTGAAGACTGCCTGTTTTCCAAGTGTCCTTCACATGGCAAAGCCTCAGCAAACCTTTACTACCTTCCGATTTGTCTGTGTGTGGGGGGGTTGTTTTCAGTACTGAGGATTAAACCAAGGCCTTTGTACTTTGCTCCATCCACAGCCCCTTTTTATTTTATATTTTGAGACAGGGACTCACTGAGTTGTTAAATTATGCAGGTTAGGCTTGAACTTGTGATCCTCCTGCCTCAGCCTCCCAGGGTGCTGGGATTACAGACGTGTGCCACCACGCTGGGTTCCAATTTGGTTATTTTGAGCATATACTATGAGGCATTTTGCTAGGCTCCGTAGGCCCTGATCCCAAAGAACTTGGATACTAGTGGGCAAAACACATGTCTTTATCTTGAGTTAAACACAAAAGATTTTTGGTAATAAAAGGAGGTAGGATTGACTCGCTTATGTACTGTAATAAAAGGCTTAATTTTAAAAAATGTTATGTTTGTATGTTTCATAAGAATATAATATAAATATCTTTATTTGAAAATAAATGTAGGAATTATTTTAATGTATTCCAAAGTTTCCTCAAATGAATTTCCTTGGTATTTTACTACAAATTTTTTTCTTTGAGAAAGGGTCTCACTCTGTAGTTTACGCTATCCTTGAGCTCACTATGTAGCCCAGGCTGGACTCAAACTCACAGTAATTCTGAGTGCTAGGATTACAGGCATGTGCCACCATGCCTGGCCTACAAATAGAAATATTATGTTTGTAGGAAAAAATGAAGAGAAAGATTTTTAGAAAATAATTTAAAAATTTCCTCCCAGTAATAAAAAAAAAATTGGCACTTGCTGATACTTGTCAAGAAATAAGACAGCAATAGAAACAGCAAAAATTTATGTGCTATCATTTTTAATTTATTCAATATTAATATTCCACATTATTTCTCACAGAGCACCAAACTTAACAGCATCTTGCTTTATGAACAAGTTGAGAACTCTTGGCATGTATACTTGACAGTTTTAAGCAAGGCATTTATTTATTTATTTTTGTTCTTTTTAAAGACAGGGTCTTGCCCTGTATTTAGGCTGGCCTTGAACTCACTATGTAGCCCAGAAAGGCCTTGAAGTAGTGGTGATCCTCCTGCCTCAGCCTCCAGAGCAAGACATTTATTTTAAAGTATTCTTCAATTCACAATTTTAAGCTATTAAAATGGACTTTTAAAAAATAAATCCTAATTTTATTTATTTACTTATTCATTCATCCATTTATTCATTTATTCATTTATCTGTTATGTTGCCCAGGCTGATGTTGAACTTGGGGACTCAAGTCACCTCCTGCCTTAGCCTCCTGAATAGCAGCGACTGTAGGCCTGGGCCACCCTGGCCAGCTAAATCTTAATTTTAAGTTTTACCTTTCAGAAGACATATTATTTTATTACTTCCCTAGTCAGTAATCTTTTTTTAAAATTGAAAATTTGATTAATTTTGTTTTTCTTTCAGCAAGTGGCCACAGAAAAATGTTGGCTCTGATCTCCGCTGCTGGTTCTACCATGGAGGAGCCCTACACAACCTTGGATAAATCGCCTCCTGAGCCTCAGTTTCTTTATCTAACACATGGGAGTAATGAGAGATTCTGGGCCTCAGAATATGTTATTTTTCCTTGTTTTTCAGATTCAATTAAATGGCCAAAGAGAAATGTTATCTGTGTGCTTTTAATTTTCATGACCCATGTAAAATTAATCAAAATCTTTTGTGCTTTAGTGTGTTTCTGTTTGTTCTGTTTTAAATTACTATTTAAGGAACTAGAGGATACCAGAGTTAAAGTATCCTGTTCAGTATATTGCTAACACATTCCTGCCTTCTAATCTAATTCTCTTTCTTCCCTGAAGTTTCTAATATTATGTTGATCCAACCTACTAAACAATCTGTGTTAAGCTGAGTGGTCAATAATTTTTCCCAGATCCAAGTACTCTGCAGTTCTCCTGAGCCTCAGATTTGCAGCATAGTATTGACAAAGATTTGAATTTGCTCCTTTCTGCCTCTGGGTCAGAACTTCTGTTGTCCAGGTTTATATTTTTGTAACCTACCACTTCACTTAAAAAGACAACTTGAAATTACTTGCTTACTAGAGAGTTTGGTACCATTTTAAAGTTTAACCATATGGCTTTATGCCTTTCTTTCTTCTCTATTTTTTTTTTTGGTACCGGGGATTGAACTCAGGACTTTGTGCTTGCAAGGCTGGCGTGGTGCCACTGAGCTAAATCCTGAGAACCTATGCCTTTCTTTTTTCATTTCTTACTAAGATGTGTATATTTCCTCAGCCTGATTGTGTGCAATGAAAATAAGAAGGGATTTATTCATTCTTTTACTAAATTCCAGACCTCATCTTGACCAAATGAATCTCACTGAAACTAGTTCACTGGCTCAAGCTGGGAAAAAAAAAAAAAACAAAAATGCGGCAAAGCTGTGCAGTACTAATCGGGCTTTTTAATGAAACCAGCATGGTTGCAGTTATTACCAGAAAGAAACATGCAGAAGGGGAAAATAGTCTACATTCATGTTCTGCTTTGCAAGCATAAAACTAACATGTAGGTTCATTTTGCTTTGTCTTTATTTCTTTATTCTGTAAAAGAATCTGTTGATTTTTCACAAAGTAATTTAATTTTTCCCTATTAAACATGACAATGAACATAAAACATTATGAATTCATATTTTAAGAATTAAAGTATTGCTAGAGTACTATAAGGGGTGTTTTGTGTTTTCCGTATTTTGGGTTGTCTTTTGGGGGGGGGTCTATTGTCTATCTTCACAATTTGCCCTTTATTATTCCTAACATTTAACAAAACAACAAAAGAAACTTTCCTTGTCTAGTAATTTTTAGAAAAGTATTGTATGTTAGAAAAGTATTTATATGGATAGCACCACAAAAAGATAGTGATAAGAATGCATTCAAAAGTAGTTTTCTGCTCTGTCAAAATAAAGGATATTTGGAAAAACTAACACACACGGTATAGCTCAGAGTACATAAATCAGTTACTGTAAAAGTTCTATACATCTCAATTTCTCTGAAATCTGCCTACAGATTCAATTGAAATAAAAAGCAACTAATATATTGGAGTTTTTAGTTTGTTAAAGAAACACTCTTTACTATGCTACTAAATATACTTTGAAGATTTTTAAAATACATTTTCATTATGCTTATAGATCTTAACTGCTATTTTTTTTGTTTGTTTTTGTTGGGTTTTTTTTGGTACTGGGGCTCTAACTCGGGACCTTGTGATTGCAAGGCAGGCGGCGGAACCACTGAGCTAAATCCCCAGCCCTTAACTACATTTAAAAAAAAAAAATCATTTTATTGCTACATTTTAGGTATACAATATAATGACATTCATCACTGGAGATTTGTACCTTTACATAATATATCTTTTTGTTGTTGTTGTTGTTGTTTTGACGCCCGGCGAGGACAACGCGCCCCCCACCCCAGAGAGGGCGGGAGGACGAGCTTCCTTTTCCTCCCTAACCGACTCAACCCCCCCAGCGGTCGCCGGCAGTGCCGGGCGACCAGCAGGCAGGGGGTGACGCCACCGACAAGGGCGACCCAGACGGGAAGCACTGGGGACGCGGGAACGACGCCACCGCTCGGCCTCGGGCACGTGGATGGACGACCCAGAGCGCACCGGGAGCACCCTCAGAGGGCCGAGGCACACTGCTCGCGCGCCACCAAGAGGACACGCGGCGGGTGGCGGGGCGGCCCTCCCCGCCGCGGAGAGGGCAACGCCCGCGCGCGGCAAGCCGCCGCCAAGGACGCCGACACCCCGAGCCCCGGAGGCCACCGGGCCGAGGGGAGGGGAGCGGAGGGAAGGGGAGCGCGAGAGGTCGGGCCGGATTCCGCACCCCTGCCTTCCCCCCATCACCAAAGGGCGTGGCGGACAGGCGAGGGGCCCACGGACAGGACCGGGACGGGAAGAGCGGTCCCATTGGCCGGGAACGTCCGCCCCTCGCCTGGCCTGGCGCAGCGTCGGCCCGCCCGGAGAGCACTCACACTCCACCTCGGTTTTACATAATCTCTCTTGGTTATTATCTTTCCCCCATTCCCCTGCACTCCCTTCAACCCCTCCACTTCTGTTTACAAAGAGTTTGTTTCCATTACTAACTGCTATTTTCTATTGAACAACTCATTTTATTAAACTCTATTTTTAAATTTTAGAAAGCAAGAGCACTTTAAGAAGAGAAATTGCATTTCAGCGGCTATCTTTCCTAAGCATTTTCTTTGAAAACATCAGCCTTCAACAGATTAAAAATTTTTACTGCTTTAACCCCCTCTTCCGTGTTTTTAAAGGCTTGACATTCCCAGAAAGAAGCCCATGAGGGATGTTTCTTACCAAGCCATATGGAGTTGTGGAAAATCCCATCCTTGAATCCCCATCCTCGAGCCTGGTCCCACAGCAAGAGAAATAAGTAAGTTAAGATGATCATAGCTTCAGCTGCAGCGAAGTTATCGGGCTGTCAGGGGCTGCTCCCAGTTAAATTCTCTCAGCGGCTGAAATGTGACTGAAACATCTGGTTTCCACATCTTTCTTAAATAGTTTTTTTTAGTTGTGAGGTCAGTGTGTATTCTCCAATGGCATTTTCTGTTGTAGAATTACACAAATAACTCAATATCTGAGCAAATCCTCTGACTCATTTGCATTGGGAACCCGAAGTGGGGATATAAAATGATCATCTATGTTAAAAATTCACATACTCAGAAAGGAGCTCATTTTTTCTGTTAGTCACAAGCACTTTCCTATTGGAAAGTGTGTGTAACTTGGCACAGATTCAAGCGATGATTAAAAGAAAGCCAAACTGCAGTAGGAATTTTAAGAGAAATCCCAAATGTCTTATTTGCATTCTCAATTAGGGGGTATAGGGTTTGGGATTAAGCACTAATCTTTAATTTGACTCTGGTAATTTTACATTAGTTTTCCCTAAACATTGCCAACCCTGTGTAGAGATTTTTAAACAAAGTGTGCATAGCTTGGCCACATACGACTTCTTTATTCTCTGTCTGCATTTGTCTTGGAGTAAGTTCTGTTGAAAACTTTGGCTTGCCATCAGCAGATAAATAAATATATCAGCTTCCCCCAAATTTGGGAGCCTTAGGATATTTGTGCAGCTTTGGAGTATCCTCTTATGGCACAGATCTCTGTGAGTCACTATCTTTGAAGTGCTGGGAGAAAAGAGGGTAGGTAGTAGTAAAGGTAACAAAAACATGGTTCTAGCTTCCCTAGATCACTTTCACTTTTAAGATGATCAAAATAGTAGGTAAAAATAATCACAGTAAAGATGCCAATCCTTCATGTGTCCCAAACTTTCCTATATAAAAATGTGAGATGCTTGGGTAATATGTCTGGTAATATTCCCACTGCTGCTGATGTTGTTAATGGCAGTTTCTGTTGTTGACTGATAGCCATGTATTGATGGATATTGTTTCTCTTTCTTATAGGTCATTCTTTAAAACTTTTTATTATTTTTTAATATTTATTTTTATTAGTATCTATTTATGACGTACAGTAATTACATTCATCTTGGAGAATTAGTACTTATACATATCACATTTTAATCATTTTGACTTCCCCTATTCTTATTTAGCTTCTCTACTCTAGGTGTTTACAGTTTCCTTATATCATAGCATTCATTTCTCCTATGCTTAGTCCTTCCAGGGAGGAAAATCATGAATACATGAATTCAAGGAAAGCCTGGGCTACATAGCAAGTTTAAAGGCAGCCTATACTACATAGAAAGACTCTGTCTCAGGGGAGGAAAAAGCCAACTTTCTAGACATGCTCTGGTTTAAAGTTAGCTCTTTTTTTTTGACACAGGGCCTCACTTTGTATTCTAGGGTGCACTTGAACTTACTATGTAGCCCAGGCTGTCCTGGAACTAATGATCTTCCTGCCTCAGCCTCCCCAGTGCTGAGGTTGTACGTGTACATCACATCTGCCTTTAAAGTCAGCTTTAAATCCCTTAGACAGCTTTGTTTCGAACATCATGGGCTAGTCCTGGTTTCATCTCTCCTCGAAAGGGCATTGTAGGGATGTAGGCTGAAGGTCCAGAATGTACTGGATGCTCACTGAGACATGCATGCAGTTACCAGGGTCCAGAGTCTCTATTTTGGCCCCAAAGCAAATGAGAAATGAAGGAAAAAGTTCATTGGTTGGGTTAGTGAGTTTAAATTTGGTGCATAGAGAAGGATACAGTCTAGACCATGTGGGTGTGACAACTGGAGAACACAGACATGGTCACCGAGAAAGGGATGAGTAGTTAGTTGGGAGGAGCAGACTATGGTATTTTTCTGGAAAGGGAAATTAGATGAGTACTTTAAGTTTGTGGTTTAAGAAGTCAATGTAATTTTACTTGCACATGGTTACAAAGACTGCCACCTCCTTCCCTGTTGGCTGCTCACATTCTCTGGTCATACCACTTCTGTATGTTTCTCAGAACCTAATTTCTCCCTAGTGTTCATTTATCAAAAATTACTCTCAGGAAGGCATTAGCAATTAATCCTTGCCAAGGCCACAGAACTAACAACAGATACCCTTCTGTATTCATTTGCACTTTAATGAAGTGCTGAGTATCACAGTGTGTGGATGTTTACCTTGTTTTAACATGAAATTTTGCTGGGGATTTAGCTCAGTGGTTTCGCAGCCTGCTGCGCAAGGGCAAGGACCAGAGTTCGATCCTCGGTACCAAAAAAAAAAAATAGTATCCATTAACATGAAATTTAATGAATTGATTTGATGAGTTAAGCCAGTCTAGCATGGAGGATTTATCTCCCCCCCCCCATATAAAATAAAATGTTTGCCCTTACTCTGTCCAGTGTTTGAAAACTTGTCCTCCCTGTCATCAGGGAAACAGAAAACACTGTCTAATCATGTGAGCTCTAGTTTTGAGGAGTGTTCAATTCTGTTGTGGAAGAAAAGAAGAAATGGAGTTTTTATATGGAAAAGATGCAGGCAAGTAATCCAAGGCAGGGAGAAGAATGAGAAGAGTCGCAAAAGGGACATTGCCCAAAAACTTATCTTGCAAGCTGCTGAAGAAATGTCCCCTGCTCTCCTCCAAGGACATGTTCCAGGATGGGTCTCATGAGGAGCTGAGAGAAGATACACTGATTAAACATCCTTTCAGGAGCTCACAAGACTTTACCATCAAATATTCTTCGTGGATGAATGGCCTATTCCCCAATCTCTAGATCCATGGGTCAAGTTGTGTAGTCTCTCCTTTTACTTTTGCCATCACTAGCTTCGAACATAGCAAGACTGCTTTCTGTGGATGCAGCTCCTCTTTTGGCTGCCTTTGACAAGGTTCTAATGCCCATAAGCCTCCGTGGATACTAGTTACCTAAAGGCATAGCAGGGAGAACTCCACAGCTGAATGGGGCAGCACTGCACAGAACAAACACTTAGGTTCTCTTACTGTGGCACAGTGGCTTAGTGATGTCAATATTGTACAAATTTAAAGACTCCAAAATATAGAAAATAAAATAGAATTTTAAACATTTGTCAGAATGAGAGGAGGTATTTTCAATCCTTTTGATGTGTTCAGTCTCAACTAGCAGGGAAGAAGAGTGGAGAAGTGGTTGATGGATAGAGACAGAAGGGAGAAAGACAGGGACAGGAAACACGATCTAAGAGAGGATGTGTCTGATTATACAGAAAGACTAGATTTGAATAGCGAGACATTTCAGGCAAGATGCAATTCTTTGACAAACAGTGTGAAGAATAAAGCATACAGTATACCTTCTGTTGAACACATTTTTGTAATCTTGGAAAGACAAGGAAAAGGGTGGATGTGAGTAAGTTAAAAAATATGTCATTACAGGGTGTCTTTAACATTGCCAGTAAGGACATAGAATTACAATACAAGAATTCCCCACCCATCCTAGCAGCTCCACATAGACTTGGTGGGAATAAAGGCAATAAAAGAAGTAAGCTGCCAGCATCAGGTCATCAATATTCCTGGACTCACTTGATGCTTTCAATAGGACTAGCCTTCATATTATTCCTTTTGCTATTTTGTTGTTAGAGACTCGCCTTCCAGCGTTTCTCTCTCCCTCTTATTTTTATTTTTTCTTTTGGTGCTGGGGATCCAACTCGGGTCCTTGCGCTTGCGCAGCAGGCGGCGAAACAACTGAGCTAAATCCCCGGCCCTCTCTCTCACTCTTTAAGACACACTGAGCTCCCTCAGCAGCCTCCATAGCAGCAGCTCTCTTCCTGGAGAAAAGCTTCCAGGCTCCTTACTCCATGGTCACTGATCTCATGAGCTCCCTTCAGAGACTCACAGTTAAGGAATTCTTTGTTGTCCCGGGACTTAATGGCTGCAGTGACCTGGCAAACAGAGAGGCTCATCTTGCTGTGAGATTCCAGGTTCTCTCAGGAATTTCCTTCCCTCCTTGGGCCTTCTCTAGTGCTCAGCACCCCACATGTCAGCCCTGGTGTCCTTGCCAGACTGACACTGCTCACATCTGATGCTCATTTAGCTTGGAGTTGCAGTTTTCGGGAAACGTGTGGCATTCAAATGAAAACATTTTTGTCATCATTTTCTTTTTTTTTTTTTGTACCGGGAATCAAACTTGGGACCTTGTGCTTGCGAGGCAGGCAGCCAGAATCACTGAGCTAAATCCCCAGCCTGTCATCATTTTCTATTCTCCATCTCAAGAGAATTTCTGAATGTCTGTAGACTCTGGGGACCCTTTAAAAATTTTTTTTCCTTAGCCAATTTATGCTGGGAACAAGGGTGAGAGCACAGAAGTTACTATAAGGAGAGATACATTAGAAAATATACTACTTTCAATGCTGCTCACTCCCACATTGTCCATAGTAATCATAAGGTCACAAAGAAATGATTAAATAAAGGATGGCCTGGCCATATCAGGACATACTGTGCAGCAGTGCAAACAATAAGAAGGAAGAATTTAGCGATGTGTAGCACCACACACCTGTCATCCCACCACTGGAGCCTGAGGCAGGAAGGATGTATGCTTGAGATCAGCTTGGGTAACTTAGCAACTCAGCAAGACCCTGTTTCAAAAAAAAAAAGGGGGGCCACTCAGTTTGAAGGCCCTGAGTTCAGTCCCCAGTATATCCGCCTCCCAAAAGAATTTCATTCATGAGGGAGATGCCAGGATTTAGCTCAGTGGTTTCTCCGCCTGCTGTGTAGGCGCAAGGATCCGAATTCAATCCCCGGTACCAAAAAAAGACA